>JBBMOE010000033.1:1221712-1448766 GCA_037975065.1 Chaetodon trifasciatus
TACATTAACTCCTCTATTTGGCCTAATCATTAAACCAGACAAAATCTAAAACTCTCAAAGACATTCTCAGTCACAAACGAATCAGGAAATAGACACTTGACCATTTTGTCCGCTTTACACAGTTTGTTATTGTACAGTATGGTATTGTTTGATGTGTTAACAGTTGTGTTAATAAACATTCATTTTCAATTAATTCATGTCTT
Organism: Chaetodon trifasciatus; assembly: GCA_037975065.1. Classification (NCBI taxonomy): domain Eukaryota; kingdom Metazoa; phylum Chordata; class Actinopteri; order Chaetodontiformes; family Chaetodontidae; genus Chaetodon; species Chaetodon trifasciatus. The sequence goes on from JBBMOE010000033.1 coordinate 1,221,916, forward strand.
CATTTCTGTCTCTTAACCCCTGAACACATTTCAGACACACACATTGTCCTTGCTGAAAAAGAAAAAAAACTTTTTTTTTCAGGGAACTTTTTATTCATAATGATAGTTGAGTTTATTTAATTGAACTTATCAAAACCAGACATTACTAAGTGCTTCACAAGTGCAAACTGAAAAAACAGGAAAAATTATAGACAGATACTGAAAATATTTGCCCCAAACTCTGAGTTTGTATCCAGCCTATTAACCAGCTCTCATTAAACAACATGAGTGCTTCAGATTAATTCTCACCGTTGGTCTCTGTGGTTTAATCCCTTGGAAGAAACAGGAAACAAATCAGACATTTGAAATATTACCGCTACTTGGTTGATCATATGTTTTATGTGAAGGCTTGAAGATTAATTCTGATGAACCTAGAAATGAACCTTTACTGAAAAGTATCTTGTGTGACTGTCACATTGTTCAATGTGATATTCTCCTAATAAGAGAGTGAATAAAGCAGAGTGACAAGTAGTGATTGCATACAGTGTATGAAGATTACCCACACTCGGTTGTTTATGTTCCAGATGGTCTCGTCAACCAGACACTTCCCATTCGATCGGCTGCGAATTTAAAAACACAAAGGACCTTGCAGAGGACTGAATCTTCCCTGAGGTTAGTACAATAATGCATCATGGTGAGCAGTGAGAACAGAGTGAATGGTTTCATTCAAGAAATCACCATGTTCACATGATCCTTTTTCAATAAAATGTCCATGTTTGCTTTGGTTTCCCTTCAAGTCAGTGTAGGTTAATGCTTTGTATGCTTAGGAAAATGGTGTGCAGTAACAAAACTGGTGTTTTTTTAAGTCACCACAAGTAGGTATATATGGTAGTGGAGCCATTCTATTTTTGTATTACAAGCACATAAATGTATTTTGTACAAAAGTTATTATCATGCAAAGAGTCAGTAAATTTTAGAAAATAAAAACAAACACTTGTTTTACCCACTGCTTCCTTACATCCCTGACAAAGTCCCATCCTGACCAAAACACCAAGGGAATGTAAGTTTGTGACTGAGCTAACAGTTAGCTCGCCAGCTCCAGCAGTTCACAGTTCAGAGCTAACAGTGACTATTGGATTCATATCAATTCCATCTGTCAAAGCAGAGTTGCCGCTTCTCTGTGTGACATGACCAATAGAAACACCTTCAGCTGGAACTCTGAAGTCTGCCCATTGCATTTTGCAACTGGGCCATTCAGTTCTGAACTTAATGGATGATTGATGTTGAACTTCTTCTGTGATCTAAAATCCATAAATGTCTGGGTCTGTATTACACTTGTACACTGTTGGTTACACTTATAGGACCCCTTGGATTTTGTACCCAACCATGTTTGTTGGATGTTTGGTTGAAGATGGCTGAGTACATATTGTAGACCTGGGCATCTCCTCATTCTGATTAATGGTGGTTCAGGGAAGATCTGATTTACCATACTGTCACTCTCCATAACAGCCCGACTCCTATTTAGAATCCATTTAGTGTTTTCTGTTTGTATACTGTATGTTGTGACATTTGGGAGCAGTTCTTCATCGTAAAGTTTTTCCATCCAGCTGTTTGGATCTGGTATGCATACATTCTGTAGAAAAGTGCTTCTGTATATAAAGTTCCACAACCTCAAGCTCTGTTTCCTGTTCTCAAATTCTCATTGGATCTTCAACATTCTGTTTGAACCATTTGGGATGGAAGCTCCTGACATGGGCGATGGTGTGTCTGTCTGCTGGTTTCATATAGATGTATATGTATAAATAAGTCCCTTGACTGGACAATAGGCTAGTTTGCTCAGTAAAAACCCAAATGCATGTAAGGAGACCAGAATTTTCAAGTTCTTTGGCAACGGCCTCCTTTTTTTTCTTTTAGCAAATGTCTGAACAAGGGTCTCATTTTCATTTCCGGTGGCGCTTGCAAATACCAGGTTTATGCTAAAGTTACAACCAAGTAATGTAAGGTTTAATATAGCCTCTTTTATGCTGAGGCATTTGATAAAAACAGATATGTTTGCAAGGTTAGCAGCAGACTTGCAGGGTATGTTAACCCGATGGATGCAAATGAACGATTTTCTACCAAAGAACATGATAACTCTATAATAATCATACCTGCTGGTGCCTGTGCAAATCCAGGCAGCAACTTTCTGCACCCGTTGAAGATGATGAACAGTGTAATGTTGCAAAACATTATATGGAGCAGCTATTGAGCATTTAACTTTCAAGTTTTAGCTGTGGTCTCAGGAAAAGTGATGTACATGAATCCAGTTCTATTTGACAGTTTAAAGTCACTAAAATGAAAGAATTGTGAGACAATTTCCCTTGTCTTTGTCTACTAACAAATAACACTCACCAATGCAAATCATGACAGAATTGTTAAGGGTTTAGGGGTTAAAAGCATAAAAAAAGAGGGAAAGAGAGTGAGAAATATGGTAGACTTCCAACATGACCACTAGGGAGCGCTAGGATGCTACAGCAAATCATCCATCAGTGGGATGAGACACACTTTTGCTGGTTCAGCCTGCAGTCTGCTCTATGGAGACATCATCACCTGCAGCTTTGAGACACAGTTCATCTGTTTGGTCTGCAGAGATCAATAAAATACATTCAAATCACAGCAGAAAAAACTGGAAAGAACCTTAAACGCCCTACGTGGGTCGGGGTGGGGGGATGGGGACTGAGTTTTTAAAAGGGGCCTACATTTGGGAAATAAGTAACAATTTATTGAAACTCATACTTCTTGGCATTAATAAACTGTACAAAAATAATAGTTTAAGTATTCTAATATGAAATAATATCAATGAATAGCTACTATTTGGAACTCCAAATTGCCTGCAGCCAACAGACACGTACAAGGCCCCTACCCCTCCCACACAGGAAGTGCCCCTTTATAGTTTTTTCACATCCTTTTGTTTTACATACAGCAAAGAGATGCAGTCATTTGACTTTCCACCAAGAAAACAGTGTCCAATCAGATTCCAGGGGGGCCTGGTCCCTCTGGCCCTGCCTCTGTCTGAACATGTGTTTGATATATTGATATCTGGGGAATTTTGCCAAAAAAGATGTGTGCATTTCTTCCACCTCTGACTAAGAGTAGAGTTTGTTAGTTAAGCTTTATTTATTCAGGAAATCTCATTAAGATGATGGTGTTTTTTACAAGAGAGATGTGAGAATAAATTACACACACACACACACACACACACACACACACACACACACACACACACACACACAGCCACACTAAACATGCTTTTGTTCAACATGAGTTTTGTAGAACAATCTGTTGTCCAATCATATTTCTAAGTGTTTACAATGCTCCTGCATCAATTGCTTCTCCATTTCAAGCATGCATTGGATTGGAACATCAATGTTTAATGCTCTTTTGAAGTAAGTATAAAAAAAGCAGAGAAGAAGAGTAAAATCTATGTGATCCTGAAAAAGGAACTCAAAATAACACCCAGCCTGTGTCATTTGCCTACTTTGGTTTGGATGTAGAAAAAAGCTGGAAAGACAGAGTTAAGCATTAAACTCAGCCATGTGCAGAAAAACCACAATACTGAAAGTAGACATCCCTGTGTGTGTGTGTGTGTGTGTGTGTGTGTGTGTGTGTGTGTGTGTGTGTGTGTGTGTGTGTGTGTGTGTGTGTGTGTGAGAGAGAGAGAGAGTACCGCAACATAGAATTACATGAGGCTGGTCTGGTGGTGGATGGGTTTAGATGGCTGAGGTCAACTACACATCCAGTTAAAACATTGCCAAGCTTCAGCCAAGTGACCTGATTGGTCAGAGTCTGGCCCACACCATCCTGAGAGCTCCCTCATTGCATGGCTCTCCTTTTCTGTGGTGGCCAGGTTGCTAGTTTGCCAGCTCTACTGCTGGAGAAAACAGTACACGTGTATATCCAATGGGTATGAGCAATGATCCACTAGAGGGAGCTTTACACTGAGGGACATCCAGCTGCTGCAGCCTCAGAGATTCGCCCACTCACAGACACACTTGCTGACTTTTGAGGTCCAAACAACTGCACACAGACAGAAAACACAGGCGTGAAATGATATATGGCTTGCAATCGTGGAGTATGCCATTAAGTTTATTTATATGCCACAGTTCACAAGGAGAGACAAATTTGAAGAGCTTTGTAAAAGAAATAATTTTGTAAGAAACGAATATTTGCACACATACAAAGCAAGAATGACAATGAAGACATAGAAACCACAGCATTCAAAAACAAGGAGAGCGAGAGACCATGAGATCACAGCTGCCACGATGCCCATCAGCATGTTGGCCTTCTGACCCAAGAATACTTAGTAGCCATTACTGCGTTATTACCCAATACTGAGTACTCATGGGTCCGACCACACCCGATGTGGCCTTTGTTAGATCTCAACTACACACCTTTGAAGTTTCATGACTTCATCTTGTACAGTTGTGATGGTATTGCATTGAGAAAATCTGTCCACAGACAGACAGACAGACATATAAACACCTGCCAAAGTACTGAAAATCACATCAGTGGTACTGCAGGACCACAATTTGCCATGATGACACAGACATTGCTCTCAGTTCCATTCTCTGTGGACAACCTAACCCTGACTCAAACCTTAACCACAGTCACTACATGCCTAACTCTAGCCTTTACCTAATTTGGTTCACACGTTACTCCTAACCCTAATTAATCAGGACTTCAAAACTTATGTTTTTAATCATTACGACTGGGCTTTGGTGCCCATGAGGACTACTGATCCTGACAAGGTTAGTGTTTACATACCAGCAAGGTGGCGGTGGATGCAATGGCCTCTGCTTCCTATCCCCCTGCATCTGTCGTCTATTCTTGGACCACACCAGCTCAGCCTTCATTTTGATCTCAACCACAAATGCCTGTGAAGTCTCATGACTGGGTCTTGCACGGTTGTGTTTCATTGACAAAATCTTTCTGCAGACAGACAGAAAGACATATAAAGTCCTGGTAAATTACTCAAAACCACTTCTGTATTAGTTCCCACTGCAAAAGGTGTTCCCAGGAACACACACAGACTCACAAGGTGAAAACAATACCAATAACAAAAAGGCTTCCCATCAGTAAAAGATTTTCCTCTGGTGATGGTAACTACACCAAACTCCAAATAGGAGCAGGAAGTAAACCAGTTCCGGATGATCTGGTCTGGAGTTTCACATCTTGCAAACCAGATAGTTATCTCAAAGGAGTTCTATTAGTCCTCCGTATGATGAAGCTAAGTGTTTGCTGCCTTTGTTGCAAAGACTTAAAAAGAATGATAAGACATATCAGAAAAACACTTTGTACAAGACTTAATTAGAAATTGAATAGGATTTTGATACTTAATATTTTCTGGTTTCTCAGACTTTTAAACATTTTTATGTGATTTCTGTTATAACATAGCCACAAGAAATTATAGAGGCGCTAATGATGTGTGCTTTTTTTAAACAATATGTCTGAAAAAATGTAATAATAATAATGATACAAAATGTACAAAGATTTAACATTTTTTGGCTCAGTGTGTCCTGGTAGCTTAGTCTTTAAGATACATACAATGTAACTGATCGGACCTTTATTACATGTCACCCCTCTCTTTTCCTCTCCATGTTCGCTGTCCACATTCACCATCACTAAAGGTTAATGTTGATTTTTAAAAATCAATTCTGAAAGCAACCGGAAGCCAGTGTAGGGAGCAAAGATGAGTAAAATGCACAGAGTTCCGAACAAGCTGCAGGAATGAGAGAGATTTTTTTGCTAATGCTGGTAAACAGGACATTATACTGAAATAGTCATAGTCAATGCATGAATGGCAGTCTCGAGGAAGAAATGTCTTGATCTTGCAAAATGTTCCTGAGCTGATGGAAACAAGCCTGAAGAGCTGATTAGTATCAATGATTTTTCATTTAACTCTCTGCCAGAAAGGGATCATGCACATTTCCCAAAATGTCAAACCATTCCTTTAAGTGCCATGAGTTAGGGTCTGCTCCAGGCTGTGAAGGCCACACTGTGATGCATTTCTCTGCAGAGTACCTGCAAGAATGCAAGCGCCATTCCTTTATCTTCTTGCCAGTGTGATTGGCTATGATCTGTGCTGTACAGCAAGTGAAGCCAGGAAGATATTCCACACTAGCATTCACCACAAGGATAAAAATCATCTTCTTGATAGTATTTTAGATTCTTTTCTCTGCATTGTGTGATATGCACAGTGCAGAGTTGTGGATGACACACCTGTGTGTCCTTCAGAACCAGTGATGATACATTTGTCACAGATAACAGCATGGCTTGAGTAGGATCTGTCATGCGTCGAATGGTTCTTTTAATGTAAAGATGCAGTGACACTACTTATTTTCCATATCCAATCTCCTCGCTCTGATGATGAACTGTTGTGTGTCAAGATGTCCTGCACACATACGTGCGTGAGTGTATCCCTATAGATACAGCAGCATGCCTGTCCAGGCCTGTCTCTATGTGTTTGTATAGGCAGAGGTCAAACCAGTGTAACTGAATGAGCCTACAGGTGTGTGCGTTTTTAAAGGCTTGGGTGATCATTGAGTCATTCTGCCTTCTGGCCAAGTTTAAATGAACACAAATGCTGTAGAGGGCTGCAGCGTTTTAGTATTATTGTAACGTGCTCCTGAAATGAATGAAGCCAGGAGAGGAGTTGCAGAGAACAGAAGAAAAACACCTACAGGGAGAAAAGAGGAGGAGAGAGAGGGGAAAACTATTAGGAGAAGTGGGCTGGAACTTGAGGTATGCTGGAGGCAGGCACAGACAGGCTGACTGAGAGAGGCAGAGAGACATAGACCAGAGAGAGGGGGGGGGTGTTGAGATTAAAGAATAAACAGATGCAGCAGTGTGAACAGAGAGCTGTGCTACATTTAAGTTAAAAAAATCAAATGTAATTTCACATAATTTCTATTTATTATGTCGCATTTCCCTTTTCATTACTGCACTTTAATACGAGGACAATGACTGGCTCTACACTGCAGTATAAGAACAATGCTGCTTCTTTATTTCCATGTCTTCTACATGGAGCATCAGCTGGTAAGGGACGGCATTTAAACCAAAGCACTGAGCTAACATTAGCTTGATAAGCTAGCTAGTTACCACTGATAGAACCTGAAGGCATATTGAGATGAAATGTCTCACAATGGGTACAGAACGTTACATACATTTAAAGGAGGCTAGTACATTTTCTGCTGCAAATGATACACAAGAAAATAAGTGAAATGTGGCAATAAAAGAACATTATGTCTGATTAATACTTGACCTTTTTCTTTATGAAATTATTTATTAAAAGGGTAAAGTGTGCTTTTATTTACGAGCCTCATATAATAGAGTCTAAAATGGTTTTCTATTCACTTTGCAGTGTGAAAAGATGACTGCATAGAACCAACGACTGTCGACTTGGAAAGATGTTCATTCAAATTGAATTAAATTATTATGCAAGTGTAAATGTCATTATTGATTTTTCGTAGCTATGGTCAACCTCAGCAGTTTGCTTTAAAACCAGAGTGGGAAACTGGTTGATATCCATCTCCATCTTTAGTCATTGCCTGCAGTCTAACTGGTTTCTGTCAGGGAGGTGGACTCTATTTGCCATAACCAATCACTACAGACCAACATATCCACTTGAATCGAATGTCATTTTAAGTCAACAACAAAGTGCAGCCATGCCAGCATGCTTTGAATAAATGCCTCAAAGCAAAGTGCTGTTCAAATTTCAAAACAATTGGTACTGGACACCGGCATGGAAACTGACTGACTGACTGACTGACCCTGTTTATAGCATCATCATCTGTGACCGTGGTCATTTTGGCTGTTTGACAGCAGATTCAGCCCATGATGCGTTTCTGCAGGAAAGACTTGAGGAGATGCTTTCCGTTCATTTTCACTCATCATGAATTTATTTCCTCTGCAGTGGAAAAATATGTTACACAAGCACCAGAGACTCCTGTAGATGAAACTAGGCTAACAAAACACTTTTAAGACTGGCTGACTCTAAAAGACAAACTATGAACAGACGATTATCCAGAGCCAGCACACCAACTCCAGAGAGCGACACTCACAGCTCTCCTGCTACTACAGCTAGCATCACAACAGCAGCATATCTTGGCAAACTAGAGAGTAAGCTGAATGTCCGTGGGCAAGTAATATGACGTTACCTGACACAAATCACAAACATAACAAACATGACGTCATCAAAACATCACATATGTTCCCCACCTATCATGCATCTTCATGCCTTTTAACCCTCGGAGGTCTTTCCACCATTTGAAAGCCTCACCGATCTTATATTGTATGTTAACACGTCCTATGTACGAGCATGAACGCCACCTGGCTGGAATAGTGTTCTGTGGCTCTGTCTGTTTCCCATTTACAGAGCCAGGGCTGTGCAGAGGGTGCAAATATTTGCTGAATTTGACAAAAACTGGGTTGGATTGGCTTACCTCAACTTTAAGGCTACAAACAACCCATAATGCAACACTCTCCAGATCAGCTGGTGTGGAGGTGCTCTTTCCATTCATAAAGAATTTCAGACATCATCTAAGTCTTTAAATACAAACACTTTTTCAACTTTTTCAAATGTGTTTCACACAAAAATTTGGGCCAACACGTTAAGTACTAGCATACATTTGAGGTACTTGTACTTTACTTTATATTGATTTCATGACACTTTATACTTCTACTCTACTTCTACACTAAAATTCAGGGGGAGTTATTATACCTTTTCTTGCACTACATTTTTTACTAATTGCTTTTCAGATGAAAACTTAAGTCATAAACGCAAAAAATCAAACATAATCAGAAATATAACACAAACATCCATCCATCCATCCATCATCTATACCCAACTATCCCTTTCGGGGTTGCGGGGGGCTGGAGCCTATCCCAGCTGTCACCCTGAGCACCCTGAACCGGTCGCCAGTTGATTGCAGGACAACATAGACAGACAACCATTCACGCTCAAACTCATACCTAAGGACAATTTAAGTCACCAATTAACCTAATGAGCAGTGGGAGGTCTGTGGGAGGAAGCTGGAGTGAACCCATGCATGCACGGGAAGAACATGCAAACTTCACACAGAAAGGCCCTGCCCGACCCGGGGATCGAACTGGCGACCTTCTTGCTGTGAGGCAAGGCACTACCTGCTGCACCACCGTGCTGCCACAAGCAAACAAACAAACAAACAAACAAACAAACAAACAAACAAACAAACAAACAAACAAACAAACAAACAAACAAACAAACAAACAAACAAACAAACAAACAAACACCTAAAAGCAAAATACAGTGTTCGTTTGAGTCACCTTCAGATGTCTGTGAGTTACCTGCTGAGTTCCACAGGCATACAACAGAAATAAGATGCATTGTTATGGATAAAACGGCACAACAGTAATGTCAAATTTCTGCATCTGCTATACTGATGAAGTTATTTTATTCATTTAATACTTTTGATACCTGAAGCACATTTTTTGCTAATAATACTTTCTTTTAATAATGTCATTCCAGTTATTGAATGACATTTTTGAATGCAGGACTTGAAAGAGAATATTTGTACACTGTGGAGTGACTACTTTTGCTTCTGTTCTGAAGACTACTTCCACCACTGATTTGGGCATCTTGTACAAATGGTGACTCAATCTTTCCAGTCAGATGATTGGCTAGAGACTGACTGTACAGTTTCTTTGTGTTGTGTTACTTGATCCCTACATTTCAGCCTGTCAGACAGCCACTGGACTATTTTCCCCATGTTGTCTGAACATTTGCTTAGTTTTAATATTCCCATCAGAAAAGCACTGAATGAATGTAACAGTCATTAAAGACTAAACTGGATGTCCCACATGTGCTTTGGGCTCCAGCGATTCATTTGACATGAATGCACACACTTTGATCAACACACACACACACACACGCGCACACACACACACACACACACACACACACACACACACACACAGATGTCTTCTGGGGCAACCTTTTTGCTGCCTTGCCACATGAAAACACACACACAGTCAAAGAAAGTACACACTAATAGAAACACATTAAAAGCTTGTGAAGCCCTTTGGCTGTCTCTCTTCATCCCACATTCCAGGGGAGTTCTCTAGCTCAGGGTGAAAAGACACACCCGGTAAGGAAGGAGGAGAGAGGGGAGGGAGGGAGGAGGTGTACAAACTCAGTCTCCTCTCGAACACTTTGCTTCAACCATGACTGACGGAGGAGGAGGAGCGAGGGATGAAGGGGTGGGGTGTTGCTTTACTGTCTTTTTGTCTCTTTGCCTTTTGAAATCAACTGTTTTTAATTATTCCTTACAATCCAACATGTACAACACAGCCTTGATATTTTATCTGTGGTTATGCTGAGGGAAATATGTCAGCCTTTAGAATAAAGCTTGATCTGCAGTTGCCTTTGGGGGTCAGCATCTTTCTCAAGGATACTTCAACTTGTGGAACCAGCAACCATAAAATGCACGGGCTACCTCCTCTGCTAGCTAAGACTCCAGCTGCTGTTTGACCTAACCAAACTGCGCCTGTCACCTGAAGTGTTCCTCAGCAAACTTTAATTTGAAAGTCTAACTGGACGTTGCGTATTTACTGCGCAATGACAACATGTTGTTTTTACGTCTAGGTGAGGCAAAATAGAACGCTGATAGGGTGGTCCAGGGCACTGGGGGTCTATAACATGCTTTGGTGCGATATTGTGATAGGCTTGTGTTGTGTTTAGAGCTTGTTGCACTGCTCCCAAGTGGTCTGTTGTCAAAAAGAATCGGAGCACTTTTAATATTAGGTAAGTCATGCAGTTTCCCCTTTAGAAAAGTGACCACGTATTCCAAGCAGGGCTGTTGATAATAACACTGAAGTACTGTACTGAATGAGGATTTCAAGTGCACAGTTATCAACATGTTGAATAGAGCACGCAAGTTTTCATCACTTCGAGCAGTTTTAGTTGGTTATACTAAAAATCAAAAACAAAAACACAAAACAAACAGGTTTTTATCTAATTGACGCTGACTTGTGCAGCAAGGAGTGATTTAAACTGAAATCATTTAGCATCAGTCGTGCTGAAATAACATTGTGAGAAAGTTGAATTGCAGTGTAGGAAACACTCAGCTGGGAGGATTTCTAACCAAAACCAGCTTGCGTTTCTTTCCTGGTATGACCTGATGGTGAATGTGCTTTTTCCATCCTGAGCAGACGGAGGGGGCGATGAGTGTGTGTGATGTGTGTCTGTGTGTATGTGTGTGTTCATACTTGTCTGACAGAGAGAGCAAAGAGGAGCAAAATAGAAAAATCCAGCAGATATTTCTTCTGCCCGGAGTGCATGTCAGTGACTCACATCGTCATCCACACACAGCCAATCAGAGAAGACCTCCCCTGCCTTCAGCTCAACCCACCCATATCTGCACACACACACATCTGGCCTGCTGATGTTCCTCGCTGATCCACATCACTAGCAGAGAATCCTTTTTAGTTAGACTTCCCCACTGCAGTCGATGGCCCCGCCCCCTCAGAATTTGATGCCTAGAGACTGTCCAGACCAACACACACACACACACACACACACACACACACACACACACACACACACACACACACACACACACACGCACACAAACACACACGCACACAAACACACACACACACAGCAAGAGAGATACCGCTTAGCCTCCAGCTTGTGATCTTTCTCTTCCACACACATATTTTAACATAAACTATCCTGCTGGGTCCTGTGTTGGTCTTATAAACACATGGCCTGTCTTGGAGTTGGGGTGGAGGGGTGGGGGTGGTATGAGGGGGTACTTCTGTCCAACTGCAAAGCAAACTCTATTTGAAGCTTTTCACACTCACACACAAAAAAGTAGCTTATCTTATTTGAGTAAAACAAATGCATTGCATGAAGGTTTGCAGCTGATCATTATAGAGCACAAAACCTGCATGAGAAATTGTAAATAAAAATGTAAATCCTGACTGTTGTTTAATATCAGTTTACTGTTCAGTGTACATACTGCATGTATGTGAGTCTGCCAAATCTAGATGCATCATTCATAATTAATGAATGCAGGTATGATTCATCTTATTTTCTTGCAAGAGCCCAAAAAAGGCCCCAGGTTCACTGTGTGGTAACTGGTTTATGGCCATCTTATGAATTGCTAGTTTGTGTAGTAATATGCTCCACTACCACACAACATATGATATGATACATTAACACTGGTACATTAAGAGCCTTGAAGTGACAGTAACTGCATTGGTCACAAATATATAGTTTCAGTCATAAAAAACTGTAATTCACTAAAACAGCAGGCCTCTTTCATTTTTAGCAAATGTAACTAAAATAGGAGCAATTGTTAATTTGTTGGGATCTAGATTTCCTTAGCTATGGTGGAGCTGCTTATTTTACATGGTTTTTCCTTATTTCTTCCATTGACTGATATATTTGCATCATAAAAATGAGATAATGTCACCTTGTTTTTCTTACACGTGGTGAAACATTAGACACAGGCAGTAAAAATGGACATGAATAAATCTTGCAGACCCTTTGGCCCCTCCTCAAGGCATTCGCTTAGAGAAACATTGCTGTAGTAAGTATTTGGGGCAGCAGGACGACATGTGGGTTTAAGCCAAAACAAACTACAGCGTGTGTTCATGGTCATGAAGGAGCATGTCAGCCAGTGCAAAAGTGTGGCTCATTGTTGTGTTTCAATAGGTTTCAGACAACAATGGAGCTCTATGGTACAAAGGAAGAAGATAAATCAGGCAGTCTTTCTATGGGATTTGTTGACAATAAGAAGATATGGTCACCAAACAGATTTTTTAATCCTATAAATCAATGAGCTTCTATAATCTGGTACTGATTACTGTAATGTTGTCAGCTATGCAACCAAGATAATGCTGCTGATGGTTTGATTTCAACCATAATAAATATGGAGATGAACTTGGAGGTACTGTGATGTAAGATGACCTCTGCATATGCTAATGGTATGATCTGGTTTGTTCATCTGCAGTGTAGGTTTCATGCATTCAGTGTGTGTATGCTGACCGTCAGAGCAGTGTGGCACATGAGGGTAACAGACAGCATCTTGGACTGTTTTGTTCTGCCTCCTTTCGCCTTCCATCTGGAAACAGGACACCTCCTTCCTTTCCGTTAACTCCACCCTTCCTCTCATAAATCACGCCCCCTGTTTCGCTCCATGGTTCTACCCTCAGCCGCCCCTCCCTCACTCTTGCCCCCAACACCCCAAATCTGCAGTGTTTTCCCACCTATAGTGATCGCTCATGTTAACCAGGTAATCCATTGTGTTGTTTCTTCCTGTTCCACTACCAGTAAACCAGTCCACCACTATGACTAGTACTGGTACTAGTACCAGTACAGCAGCTTGGTGGAGCAGCAGGGATCCAGGGTCTGTGTGTGTGAATGGGAGTTCTGGTTGTGGGAGAACAGGTACCTAAAGTGACCACCAGTGGGCGCCAAGACAATTCTGTCTATCAAAGTAGAGCCACAGCGATCCCAGGTGCTGTTAAAACTACAGACAGAACTGATGGAAGGATTAGTCTGTTATTAATGTTGACCTCTACTGTAGTCATGGACACACATACAACTGCTTACAAATAACAGAAGGTTTGATGCGTAAGCGTATGTTAAAAAAAAGGTTTTCAGGTACTTGTGTGTTGATCACACAGAGAACATATTAAAGGAATGATGACCTGAGGCCTCCACTGATTTACTGCTGCAAGTGCTGATCATCTGCATAGTTGTGGGGACTTGGACTTTTGGCCGAAAAGGGAAAACAACGAGATTGAAGTGCAACTGCAGCTGGAGTTTTGTATGGAGGAAAAGCAGCATTTCAGACTGGCTCCAGACCTCTGAATTACTTCCCACATCTTAGATTTTTTCAGAGATTCAAATAGGTCTGTTGCTGTGCTTACTGGCAGCAGCTGAAGAAAACTAGAAAGCCAATCAGAGTTTTGTAGGCGGGATTAAGAATGAGGACGTCATCTTTGTGTTCCAGAGCAACAACTGTGGATAAAATCAAAGCAGCTGTGCAGGTTGTTGTATGCTAACTTATACTGAAAAAGCAATTTTTTAAAACTCTGTAAACTTGTTTTCAAATCTTAGGCATTTCTCTATAACTTTAAATATTTGTGGCTAAATATGCAACAATGAAAGTTAAAATTTCAGGCAAAAAGACCCCAGCTAGTTATTATCTATTCACATTTAACACTCAAAAAGTCACCTGCTTTATTAGAATTGTGCAGCTGTGCTTTGATCAGATTTCATTGACATTGTCCAAACAACACATGGACTGTCACTTGATTCAGTTCTGCCCTAACTGGCCTTAACTGCTTCTAGAGCAACATGTCCTCATACCTCAACGACAGAATAGATCAGGTATAGGCTGGTTAGGTACAGGCCACAAAACTTCTTGACTAGGTGTAACAAAAGATCATGGTTTGGGTTAAAATAAGTACATAAGTTGCGTAAGTTAACCCTTATACTTAAGCTGACGTTAAGTTTTGGTTCCACATGGGACACGAACAACCATCTCCTGGGTGAAAACCCTATTTTTGTTTCATCTGGACCCTACTGGTGACAGCTGTCGGGAGGTCCATGCTTAGAGGTGTTCTACATTTTGAAAAATACACTTTTCTGTTTCTTTCTGAGATTCAGGTGAAAAGATTAATACCACTCTCGTGTCTGTTTGCTACTATAAATATGAAGCTCCTTATCTTATAGCACAAAGAGCCAGGCTAGCTGATTCGTCTTTCCAGACTTTGTGCTAAGCTAACTGGTTTAGCTTTATTTTGCAGACATGAGTGTGGTATCAATCTTCTCATGTAATGCTGGGCAAGAACGCAAATGTCAAACTGTTGCTTTATGAAGGTGCTAGCATCTAATCTGTCCCTGTTGATCCACAAATAGAAAATATCTGACGATCTGGAAACGCCGGGATTACGTTATTTGGTTTTCTTGACGTTCAAGAGCATAAATTATGCCCTGAACAACTGCAATGTGTGAAAATAAGTAAATAAGAAAAGTCAAAATCACAAAAACAAAGCACTTCCCCAAAGGAGAAGACAAACCCTGCACTTAACTATTATAGGATGGAAATGTGCACGTGATTGCAGTGTCATGAAAGTTCTGCTCCGTCAGAACTTTACTAATTTTACAACAATGACCTTTACTTTCAGACTAAAAGGTGACCTCCTATACCTTGGATACTGTGACTGTGCACAATTTCTGTTGGGAGGAAAAAAATTGATTGGGAAGAATAAACAGTGCAGATTAGAGGGACAGACGTAGATAAGCACAGAGAAAAGCAACAGCGAGAGAGAGAGAGAGGAAAGCAGGCCGCATATAACTGTTACAGTGTAGGCAGTGATGAGTAATACGTTGGCTGTGTGTGTGCGTTGGTCCTCTGCAGATCTCATCAGCCAACTGAGATTCCAATATCTCCAATGTCCCAGCGCCACATCAGCCAATAGTATGTGACCTACCTTGGTACTGACCAATCACCACCAGCCAGTTTAGATAATCCCGCACACTTCTCCACTAGCTCCACCCAGCAGCGGCTGCAGGGCCCAGGCAATCATCTGCTGCAGCTCTTAGGCTTCTTTTCTGAGGGTTTCCTCTCAAAGTGAAAAACTTCTAGCTATTTCCACTACAAATCAAACTTCATTAATATTTCTTAATGATGTAATTTATTTTTATTGATCCCCACAGGCTTCAAAGCATGACGATGTGCAAAACTAAAACAGGGAATGTCAGCTTTCAGTTAAAATTTCACCATGTATTCCTCAGCACACTCCAACATGGTCGTAAATCTATCCAAAACATTAAGCAAAGTTCAGGGTTTTCTGGAAAAACTGCTGAATAGGGATGCGTTTAAGTGCTACTTTATGAAACTATGAAGCAAGGTCTCATCAGAAAGATACTGGACTATCCACCAGAGAGGAAAAACAATGATGTGAGGCATGAGGGCCAAAATACAATTGGAATCTATCAGTGAAGTCCTCAGTACCTTTCAGTGGTTGACTGTAACTCAAACACTGTATTTATACATAGATTCCAGGTACTTGTACTTACTGACAGCTCCTTTTCAGATGACATTTTTTCATGCCCTTCCAGTCCAGTGAAAACCATGCATCTCTTAATTTAGTGATTGTGAATTTGGATGTTTCTGACAAACTGAAGGATTAAGTGTTCCTCTATGGGCTGAGAAAATTCTCCTACTTGGAGCTTGGATTAGCTGGAAAATGCACTGTCACACAGATGAAAACCAGGCTGTGCTCAGGAAAACTAGAGATACGTGGTTCTCACAGGACAGCAAAACATATGATAATCTTTAGGATATGATGCGTTGCTAAGCTAACCAGCTGCTGGCTGTAGCTTCATATTCCTAACACAGACATGGCAGTGGTGTCCTTCTTATCATCTAACTCCTGGCAAGAAATAAATAAGTCTCTACTGGACTGAGCTCCACTGGTAGACTGGAGTTATTTGACAGTTCAGGCCGCCATACAAAGAGTCACGCCATTTTGCATGCATCATGTGACCCATAGCACACACACTTCACACAGACAGAAGAACTGTACAGTAGCCAAGATGTGCCAGTCTAGGTTGCATACAGTATATGAGTCAGTTACTGCTGTTCTGGTTTGTTGACATGCATCAGTGCTATGCGATGCGTCCTGATGTGTTGCCCAAGTAAATCAGTACCTCTTCTCTCAGCCTTGAAGCTAAGAAGAACGAAGATGCATTAACCAACATGCAGAATTTTGTCCCCACCATGAGAAAGTGACAGTGAAAGACAGGAGCAGGTTCGAGTCTAGATAGGAGATAAAACCTGAGGGTAGATATTAAGAGATCTCTCTTTTCATCCTGCGACTCAGCAGGAATTCTTGTCTCGCTCTGCTGTTCACTCAGAATCTGAGCACATCAGGATTTATCTAAAGTCATTGAAGATCAGTTTTCACTCTTCCTGCCTGGACTGGTCATAGTCTAGTTGCATGTCTCCTGATTGTGATCTCTGGCCCACACAATCCAGACAGCAGAGTTGCAACTGCTCATATTGTGCCTACCTTTTGTTCAGCACAGCGACAACATTTCCAAAACACAATGTAAAATCCAGAGAATTGTAGGAAAATAGTTCAACTCTAGTGGTGGATTTTTGCAGCTATAATATTGGAATTTGGAAGACACTGATTAATCAATGCTGATATCTCTCAGCTTGGTAGCATAGTCTATCTATCTATGTTGAATGATGCTCCTGATATGAGTTTTCAAAGCCAAACTCTAATGAATGTGGAGGTCTTCAGCGGGTTTTGAACCCCTGGGTCTCAGGCTGAATTGGAAAGATGATGGCCTCCTGAAAAGAAAAATAAAGTACCCCACCAAGAACAAGGCAGAATGAAGCTGCTATAAACTACCCATTTTGCAACGTAAAGCCGCAGAAATCCCATTTAAAACACCACCATAAAACTTCAAAAACATGCAGGTCCAATCTAAGCAGTTCCTCCTCTTCGTCCCTGTGTGGAGAGATTGCCTCTTTATCCATAACCCCCCTGCTAACGTGGCTAAGTGCTAACAGAAAACAGCAGACAGCAGTTTTAAAACACTCTTTAGAGGTGTGCAGGAGTGTGGGGGGTTCGTTAATAGGCAGCTAATATGGAAAGAAGGAGTGTTTAAAAATTGCTGAGAGGAGAGGAAGAGGAACATGAAAAGAGGAGAAGAAAGGAGAGGAAGAAGTGACCTGTGGCCCCCCGATGTCATACTGGAAACCCCCAGAGGGGGAGGGCATTTTAAAACCACTCCATAAAGAAATTTAGGAGTTTGGGGGATGCCAGCGTGGCAGCCAGGTAGATGCTGATCTTTGAGCTTGATGTGTGTGTGTGTGTGTGTGTGTGTGTGTGTGTGTGTGTGTGTGTGTGTGTGTGTGTGTGTGTGTGTGTGTGTGCCACTGAGCTGCATTCAAAGATGGCCATCATCTGGCTATGTGGCAAGAGCTGATGTTGGCTTTCAGCATCGGCACAGGTAAAGCTGCAGAGGTCAGAGATGTAATCTGCCAGCTGACGCTGTAAACTGATCAAGGTGAGGATGCTGAACTGGTGTCTGC
Source organism: Chaetodon trifasciatus (assembly GCA_037975065.1). Lineage (NCBI taxonomy): Eukaryota > Metazoa > Chordata > Actinopteri > Chaetodontiformes > Chaetodontidae > Chaetodon > Chaetodon trifasciatus. Next base: position 1,240,038 of record JBBMOE010000033.1, read on the forward strand.
AAAGCCTTCACAGCCAATCTGATGCCAGCGTTGGCTTTTTAAAATAATTTTGAGCTTTCTTTATTTTTTTCTATTCACTATTTACGGGTGTTGCGGTCTTTCCTCAGTGCATATCAGATCTGAGGCACAGCTCTTCATACACTTGGCAAGCGCAACAAGCTAAAATCCATGTTTATGTGTAACATTCAGCAACATGAGCATTCATTTGGAATTGTTTTTGTGACATCACTTATCTCTTAATCAAATTATCTAAACGCTTTGTTGGTAAAACTCATTTTGAGCACACCTGAAATGTTTCCCACAGGAAAACTGTGCAGCAAGTACAATGTTATCTTAGCTGATAGAAAAAAGATGAAAATTAGACCCAAGTCTGGCTGTCTGTTGACTGTCAAAAGCAGGAAATCCTGCGTAAGAAAGGATGAAAGAATAATAAGAAGAAACATCTGATGAGGACACAAGAAAAGTGTGATAATACAAGAAGCAAATGTAAACAAAGACGGAGAGAAGAAGACAGTAAGATGGAAGGAAGACGGAACTGAAGCACATTTAACTGAGTTTATTTAATACTGCGCTCTCTCTCTCTCTCTCTCTCTCTCTCTCTCTCTCTCTCTCTCTCTCTCGCTGACTTTACACAAACACAGTAACAGCCCCAAAAGAGGTTCTGGTTTCTAAGGAAGCAGTAAACGCACCAGGTATCCCACCATGCTCACGGCTGTGCAATGCTTTCCTCCTTGATCTTTTGATGTGTAAAAACTTGTTGCTGCCAGTAACACCAGGCACAGTGCAAGCGTGCACACACACATGCACACCACGCCAGTAAAATCAGTTCCAATATATTTTAATGGATGTTTAGCAATAGCCTTAACAGACTGGCAGCAGCATTGCTGATTGAAAGGAGGATTTTATTCTCTTTCACTGCTTTATTCTATATCATTTATTTGTGATGTTCAGTGCACTTTCATATCTAACAGAATGCCTTGCAAAGTCCCATGTAATTGTAATTCATTGTTACTGTTTTTGATTTAATATCAGGCTTACTGTTCACTCTGCTAATGATGTGTTAGAGTTATGTAGCATTAGTCCCAATGCAAACCTATTATTTCCTACTGTTGTTTCACAAGAAAAGTATTCAACTAGTGAAACACAGGGCAGCTTTTACTGAAAGTATTGGTCAGTGAGGTTTAGTGTAAAGTGATCATTTACCAAAATTGTTCTTTGGCCGTTTTTGGCAGTGCATCAGTTTTCTATATGTAGTGGAGAGTAATGGACGAAGTAGCAGCAGTCATATTGAGCTGTTAAATGAAGAACTGCAGGCAGCAAGCTGCACACCTCCAGCAAAGTAACCAACTCCTGTTATCAGTGCTGATGTCTGCTTCTCTGGAAAACTGCTCATGCCATGTGCAGTCACGGTCGCAATTACATTTGACTGATTTTTGTACTAAGAGTCTCTTTGGCTGCAGTATAAACAGATACACCAGCTGCTCTTCTGTTGCATTTCTGGCTAAGTATCTGCCCACCGAGTGCCAGTTAAACTGCATTTCTTGTTATGTCATCTTCACTGAATCTCCTGTATCCATGATATCTGCCATAGCTCCCCTCTAAGGATTTTTTTTTTAAGTTGTCTTCTCAGCCTTACAAAGCAGGCACCTGCTCTGGGACCACAGGCCACAAAGAGCCCCCACAAGCCTCTAGTTCACCATGTGGCATTTGGGTCAAGGTGACATGAATTTTAACTTTGTTTGGGTGTCTGCACTGTTAAAACACTATATCAACTAACATGACCCCCCTTACAGTGGGTCTTGCTTCATCACCTGATCTTATGGGGGATCATAGGCAGCTCAGTGTTGCTCCAGGGACCCCTTGCAAAGTGGTTCCTAGCCTTTTTGACTGCTTGCAACCATGCGCCACATGTTTAATGGTGGCGAGTACATCAATCAAAATACAGCAGTCCCTCCTCAGATGTTTTTTTTAGATATGTTTTAGGGGTTATTCAGCAATCCATTATCCCACCACCCCCAGATTTATCTTACCACCCATTGGAGTGGTCTTGGGCTTGTGGGAAATGTTCGTCAATAAAAACAAATGGCATGAGCAGCACCTCATATTATGTGTCATGGGCATAGTGCTGGACTTTAAATCATGTTTTTTACTTCTTAAATTGTTAGAGTTCTGGCTTCACTTTGCCTCTTTAATGTGTCAGAGAACAGAACAATATGACTCAATGAGAAAAAATGAGACAGAGCAGCACTGTGCACATATTTCACGTGCAAACCAGCAACATTTCTACAGAGATGGAGGCTGCTGCTGCTGCAATGCATTCTGGTCTACTGAGGCTGCTTCAGTGAATGGTGGTGTTACTCATTGATTCGAAGACACATTTATGGCTGATGTTTAAGATCCCTAAAACACTTTCTGCTCTCAGACTCCACTGGAAAAATATCTGGATATGATGTCATGTAATAGACAACAAGCCACTTACCCACAGGCAGAAGTAATATTCACCAAACGACAAAATGCAGCCAGGAACGAAAAGAACAGAACTGACAGCTGTTTTGAACCCAGTTACAATGTTTTAGTGAAGTTTTCCTTTAATAGAAGAGCACCAGTGGTAGTAATGTTAATAGCAGCGTGGTGAACGGCTGCTTAAACACACAGATTGTCTCTTCTCTCCTCACTGTGCCACTAAATGAAAAGGTTGGAGGCTTTTAAATGCCTCATCACACCTGCTGCCAAACACAAAGTATGTTAAGAGCGGAGCAGAGGTGATGTGGAAAAGAAGGAAGCTGCTTGTTGATGGACACTTAAGAGTTTTATTCCTCAACGGAGGCTTGACAGGGCAGGCACATTATTACAGAACAGAAAAGAAACAAATTTAGTTCTCTCAGCCTAAAAATAATGCAACATCTCTGCCGTTTCTTCTTTTATTTTGTGATTCCAGAGAAAGAGCATGGCTATTCTCAACACACTGTACATCTGTTGAACAGTAGAGATGACTGCAAGAGAAAGAAAGAAAGTATGAGGGAAAGAGGCCAGTGGTCAGTCTGCAGACGCAAGCATTGTAATCTACACACACAGAGGCAAATACACAAATGCTCACATTCTCTCAGCCCAAGGACCATTAGTTCCCACACACACACACCAAAAGAGAGTCTCTAATTTAATGTGTATATATAGCAGTCTGAGTGGCCTGGATGCCACGGTGGATGGAGGAAAATGTAGAGGCGTGATTACATACTACTATTCCCAGCCCTCCCCCTCCCTTCCTGTAACTAACTCACTGAATCTGTTAGAGCTTTTATTCTGAAAGGTCAAGAAGAAAGAAATGTAAGAAATGGCAAAGCAGGCCAGTGAGCAACACTAGCAGTAGTACGTGTAGTGTTACTCCAGTTGTAGATAGAGCGCTGGAGATGCAAAAACAGCTATGGATATGAATAAGACAAAATTAGGAAATTAAAAAAATAAAAGTTGTAGCATTGTATTGGACTGTCATGATGAAGAAGAAGAAGCTAAGCACAAAGCTCTTGATCTATAAGTCTCAACCCTCAGCCATGATCAAGAGCTTTGAAAGACTGATATCACTGATACAAGGAGGTTTTCCTCACAAATGGTGTCAGGGCTCAAACTTACAGGGCATCTCCAAGACAGGAAGTTTCCCAGGTGACCAGGGACTTTTTGAGGATATCAGAGACTAAACCGACACAATTTCGACACAAAATGTGGAAACAGCTGGCCTGGCTGTGTTTAAAGGGAACAAAATCTGCCTACCAGCACCTCTAAAGCTCAATTAACATATCATATCATACCTTATCAGTTTAAATCCTACAAAAAAAGAACAAGAAAAGGTCTTTATTTATATCTCTTTTTCCACCTCTGCAGCCACTCCTTACCATTTAATCATCGCATTCACAAACAACATCAGTCAATCAGTAAATAGCAGTAAATATAAAGAGCAACAGGATGACTTTGTTTAATTTTCAAGGCTCTTCAGATGCTGTGGAAGTGAGGCCAATGTAGCAAGGCCAACAAAGTCCAGTGTGAGTTGGAGGTTGGTGACTGACTGAGATGGAAGAGTGGAGCAGGCAGCTTTCGAGGATAAAGTACAAGAGCAGTGAAATATATCCACATTCAGATTTTCCATTAGACCCCTCAGTCCAAGTTCAGTCAAAAAAAAAATAAAAATATGCAGAGGAATCAAATTTAAAATACTGGATATAAAAGAAGAATGGATAGTTCTCTGGATAGTTAAATTAATCCTGCAGTGTGCATATAAGCGTTCATGTGTACTTGCGTGTGTGTGCATGCATATGTGTGTATGTGTGTGTGTGTGAATGTATTTATGCACTGAAACACCTGGCCTTTCCAAAAGGAGGAGGAGATCAGGCGTGGTTTCCATTGGTGACAGTACACCTGCTGTACAAATATTCACAGTTATGATGAATTCCTTCCATGTGTTAAAATCATCGCAAAAAGGAGACACACACACACACACACACACACACACACACACACACACACACACACACACACACGCACACACACGCACACACAATCATCTTAAGCTTGATCTTCAGTAAAACCAGGTCCCTTTGTCTCTTTAGAATGCCAATGTGTGTGTGTGCGTGTGTGTGCATGTGTGTGTGTGTGTGTGGGTGTGTGCGTGTGCATGTGTGCATATGAATATGCATGTTGGCACAGCAGTGAAAGAGAGAACTGAGACTTTCTGGAACAGAAAAGACAACTCCTGCTCTTCTGTGTCCATCATCCTGTCTTTCCAGACGACTGCAGGATCGATCTTTTTCTTTCTTCCTTTATTTCTTTATTGCTTTCTCCTGTCTCTTTTTTTTCTTGAATTCATTTTTTAGTCATTTTAAAGAAAGTGATACAGTCCCACAGTATCATCAGCTCCAGTTTCATAACTGTTTATTTTATATCTTATATATATATACATTAAATAAAAGTGGTTCAGAGTCTTTTTTTTGGACTCCTCAGCTTCCTGTCCCCTGAAAGGTCAGCCCCATTTAAGAGGCAATTCCATTAGAATGAATTGATTTTGTCATTTAAACGTCTGTTTGTTTGTTTTTCTATATGCACAATTTCCCAAACACACATGCGCACAAACCCACATGCATGAGCACACAGATTAATATACGTCCACCCACACTCACATCAGCTCCAGTGTCCTGGTGGAAAAACAGCAGCAGGTTTTTCAATCAGGCCCTCAGCTGATAGACACACACTCGCGTGCACACACACACATTTCACAGTCACACATTCATCCCAGCAAAAATAGAAAGAGAGAGGCAGAGGTCTGTGTGTTAGCATGTTTGTGTGTGTGTGTTCTTTTTCCCAAAACAGGAAGTGATCAGAAAATTAAGGAGTAAATTTAATTTTAATATAGCTGTGTTTTGTATATGTGTGCACCTTTCCTCATATACAAACAGTGGAATCAGACACCACCTGTGTGACTATACTCATCAATAATCACCACAACAACATATATTGTCTTTAAAAGAGTGCAGAACCAAAGATGTCATCTTTTCTATTCCACACATTTTTCTTCCTGTCACTTACATTACCCACAATCCCATTAGTCTAATTTATACAGAACTTTTTCACATGTGCAGTTGTGCTGTGGAACACCTTTAAACAGACTTTTACAGGTCTTCAGGAGCACAACTGCATACGGGAAAGTTTCCCTTTAAAGTTTTAGTCGTTCTCCTTTAAAGTTTTAGCCGTTTGGCTCCCACACGTCAGTATTAGCAGAACAAGTTTATACCATGTTTTTCTCACTATCAACAAAATACCTTGAGGACTAAAACCAACAACTCAGTCTCTCAGTATTTTTCTATTTCCCTGGCCTGTCTGTAGCACCCAGCAGCAAGACTTTTCATAATAATGACACAAAACTTCAAAAATTTCAAACGCTAACGTTAATCAAGCCAGAAGAAATGCTGCATTTGTTGGGGACTATTTCTAGTCATGGATTAATACACATTTTCCTACATATTTTTGTGGGAGTAAGTCAAAATAAATGACAGAGTCTGTGTCCATGCTAATAAACATGTCAATTTGTGCAACAGTGTGACTCACTGATGTGTTTGTAAGAGCCCATCCTCACCAGATAAAAGTCTGTATCGGAAGATTGTACAAGTAGGTTATTATGACCAATATTTAGGCCTATATTTAAGCGGCAGTCACTAGTTGTTGTAATTATGATGGGAGCAAAGGAGGAAGTCAGGTAACGTAGTATAAAGACCAATAATGTCGGTATTTGGAGTAAAGTGGAGTGAATGGCTGCATCAAACAAACGCAGGACCACCCAGGACACCACTGGTCATGTTCCGTGTGAAACCAAAAGTCAACTTTGACCTTTTTCAACCTACATAACATGCTCGTATTACATCATGTACATAAAAGTAACAGACTTACTTTAACCCATGATCCTTCCCTAAACCTAAACTAGTAGTTCTGGTGCTAAGTAGTTTTCATCTTGAGAACGAACGTGTGTCCCTCATCATACTGACTACTGTCACACTCTCTATCGGTGATATATGTTTTATTGAGTCAGTGGCATCAAGCTATTCAGTCACTGAGGTATGAGGATTTGTTGGTTTGTAATAGTATTTGGACGACAATGGAGCCCTATGGCAGGAGGAATGCAACATAATGAAGAATAAGATATATCACTCACACGAACGATTCAGTCTTGCTTTGGGTCTTTTTATTGGATTTGATGAAAAAAAATGAAAAATGTGGAATATCACTAGACCCATCCTTCAGTTCTCAACTCCTGTGAATTCTCAGCCTGAGGTGAGGACAGTGGGCACTTCACTCAACTTCTTTCTAAAACTTCCATGAATGTCAGCTGCCTTCTCTACTGCTGCGTGTATGTGTGGTTTCCTGAAGTCCACCCTGAAAATGAGAAGAAAAACTCACCACAGATCAACTGACCTCTCTGTTAGGAAGTTATTATTGTCCTCTGTTTCTCTCTCTTTTTTTCTTGCCTGCTTCAGCCGTCCTTTAATCACTCAAACCCGACAACACATGATCATAGGGTATGACTGTGTTTGTGTATTTGTGTGTGTGTGTGTGTGTGTGTGTGTGTTCTGTGTTCTTGACCTTCTTGACCTTAACCAGCACCATCATATTACAGATATGCAAAATCCCACATCTGATGAACAAAAAAAGCTTCACCTTTCCTCACCTTTAATGATGGTCTGTGGTGCCTCTCCTCCTTCTCCTCTTCCTCATCCTCACACACACACAGACACACATGCACACACACACACACACACACACTTATTTCCAGTAGGTGAACCTCTAATCATAAGAAAATGACAGGGGTGTCAAGGTGATCATAAAACCTCACATATTTCTCCCTTCTGCTTCCATAATGTCACATATTACAGACCAAATGGCATCATGGGAAACACCTGCTTCAGAGCATACAGGTGGTACAATGAGAGAGAGACGGGTGGGGGATTTAGACAGAGAGGAGGGGTCTTCAGGGGATGTGGAGAAACATGTAATTTGAAGTGTTTTAACAGGACAGGTGAGGCCTGTTTGAGGAATGTGTTTAAAAGAGTATAATTATTTTTGTAAAAAGGACACAGTTTCCAGCAGATTGTCTTGTTGGTCAGCTTAACTGTTGAAAGAGAGTAGACCCAAAATTCATTCGTGAGTGCATTCTGCATTCTAGCATTTGATGATGGCTGGAGCCTTACTTTAGCAAACAAACATTGTGTTGCGATGGTAAAGTGCATGCTAAATAGATGCCTGTCAGGCACAGGGTTTAGCCAAGAGTCTTCAGTTTGCCACTCCGTTCACAAACATGTGCATGCTTTGCGAGCAATGTAGCACTACATTTATATTCAACCTTCACATAATGTCAGTGTCAAGCAAGGGTGCATTACTGGAAAGGTGTTTTATTTTTAAAGCTAATGAATCCCACCAACAAGTCCTCCAACCTACATCACAAAGTTGTTTTCTGATCTGACACTTCTGATCTTCACACTTCTTACTGCTTAAAGGAATAGTTGGACATTTCTTCTTCACTTTCTTGCTGATTTTTTAGATGAGATGACTGATGCTACTCTTGTGACTGTATGGTGAAGACGAAGCTGCATGCCCAGGTGATGGCTTCACATTTATAATACATTTGTGAGAGTGGTGTGTATCTCCTCATATAACTCAGCAGAGAGTGAAAGAGTGCATTACTGAAAATGTCCGACTGTTCCATGAAGATTAGGGATATGTCCTCTCTCAACCTTCTTTCCTTTTTGTAATCTTTAGGACTGTGCTAACTGACTTCTTAGTTAATGATGGTGCATGGTAATAACCTATTTGGTCAATTGTTCTCATATTACACAACATAGAGAGACAGAGGACAGAACTGTGACTGCAGAAGTTAAGGCAAAATAAACAAAGGAAGACAGAAGAGAGAGAAGGAAAAGAGGAAATGGGTGAAGTCATGTGGGTGAGACATTAAGGAGTGTAGGCAAGAGAGAGAAAGAGAGAGAAAACACATAAAGTGAAAATGCAGACTGCAGTAACAGGAGACACAAGGAAAAAGAGTCTCATGCCAGAGAGTAACAGTGAAGGACAGGGAAAAGAAAAAGGCAGATGAGAGAGAAGAGGGACAAAATGATTAACTGCAGTCACACGTCAGCAAACTACCCACACAACTACAACATAAGGTCTACTTCATAAAATCAGGGTGGCCATGCTTGTGGGTATGAGAGGACAGATATCAGATGGAAGTATCTCTGAGCATCATCAGCACAAGCAAAATATCGGTCTGCAGTTTGGTTCTCCCTCCACCTCTGACAATGAAAGAAAAGCACCACAGCTGATTCCAGCAAGACTCCAAATCCAGCTGGGAGGAAGGAATGGAGTCTAACACACACACACACACACACACACACACACACACACACACACACACACACACACACACACACACACACGCACACACACGCACACACACACAGTGTTGTGGTGGACTGTAACTCATGTTAGGGAGTGGTGAGAGTGTGAGAGAAGCCAGAGCAGAGAGGAGTCGTTCAGAGAGGGGTTAACTCTTCATGTTCCATCCACACTGACCACATGGCGAAATTACAGGGCTTCTGATATAAATAGTCTGTGTGCATGTGTGTGTGTGTGTACATGTATGATAGATCATAAGATCATCCCATTTAACGCCTTTGAGTAAAAAAAGAAAAGAAAAAAGATGGTTTTGTCTATCTTTTGTCTGTAAAATAAATTTTTTTGTTACTCATTTTCCTTTTTTATTCCATCGAAGCAGAGGCAGCAGCTGTTGCCATCTTTGTTGTGTACAGTTAACATGGACTGGATTCACTGTTGACTAACCTACTGTTAACTGTGTGCGTGTAGCTTGAGACAAGCAGCTAAAACACTGAAAAACATCAATGCACTGCTGTTCCTGAAGCAAGGATAACGGTAATAATAATGAGAACATAGATACTTTTAATAGAAAATGGAGGAATTACAGCGCAGGAGAGGAAGGAAGCCTCAAGGGCTTATTTAAAAAAAATCTTTAAAAAAAATGACATTGATACTCATCAAAACAAGCAAACATATAAAGAAGACATAGAAGAATATCTATACACAGCAAACACATAAACAAGCATAAATAGCAGTTTCTTAAACATGTCCAAAAAGCATAAATGTGAACAGCTAAATGTATTTTAAAATGTATTTAATAATGGTCACTCAGTATAAACAGCGAGAAAGTCTGCATGTGGAGGAAGGTGGGGTGGATGTTGGTGTCCCAGGTGAAGCCAAAAGTCAAAGATGACCTATTTGAAGTTACATAAAGTACATATGTAATAGTAATGTTTTTAACCAAACATGATCTTTCCTCAGCCTAACCAAGTACTTTTGGTGCTTAAACCAAAGCCAGCTGCCACTGTTTCACAATGTTATCCACTTGACGACAAAGGTCTGGTACGGCTAACATTGGTGCTCTCCATTGATCGTGTACTGTATGTCGTTTTGGGATCACCTATTCAGCCATTTAGTATCATTCCTCATTTCATGATGTTGGATAGCATTTTAAGGTGGCCAATGAGCATTTTTCATCATACACATGCTCCAGTTATTTGAAAGTAAAGTCTGTAAAATGTGGAGTTAACAAATTTTTTTCCAGTTCAGATATTTTGTTCCTGCTGGCCTGAATCTTAGAGGAGAGAGACAAGAGAAACACGAGGAAAAGGCACATGGTGACGACATAACGTTAGAAGAAAAGAGGGAAAGTGGAAAGTTGAGGCAGAAATAAAGCAGAGAGAGAAAAGACATTGGAAATTGAACAGTGAGGGGCGGCGGAGAAGGTGGAGAAAGAAAATGATGTCGCAGACAAAAGGAAAGTCAAAATAAGAGATAGAGAAAAGGAAGGAAGGAAGGAAGGAAAGAAGGAAAAAATGGATAAAACCAAAGGAAAGATAAAAAGAGACTGTGAGAGTAAAAGAGAGGGAGAGAAGAAGGGAGAGGAGCCATAAAAAACAGTGAGGACCCGGGAGGGAAGTCGGACATTTGAGGAGGAGAGAAGAGACAGAGGGAGGAGAAAAATGGAGGGAGGAGACAGACAGAGTGAAAGCAGAAGAATCACACATCATACATGAAATCCACAAAGATATCATGCAACTCCTCTAAAAATGACTTATTATTCAAAATAATTATCATCCAAACTGACAGAAAGCGAAGGTTTTAAGTGCTGGGCTGAAATGCATCATAGAATGATGAGCTCTAAACATCTGGCTGTGATGTCATAATTGTGGGACCGTGCTGACACGTCACTGGAGAACAAAAGAGAGTCGAATTAAGTCAAAGACGTCGCAGCCTGACTATCGATGATGACCAAATGACCGAGTCCTCGTCTGTCCAAACTGCACGTGAACCCGTTCTTCTGCGGTCAAGTCACACACACACGCACACACAAACACACATATACATACAGTACCCTCTACAGGCAGTGGTCAAAGGCTCTGTAAAACATTGACCTCAATGGAAAAGAATGCAAACCCTCTCTCTCTTTCTCCGTCTCCTCCCCTCCTGTGTCAGACACACACATATTGGTTAGATTAAACTGCCACGGAGAGAGAGAGAGAGAGAGAATATTCTTTCTCCACATTTGACCCAGACACTCTGATTTTCCTGTCATCTCTCATGTTACTTTTCTTTCCCACTTCAGCTAACAAAGTTGAATTATCATAAACAACAAACCGCTTTTACCTTTACAGCACTTTTCTAAAAGCAAAGTTTACCTACTGTAAATAAAAGTCCATTACAAAGTTTGTGTATAAAGGACTCCTAGTTTCAAGCTAGCAATTTACTCAATCGAGTTGTACCATTTAAGCTTGAGGAATGTCCTAGCAAGTAAATATTTCAGTAATGTCTAAATGTGTTATTTGGACATGAGAAAGTAGGTCCAGTAAAAACAAAAGTCTCAAAGCAGCATCAGTACATGATTTGATTTTTCAGTACATTCCTTTTCTTCATCAGAAAATTTTCATTATGCCCCATGGATGCAGAAGGGTGAGTAGCAAGCCCTGGAATGAATGAGTGTCATCTGTAACGCGAGCACCATGCTAGCAGCATTGCTACGGAATTTTGTACAGAAAATCATGGTGCCCAGAGGATGAATCCTGATAACTTTTCATCATTGTCAGGTCAGATTTCAGTTTGTTCAATACTTTGGTTTTTGACCAAATACCTAGAAAACTAATAACATTACATCAGCTTCAGCCGTTTAGTGTTAATTCAATGTTACCATGTTATGGCACTAAGCTAAAATGGTAAACAATGTACCTGCAACATACATAAAGGTCCAGTGTGTAGGATTCAGTAGAGAGGTGACTAGACCTCATTTCACCAGCCCCTTTTTAAGCTTGTTGGAAAACCTATGGTGGCTGCTAAGAGTGTAAAAGTTGTGAAAGGCGCTCTCTAGAGCCAATGCTTGGTTTGTCTGTTTTGGGCTTCTGTACAAACATGACAGTGTAACATGGCAGACTCTGTGGAAGAGGACCTTCTCCCTCTGTAGATGTTCATAATACTTACTCACTTTCACATAAGTAAGGTTTTGAAAGCAACATCAGTTAACTGCTGCCCTGCTAAGCTTCAACGAGTCAAACCTCAAACTGACTTATCTGAGGAAATGAACAAAGGAAAGAGGAAATGAACAAAGGAAAAAGGAAATGATAAAACGTGACACTGTTGACCAAGCACAGCTGGGTGGTTTTTCAAGCAGCCAGACAACTTGGACCACTCCAGCTACCAGACTGTGAATGTTGTTTTGGTTCCAAACCGACAACTCTTCCAATGGCACCCCATTGGTTATAAGTTTGTACCCCTGGTTTACATTGGCTGTGCCTCGATATCATGTGAGAAGCTTTTGGTGGTTTTGTACCCAAGACAAAGAAATTGCCACCATGGGGGAGTTTTGAGAGCAGTGCTATCAGCTAGTCTCTAGAAACTGGCTAGAAGAAACCTCAACATTTTTACATCAATTGGAAGAAAGTGGTCAGCACTAAATGATTATTTATGTTAGCTATGCTAGCATTGGTCAGTTTGTGCTGATATCATGGTTTTTAAATGAGATGTGAACTGTCTCTGTGAGTGTTTTTACACTATATTTACACTATATTCCCTGCTATATTCCCAGTTCAATTTCGTCTTTCAACAATACCCTCTTAGCTTAGCAAAAGACAGAAGGACCCTCATGTAACTATCCTGTAAGTTTATACAGTCATGGAAAAAATTATTAGACCACCCTTGTTTTCTTCAATTTCTTGTTCATTTTAATGCCTGGTACAACTAAAGGTGCATTTGTTTGGACAAATATAATGATAACAACAAAAATAGCTCATAAGAGTTTAATTTAAGAGCTGATATCTAGCCATTTTCCATGGTTTTCTTGATAATAAACAAAATCACTTAAGTTCTTACATCAATAGCTATGGCATTGTACTGCCAAAAACAGTGCTTTTAGGCATTCCATGTTTTCTTTTCTGTCTGTTAGTCACATGATACACACAGGAGTTAGTACTTGATTGCATAACCATTGTTTTTGATGACTGCAGCCATGCGTCTTGGCGTGCTCTCTACCAGCTTCTGACATTGTTCTGCTGTCACAGTAGTCCATTCCTGTTTCAAAAATTCAAACAAATATGTTTTGTTTTGGGCTTGTGGTTCTCCATTTTGAGTTTGATGATGGTTTTCAATTGGATTTAGATCTGGTGATTGAGCAGGCCAAGGCATGGTTCGAATGATCTGGTTCTCCATTGCCCTGTTCCACCCATACTGAAACAACCCCAGATCATCACCGATCCACCCCCATGTTTTACTGTAGGGGCAAGACAGTCTGGTTTGTAGGCTTCTCCAGGCTTCCTCCTAACCAGCAAGTTGGCTGGAATGAGCATCAACTCAAAATTGGATTCATCACTGAAGAGAACCTTAGCCCAATCATCAACAGTTCAATCCTTGTGATCCTTAGCAAAGAGTAACTGGGCCTTCCTCTGCCTACTGTTGATGAAGGGCTTCTTCGATGCCCTGTGTGACTTCAGATCAGCTTCAAGAAATCGGTTTCGAACTGTCCTTGCTGAACAAGTCACATTTCTTGACAGTGTCCACTCATTTTTAAGGTCCCTGAAGGTTCTGACAACGATTCCTGACACAGGAACGGATGAGTGCACGGCCCTCTCATGGGGTAGAAAGACGTTTCCTGCCTTAACCAGCTAGCAATTTGGTAGTATCATGATCGGCTTGCTTTTTCTTGGTGTAATGAATGGCTGCCTTGGAGATCTTCCGTTTTTTGGCTACCTGTCTCTCACTCATGCCAATTTTCAGCAGTGCCAAGATGGCTGCCTTTGTGGCTTCACATAATTCTTTTGTTTTAGGCATTATGTGAGAGCTGATAACTTCTGAGTTGTGCTACGGCTTGAATCTAAGCAGGAAACCACTCTAGGCCTTTGCATGTGCTGTGCTGCTTATGACATGAAATGGCCTCTTATGTACCCTGGGAATACAATTGAGCTTAAGCATGTCAAATAGGACATAAAGTATTATGGAATCAGCTGCATTTTTTTGTCGTGTTCATTGTGTTCCTCTTGTATTCCTGATACCACCTTTAATGGTATCAAGCATTAAAATGAACAAGAAATTGAAGAAAACAAGGGTTGTCTAATATTTTTTTCCATGACTGTATTATGGCCACGAATTTTAAATATTTCAACTTTGTTTCTAAGAAATGATGTTTCATCAGTCAGTTTGACATGGCAAACAGTTGTAAATGTTACATCATGCATGAGGCCTGGTAGCCAAGAAGCAAGTAAGAGGCACAAGAGTTGCAGCAAATTCATAATGCTTCATTGCAGCAGTTGAGAACAAAATTCTGTGCCATAGTTGGTCACCTCATCTGAAACTGTCCCAGAATTTAAACTATATTGATATAAGCTGCATATTGTGAAATCAGCTTTCTCAACAGTGTTATCATTAGGTACCACAAACCGTTAGCGGTGCACAAGGCTTGTATGGTTGACTTTTTTTTAATAGAACCATATATTTTCTAACATGATTGTTAATCTTTTGTACTGATGATTCAATCAGCAGAGTTTCATGCTGATCCAAGCCACAGCAGTGCTCCAACCTGAAACATTGTCTGTGGGAAAACTGAATGGGATTTGGACCAGAGGTATTCAAAATAGCTGCTCCCACTTCAGAACTTTATGACTGTAATGATTTTCTGACTTTACCTGAAGTACCACGATCATCACCATTTACGTCCAAAGGCCTGTGAAACCAATGACATTCCCATCAACCTCAGCCATGTGCTTAGTTCTAAGTAGCAAATTTTACCAACTGAACAGCAGTTAGTCATGACACTGTGAGCATGTTAGCATGCTGATGTTAACATTTAGCTGAATGGACAGCCTCACAGAGCTACTAGCATGAATATACTTTAATGGCCCTATCTTACACTCTGCACAAACAATCACACAGCACAGTGCAGGTGTCTTTACTAGTTTCAGACTGACAAAGTAATGCCCAGCACCCATATTGTGTAAGTAGTAAATGTACACCTATGTGCTTGTTAGTGTGAAAACCATGTGTGGTCAGGTGCATTGCTGGAACATTGCTAACTTGAGGCAACAGAAACCATTTGCGGCATTGTGTAGAAAACTGTTCACTTTTAAACTTGTCAAATCTGACATTTAAGTAGCAGTGAAACCGGCTTTTGAAAGGAATTGGAGGTGACACGGATTGGTTTAATTAGTGTTACATCCAAATAAAACTATGATTAATTAAGAGACTAAATACAATCTATTTGTGCTCTGTGCCATACTTTGCACCCAGAATATGCAGTGTTTTACCAGCAAAAATGGAGTTGGACACACCCAAAATGCACTTGTGCTCTGCACTTTCGACCACGTGCTATAGACTGTTTAAATAGGGCAGCTAGTCTGGTTTTTATGTGCGTCTCAGTGGTGAGTTGGAAAATTATTGTCCCACTAAATGCATACTTCCCGTTACAGGAAGATATGTTTGGGAAGGCTGTGTTTGCAGGATTGACAGCTGTCTCAGCCAGTCATAGTAACAGTCAGTCACAGTCACAGTGGTTGCTGCTTGCTTGTCTCTCCTCAGTGCGACACGGTGTCACCCCTTTGCCTAAATTAGGTGAAGGGGTTCCTTTACCAAATAGCAAAATATAATTTCCAAAGATAAGCCCAAACACCAAGTTATGTCAGCTACAGCTGCCATGTTTTTAGTCTTTGTGGTGGACACCATGCTCATTAAAAGTGTCTAAACATGTTTGATTTTATTCTGATGTTTCTACTGTGTTACTGTTTATTGCTTTTTTAAGCATATTAAACCAAATCTCTGTCACACGCACACACACATATGATTGCAGGGCACCACAAAGCACAGTGTACAAGAAATGTTTCTTCCTTTCTTTCTTGTGTCATAGTTTAGAAAAAAAAACTTTGTAGGTATGAGTGTTAAATAGCCACTGTGTCTAAATAAATGGTTAAGAAAATAAAACTGCCTCCTCCCCCTCTATCTTTTGCTCTTCTCTCTGTGTGGTTGTCTTTCAGCCAGTCTCAGGGTTTGTCTTCAGGTTTTGCAACGTCACCCTGCCACGTCGAGGATAGGCTGTCTGCCTCTTTCCTTCTCTGTCTCCTTCAAACACACACACACACACACACAAAATAGAGGTCAAGAGAGGTAATGAAACAGAGATGAGAACTGTTCGTAAGTGAGGCTGCGAGAGAAGAAGAAACGAAGAAAGCACAGAGAAAAAGTTCCTTTGCATGTCACACATCACAGGGACTTGAAGACATGTTATCATTATAAACATTAAAGCAAACCACAAAAGTACATCACTTTAATCTCTGCAAGACAGATAAGTGAGAGAGAAAAGACAGGCAGAGCAGGAGAAAAGAGAAAATGGGAAGCTAGCAGACACAGAAGGAGCAGTAAGACGAGGGCTTGAAATAGACTGAGAGAAAGTGGAGTTTATTCTGAGAACTGTATGGGCAGGGCAGCCTGGAAGGCTTCCTTTAGGTCTTCATCACCTCACATCAACTCTGTAAACCAGCCTGGAGTTGGGGAACAGCAAGCATTCTGGGTACAAACAGCCACCAAGAAGCAGGTGTAGTTTTCTCAAAATGATCGGAGCTACTGACTACAGATGGTGTCCAGCCCCATACGAATAATAATCTAATTAGTAATCTAATTTGGTCAGTTACCCTTTTTAATTTATTGGGTTGAATCAAATATCTGTGTAAATGTCCAAAAGATATATCCTAAGATTACCCTAAAACCACTTGCAAAGTTCCAAAAGATATTCTCCCACTAACATGACTAAATGAAGATATACTGCATATCTAGCACTTTCCCACCTGCAACAAATCCATCAAATGGAAATATTCAAGTCATCAAAATGTGGGGTATAGTGGATCTGGGTATCTAGGGCCCCAGCACGGGGAGGAGCCTCAAAAAGCCTTGAATTAAAGGTGTCACTTTTTCTGTCAACCAGACAGATATATCTCTGGTCACAGCTAAAAAATGGATTAGCATGAAATTTTGTTTTTCACAATTTTATAAATATTCATGGTCATTCTACCTTTTTCTTACGCCCACGGTTTGTTCAAGACCTTATATATACTGATTTTGCAGACTGTGCAGATTTTCTGAGATGCACTTAACTCCTTCTAACTATTTACTCTAATAATCACTACAGATGCATGCTCTCACTTGTTGATTCAATTATACGTATTAAAAGGAGATAGGGGTCCACTGAGGCTGCAGATGTGTAGGCCCAGATATTTGGCCCCACAACTGATTTTATTTGTCTTGTGTATCGCTTTGAATCATATTGCCTTGTAATTCAGTCTGGCGTGTTTGGATTTTGGATCTCCACCAGAAATTAAAGTAGTTGGGGCAGACCTCAGATCAGCAGGTTTGCTGCCTGCAGTAAATGCTATTTGGTCACCAAGGATGAGTGCACAGTGATGTTCAGAGATCCACTCAGCTCAGAAATGAGTGAGTATGTCAGACTGTATAAGGCAAAGCCAGAGGTCTTAAGTAAGAAATCTATTCTCCTTTGACTATTACACTATCCCATTTGCTACTGCAACACTGCAAATTTCCGCACTGTAGGATTAATAAAGGATTATCTTATCTCATCTTAAATAAACAGTGAACATCTTGTGGCTAAGGCAACAAAAGTTGGTTGAGAAATATTGTTCTTTCATGTGACTTATTTAATATTTCATATAAGACTCTACTCTTTCTTTACTTGAACCAGTGCTTTGAGTGCCAAAATGTAACCATGAAAGATGTAAATCATGCCTCAGTTGGTTAGAGAGGAAATTTTAGGGAAAACAAATATGTCAGTGAGCATTGTGCTGAATTGACATTGATCAAAACTTAATGCCAAATGCATTGAGTAAAAAGCATAATTTATGTGGCATTGTTTCTCAACTGTATTGGTTGCAAAGATGTAGTCACAAGGGGTCACATAATGAATCTGATAATCACAGGGTGGCTAATAAGATAAGACAGAAGAAAGAACATATGTCTGCCAGACAGCTTATGGCTCCTCATCTTGTTTCTTTCTTAGTGTAAAGATACTGTCTGCAGCGGAGAAAGGACTTCTGGGTAATGTAGTCCTCAACAGTTACCTTTTGCTGACATGGTGTGAAGGAGATGACAATGCTCAGCATCACAGTGGATGGGAGGACCCACACCTTGACTTTATTGTGTGTTTTCACAGGCCGGTGGGGTCGCTGACCTCTTAGCCAATGAGGCGCAATCTTCAGCAGTGATGGAGAAAACACATGTAGGACCAACAGGAGGCAGGTTTTACGTTCCATGGCCCCAGACCGAACAGACAGAGTCCCATCTCCCATCCAGAGCCCAACCAAGAAAATTTGTAATGGTCAAAACAGTGGTTGCAGTGGTTCTGAAAGGTTTCAGGCTCAGGTCAGGTTAAAGAAGAGCAAAACCAAAGTCAAACTTCTCATGAAAATCATACAAATGTGAGTACTAATTATTATCATACAGCACACCTGACACCATGTGAATCACCTTGTGAAGTAAGGCCTTTTAGAACTTCAGGGGTGATAAAACAAATGGCAAAGAATTAGCGGAGGCTCCCTGAGCCTCGAGCAGAAGCAGCTGGTAAAGCTTTTACCATGTCAGACTGAGCAACTGTTCCATGCCGACAACACTAACCCCTGACCTTTGACCTCTACCAGGGGATAAGCAGTGATGTCTCTCACAGTGACCTCTGCTCTCATGTGGAAGTTTGTAGACACACATATACACACTTCAGTCCACATCCCTTTACTCTTTTAGCTTTACCCCTGGTTGGAATCCTAGCTTTCCCATCATGCCTTTCTCATCCTGGAGACAGAGGCAGAGGCGAATTTACACCGCCACTTTGTCCATCCCCTGGTTGGAACCGTGGTAACACAGGGCTGAACGTTTCCAGATGTTCCACAAACAGAAACTTTCAGTGAAAAATTAACAAAGTAAAGGCTATTGTGGTGCGCTGGCTGAAGAACGTTAGCTAATGAAGCACAGCATGCACACAGGGGAAGCCAAGGAAATGACATGAGATCAGTGTTTCTTTTACAATACATTCATGTACTGTAAAATGTATTCACACTCAGAGAACGCTCCTCATCTAAATAGTATAATGTGGGGTCCAACACATTGATTCAAGTACAGCAAAAATGACACAACACAATCTAAAGCACACACTTTGGGCAGATCATATCATAATCACCGATCTCTTATGTTATCTACTCACTGCTGATTGAGCTGATAAGTGTGTGTGTGTGTGTGTGTGTGTGTGCTAGAGTGTCATTTTCTAACCACTGTGTGTTTGGACAGTAGGTGTGTAACCGCGGAGGTAGTGTAGATAAATGTTGCTGCGCTCCGTGTGTTGTGTCTCTTCCTTTTCCTGGGCTGTGGGATTGGCTAGCAGCCAGGGAAAAAACATTAGCTAACGGAGCTGTGGGGCGCTGGAGAGCTGAGGCTCTGCAGACCGTCCTCTGACCATGGAGGAGTTCTGAATGTAGGGAAAGGTTTAGTACCGCCCACTCTCACTTGATTTGTCACACTTTTTAAATGGCACAGAAAGGGATGATACAACACACTCCAGCCACATGGCTGGGTTATCGCGTCTGCAGTATTTCTCTTCTCTGCCTGCTTCTTTGATTCTTCTACCGGATGTTGTTGCTGTTTTGCCACAAATGCCAACAATGTCCTGAGATGTTCATCCACTCAAAAGATTATAATACACAAGACTGTAATATATACTGTCTAATGAAATCAAGAGTCAGGAGTGGTGGGCTGCCAGCCGACAGCAGCGCCCGGAGACCCAGTTTCCTTCATCACCATTGGTCAGGTGGTGATCTTCTTGCATGTTTTTTGTGGGGGTTTTTTAAGGAGGATACCCCGGGTGAACACGGGGAGAACATGCAAAATCCACACAGAAAGGCCCTTTTCCTCGAGCGGCAGGCACCGAAGGCATGGTGGAGGACACGCCCCTGGCTCCCACAGCAAGAATTGAACCTGGGACCCTCTAGCTGTGAGGCGACAGTGTTACCACCATTCCACTGTGCCACCCTAAGAGGCACGGTGGAGATGTCTAATGTGAATGCTAGAATGCATCGAAACCAGACTGTGATCTCACTTGTCAGACCATGTCTGGAGGTGGTCTGGCTTGCATTGTTGTGCCATTTAATGAGCCATCTTATGGGTCAATGCATCCATACAATATGTTGAAATGTCACCTAAGTCCAGCTGCTTGTCAAAAAGCTACAGGAGCCTCTCTCCTGGCACAAGTAGAGCCCATACAGCAGCATCACTTCAGGACACTCCAGGAACTACTGTCATATGCAAGACAAGGGTAATGTGACCAATGGGGCAGGCAGACTCTGATCACCTTCTTACAGTATAAATAATGTCATCAAGGCTGCTCAAAAGAAGACTACAACTGCCTTTATTGCTGTCTTTAATGTGACCCTCGCATGTTGTGACAGTTCCTCTGTTCTTTGCACTGCTTCACTCAACCAGACCTGTGTTTCCACTGTTCACATCTGCTGAGGCAGAGTTTCACACTCCTGCCTTATAATATTAAAGCCGTCAAGCACATGGATTTATCACTCAAATCAGCATCGCTGCATCACATCTTAACTTCTCCCGAAACAAGACACCCAAATTGACACAGTCCCTGACGCAACAACAAAGGACACTGTGTCGATGTGTTGTTGCTGTTTTCAGCCTGCATGCCTGGTTAGCCTAGCGTAATCACCTTAACATCGCCTCTCTAGGAAGCGCACAGCAAGACTGCCTTTATAAATGCATGCTAATGGCGCCTAAGCACACCATGAGGTGAAGACTCACATATACACACACGCAGACACACTAAAGACACACACACAGGTGTGACAGGAGACTGGAGGCTGTGGATTTACTACACAGGAAATGGAGGACAGGAGGAGGTTATGACATGTCATTAACACACACACACACACACACACGCACACGCACACACACACACACACACACACTAATTTGCTCTTTTTTCTGTCACACACACACACACACACACACACACACACACACACACGCACACACACACAGTGCTAATACAGTGCCAATTGTAACACACAGCAACATTCTCCATCATAAAGGGACACTGGAAAATGGAGCTGATGGTGTGTGTAACTGTGTGTAGTCAGTTGTAGATTAGCAATAAATGAAGTGACATAGATGAACTTGTATTATCTGACCACACAGAACAGCATTCATCTGTTCTAGTACAATCCACTGTGCTTTGCATCCATGTGGAAGCTCAATGGCTGCCTGGAGTGTGTGTGTGTGCATGTGACCAGTTTACACTTTTTTGCAGTAATATTTGCGCACACACACTACTAAATTACTCTTTGCAGTGGTGGCAGGGCTTCCAATGTCCACTGAGGATAAACACTCATAAAACTGCTTTAAATTTGCACTAATGAATGATTTGTTGTTACTCAAGATCTTGTCTCGTGAAACTCAGATTCCGACTTTTTTTCTTTTCAGTGTCAAAAGTGATCCTGCTGTACAGTGTAAACAGGGACTGCTAGGAGCAGCCTGACTTTTCATGATGCAAATGTGCCAAAAAGTAAATAAATGGGCTATAATATTTATGTTCAGACATTCAGTGAGGTGCATCTCACCTAATCTAAAATTTCATCTGTTCTTACCAGATTTGTCATTTGGTGTCCAAGTAAACACAACTGATGTCTCTCTCTGTTGCAAACAGAACCCACAAGCTGAAGTTAGGGGCTGTCTCAAAAGTGCATCCAGATGGAACAAGAGAAGTTTTATGTGGACCTCCTCCTATTTTTTGTACAACCTTCTTTGAAAAAAGGTCCAATAAGCTTTTATGCCAGTCCTCCTCCTCCTCCTCCTTCTTCTTCTTCTTCTTCTTCTTCTTCTTCTTCTTCTTCTTCTTCTTCTTCTTCTCCTTCTTTCTTTCTTTCTTTCTTCCTTCTTTTTCTTTGGTCAATATACAACCTCTAGTTTTTATGGAAAAACAGTCAAATTAACAGTCTCACAGTTTCTAATTCAACTCAATTTAGACTTAACTTTGTGTGTTTCAAATGTGAATCGTGCCTTCTTATTTGATTGATTTAGGTACATGGTTAAAATATTATGTTCTTAGTGTTATTTAGATGTCTTGTGGGCAGCTAAACTGAAACATCTGTGTAATGTGTTTAAGTGGCAACAGAAAACTCAGAAGCAAGCCAGACAAATCCAATCAAATACCTGTATAAGCCCCCCCACTAGCAGTATAAATGTGACTGAATTCAAAATGAACAGATCCAGATAGCAGCTCTTCAATACACCTCTAATGAAGAAAAAAATGTTCACACACAACTAAAATGCTGGTGAGCAGACCTTTAGTCAAGATTTAGTTTACTTTCAAGAAGGTCAAGATTGAACTTCTATGCTCAACGTTCTGCAGGTTTGGTCATCAGGCTGCATAGCATGAGCAAGAGGCTTATTAATAATGCTATCTAAATTTAAAAATGCTGGATTATGCACATTCAAGATTCAGAAGTATGTATTGGAGCATTAATGAACTGCACCATCAGTGTAATGACAATTAACAGTGACTGTTGATCAGCTGACAATCTGTGTGTGTGTGTGTGTGTGTGTGTGTGTGTGTGTGTGTGTGTGTGTGTGTGTGTGTNTGTGTGTGTGTGTGTGTGTGTGTGTGTGTGTGTGTGTGTGTGTGTGTGTGTGTGCGTGCTCCAGAAAGACTGGAGCAGGGGCTGAACGTTGTCTGATATCACCAGACTCAGACTTCTCTTTGAATGGAGAGCCATTGCATGCTAGTATGTCATGCCAATTAACACCACCTTATCATTATCATCATAACGTTCTGCCAAGTTGTGTGTCTGTCCCTGGGGTGGGGTGTCTGTCTGGATGTGTGTTGGGCATGTAGCCAGGTTTGTTTACATACCGGTACATGAGCTTCAGTCATACAGACAATCATGTAAACAAATGTGTGTGTTTGTGGCATTCACTCAAATTTGACAATGGAATCATGGGATGTCTGGGGGGTAAACAAAGGGAAAAATATGCTTATTCACTTTCTTGCCAAGAGTTTGATGAGAGGATTGATACCACTCTCACGTCTACACAGCAAATTTGAAGTTCCAGCCAGCAGCCACTTAGCTTAGTTTAACACAGACACTGGAAATGGTGGGAAGCAGCGAGTCTGGCTCTGTCCCAAAGCAACAGAATGTTTCCACCAGCACCTCTAAGGATCACAGATTAACAAGTTACATCTTGTTGGTTTAATTCATTCAAAAACCAAAGTGTAAAAACAACAATTAGATGTCTGATGATAATCTAAATGTCATTAACGTGTCATCAATATTGCAAACAAATCTCACAATAATGTTACCACACTCTAATCAAAATCTCATAACTTTCACTCTGAGGCTCTACATTGCTCTTCAGTAGAGATAAGTGAAGTAAAATAGAACAGAACAGAAAAGAATAGAATAGCTTTAGTCAGAGCATTACTGGATATTTTCCTTCTGCTGATCATTTCTCTCTCTGCTGTCTGGCAGCAGCGCAGTGCTCATAGTTTCCATCCTCAGCCTGTCTGCGCCGTGTGTGTGTGTGTGTGCATGTGTGTGTGTGTGAGTGAGGAGAGGGGGGATGGGTTTGATATTCTTTGCATGTTGGGAAACAGAAAAAGTAAGTGCAACAGAGAGACATAAAGTGTGTTAAACATTCCTCTCTCTCTCTCTCTCTCTCTCTCTCTCTCTGGCTGTACTGAGTCACTCTTCAGCCTTCTTTTCCATTTGTTCACTCTCAGCTGGCCCCCTCCTCTCCTCTTTTTAATCCAACCCATCCTTTATTCAAGACTTTCCTTCTTCATTCCAGTCTCCTTCACTCCTTCACTTTTTTAAATTTGCATTTCCCCCTTTTCTTTCTGCACAAGGAAACTTTATTTGGACAACTGCCACATTATTGTTAGACCCTCAGCCTCATGGTTCACAGCTGAGGCAACATGTCCTGCAAATGAAAAACATTGTTGGCATTTATCACAAGTGATTGGCTGCTGATGGGTGGCGTCACTCATATTCCTGGGTTGTTAGGTTGTGACCTGAGGGTCTCCCACTGCTGACGTAGAGCCTGTGAAGACGATGCTGCCCCCTCTGTCTGTCTGTCTGTCTGTCTGTCTGTCTGTCTGTCTGTGGTTTGCTGTTTGTGAAGCACAGAACTCAACCGCATCAGTCAGAATTCAGCTGTGTAGGTTTCTAAAACACCAACTGCATCATGGATAAGGAGAGAGGGAATATCAGACCTTCAAGCAAAGTGACTTCATTACAACAGCGATTGGATTTGGTTCAGGCAGCATGTAATGAAGTGTTCAAACTAAACATGAGGCAAAAGTTATTTGCACCAGTCTGACCACAGAATCACTTGTCACACAAATAATGCAGATAAACACAAGTAATCGACCCACGTGTTTATTCGCCCCAAACAGCCACCATACCTGTACATTAGCTGTAAGCTAGCAAGCAACAGCAGGCACCAGAGACACCAGTTCTTTTCAGTTCCCCTCTGTTCTCTGTACATTATTGAATTAACACTTTTCCCCTCCAGTCAGCAGTCCACGTGGACACAAACACTAATTACAAACGCCCAACAGTGGAGGTCGGCACCTCTGCGGTTCACTGCTGGAGATAAGATGAGAAGGCAGGGTGAAGACAAATCCACTTTTAATCCCGAAAGTTTCAAAAACAAACTCTGAGCTCTCTTCCTGCCGGTCAGTGGCTCCAGATCAGGTCTTCTCCATCAAAAATATTTTCAGCTCCTGTGAATAAGGGAATTTTGGCCATTCATGTCATGTAATTCGCACCATACACCCCACCCATTCACGTCTTTGCATTGACTTTGTATGTTATCTTTCTTTTACATTTATGTGTGATGCCTTTTAAATGTCAGTGTCGTTAATTAATACAGTTGCACCAGATGCAGGAGGTCGACAGAATGAAGAAAAACGAGGGAACATGAGACCAGTTCCAGAACCAGTGCTTCGGGACTGGTCGACTGCCCAGGAACGAAGCCCCTACAGCTGCTGGTCCCCCTCTTTCTGTGCTCCATACAGCCACTTAGATTCGATACTACAACGTAAACTGTGCCCAGATTAAGCTTCAGAAACTCGACCCCAACATGGGGGGAGTTCTGTGGAAGTAAAAGCAGAGCCAATAACAATGTCTACACCTTAAATTACCAATCGTTAAGGTCTTTGACCTGCTTGTGGCACCAGAGAAAATGTTAAGGGATCACCCCATACATCAATAGGGTTCATCCTCTAAGGACCATGAATATACACAACAAATTTCAGGGCAGTCCATCCAGTAGAAGTGGAGGTAAATTGGTCTGATCAACCAACAGATCAGCATTCCCACTGCTGGAGCCAAGTCTGCAATGAACAAATGGCCTAAAAATGAGATAGAATGAGGCAAGAGCAAACTTGCAAACTTGAGCAAAATAATTGTGCTCATCCCAGTGTTTCGTGACTCAAATTCAAGAACACAAAGAAATAAAAGCAAGACTGCTAATTCTAAATATAAAAAACATCCACCCCATCAAACACACACACACAACAAAAAGAGAGCTGTGCAATCGAACACCACGTAGCACACATAAACAGAGCTGTTTGCCAGTATGGAAGTACTGGGAAGTAACTATCATAAGGGATGTAACAAGGCTGTAACAGTCTGCAAGCTTTGCACAAAATGTACGGTGAACATTCACTTGGCGTTCAATCCGAACAAAATTTTAGTATAATGGTTTGATTTCATACATGGTTGTGTAATTTTGGCCTCTTTTAATTTTGTGTTGTTGTTTTATGTTTTCAGTCTGTTTCAGTTATTTCTTCTGGTTAGCAAAGAAGCACATAGCATTTGCCACACACCCATATATTTAGATGGCAGACACCCTCCTCAAGCCTGTCTGAGTTTACCTTGGCAAGCGCATCAAAAACAGACGATACATGTGTGTGTGAGTGTCTGCCTGTGTGTGTAGTTTTACTGATTGCACAGAGGGAATCGGTGCCTTGCTCAGGGGCACCTCATGCCCCAAACAGCAGATACACTTTACTACGGTAATTACTAGTACTTACTAGTCATACCACGAATACATAGTACCAGTGGTAGTATTTTCTGGGAAAGTCAGTGCAGACCTGAGTTCAGTTTGACCTCATTGACAGAGAGAACAAGAGAGAGAGAGAGAGAGAGAGAGAGAGAGAGAGAGGGAGAGACATAGAGGAAGAGTTATAGAGCAGGGGGAGGGAAAGAGAGTGAGTCATACATGTGGACGTGGCTTCCCTTGCTCTCCTTCTCTCTCTCTCTCCGTTTTCTCTCGATCCCTGCCTCTCGTTGTTCGTCCATCCCTCTTTTTGCTTCCCAAACCAGAGCGAGGCCTACAATTATCTGTTTTTTTGGCACAGAGAAAGAGAGACAGAGAGAGAGAGAGAGAGAGAGAGAGAAAGAAAGAAGGAGACTATGAACTAAGAAGATCTTCATCTCAATGCTGCCTCTCTCTCTCTCCCTCTCTCTGTCTCTATCTCTCGCAACCCCAGGAAATTCCTTTATAATGTTCTTTGAGATTAAACTGATTCTGACTCTCTCCCTCCCTCTCTCTCTCTCTCTCTCTCTCTCTCTCTCTCTCTCTCTCTCTCTCTCTCAGTTGTAATTCCAGTAGGCAGTTTTAATAACAGGTGGCACTAGAGTGCAGTCAGTCTAGCCCACAGGCCTGCACTTTACACACACACCCACTGAATTAACTTATTACATCCTTAAGGGCAATTTGAAGTCTTTCTATGGTGTTTTTGATGTCTGTCACTCGCCTGACTCACAGAGCAGATGTATGTCTGTTTCTGCAAATGTAACTCAGAGACATTCGTGTGACAAAACATAACTCTCCGTGTGATTAATTTTTATCTTACCTTTTCTTCTCTACTATCTATAGGTTGAAATCAGAAGTGTTTGCTACTCGTTCATGTACTGGAGTGCACCTAGGACGCGTGTGCAGTTAAGTTATAACTTATTTTGAAGATTATGTATCTGAGGTTCATTCACTGTGGAAAGTTTGCATACATTAGTCAGTTATAAGTGACCCCACCATCAAATGTTAGACTGACCCTATGGGTAGTTTGATTATGTTGAGGATATCATGCAGCAGCCAGCTTTACTGGTTAATGTTGGCTAGCAAAAGACTGAAAAAAAATGAATTCACTGTACCACTCAAGGGCGGCACGGTGGCGCAGCAGGTAGTGCGCGTGCCTCACAGCAAGAAGGTTCCCGGTTCGATCCCGGGGTCAGGCGGGGGCCTTTCTGTGTGAAGTTTGCATGTTCTTCCCGTGCATGCGTGGGTTCTCTCCGGGCACTCCGGCTTCCTCCCACAGACCAAAAACATGCTCATTAGGTTAATTGGTGACTCTAAATTGCCCCTAGGTGTGAGTGTGAGCGTGAATGCTTGTGTGTGTGTTGCCCTGCAGTCGGCTGGCGACCGGCTCAGGGTGTACCCTGCCTCTCGCCCGTTGACAGCTGGGATAGGCTCCAGCCCCCCCCAACCCCGAAAGGGATACAAGGGGTATAGAAGATGAATGAATGAATGAATGTACCACTCAAAGACAATCAGCAGCAACCAGCGAATTTTAAGGTGGAATGTTTTCTTGCATGTTACTCAGTGCTCAGTGTTTTTATTGGCTCACTGGGGCAGCACATGCTTTAGTGATGATCGGATCTTCATGCACTTAAAAAAAAGTATATGAATTTCAATTTGAAAACTGTGGATATTCTTACGTTATTTCATCACTTGCAGAAAAAAAGTGGGAGAGTGTCATTCCAGTGTGCTCCAGTAACATTACACCTATGGTTATGTTTACTGATTGCATATCTACATACACTGATCAAACATGTGGCCTTTGCTGTGTGCTAATTTTTGATGAAAATACAATCATATCATCATGATATTAGTGAGGGCAGTCTTCATTTCGGGCGAGATGTTGTGATGTGCTGCAGCAAATCCTGATAGTAGAACTGTTTGAAGGTGATTTTTAAGTTCAGGCCACTTAAAAAAACTGGACAAAACAGAACAAAACTGTAATGTCAGTTTGACACTTTGGTTTTTGCACAGATGCAAAAAACAACATATAACATGTTAATTAGTGGAAGGTTTTTTCACCTTTTTCACTATTTTGTGCATCCATGTTGAAGGACACAGTAAATCTAGAGTGGCCAGTAAACAGATGGTCAGTTCCTGTTGAGCACTGACACACACACGCACACACACACACACACACACACACACACACACGCACACACACACACACACACACAAACAAACAAATAAACACATTCACATATCCAGGTGAAACCCATGATTATTAGGTGGAAACCTCCCATTCTTACCATACACCCTCTTGCAGTAAATTATTATTAGTGGGAGGCCCCTTGATACACACACACATGCATATGCACACACACATTCCTACATAAAACCCTAAACTCCTCTCCTCATCTCTACTCTTTGCCAGTAGCGTAAACTTCAAACAACCAATAGCTTCCGTCCATAAAGAGCCCATTACACACACAAACACCTACCGACACACACACACATACATGTTTAACTATTGCTGAGGCTCTCAAAAGCAGTAATGAGAAAGCAGCAGGTAGGCTAACCTTTTCATCCTCCCTCCCTCTCTCTCTCTCTCTCTCTCTCTCTCTCTCTCGCTCTTTCTCACACTCACACACACACAAACGCTGTCTTGCTGTGTGTGATGACAGACAGCTGTGTATTCAGGTTTTACAACCTGAGCGGAAGCTCAAAGTCGACAGCACAGCAACATCAAAGCAGCTGCTACTGTACAGTTAAGTACAGTTTAATTCGATATAAAAGTAAAGAGCTCCATTCAGTTCAGTTGAGTCTGTGAAATTCGCTTTAATTCTGTCAAATTGACTTTAAAACATGAAAGAATGCAATAATGACAAATCCAGGTCACATTCAACTGAGCACAGTTGTTTCGTTCACCTCAAATGTTGTTTGTGTGGAGGTCCAAAACATAATCACATCTTTGCATTTACTGGCACTCCAGCGCCACTCTGTCCTCACTTCACTTTCTAATCTGTAACCATGGATGCACACTAATCTGCTGGCATGTGTACACTGATATTTACAATCTTTTTTATTGTAGATTTGTAAAAGTGTTGATGGATGCCCAAACTGTAGTGTAGCAGATGCTCTTATTTTATACACATTAAAGTGTCTTCTCTGCCCTGACACGCACACACAGACACACCATTAGACAGCTAACTTCTGGAAGTGGTACTGTATGGAGTTTATTGTCTTTATTTGAAATAAGAGGCAGAATTCTATCCAGCTGACTTCTGGCTAACCCCTTAGTCACATCACTCCCCACCAAGTAGATTTAAGCACAAGCAGGCTATAATACTGATGGCATTTAAACACATTCATCACTGAAGCTCAAGGCAACCAAGTGTCTGCAGCCATGTTAGCAGATCTGTGAGGCTGTATTTTAGCACAGCTTTGTGCCACAGTGCTTTGAGCTAAATGCTAACATCAGCATGCTAACATTAAGCATCAGTGTTAGCAGCTACAATATTTACTAAGTTCACCATCCTACTGAGCATGATAACATTGCTAAGTAACACTGAACATAAAGTACAGCTGAGGCTGATGGGAATTATTTGG
This sequence comes from Chaetodon trifasciatus, assembly GCA_037975065.1. NCBI lineage: Eukaryota > Metazoa > Chordata > Actinopteri > Chaetodontiformes > Chaetodontidae > Chaetodon > Chaetodon trifasciatus. The sequence continues at coordinate 1,269,861 of JBBMOE010000033.1, forward strand.
GAAGGTATTTGTTCAACCTGATGGTGGCGCTAGAAGAAAAGTCAGGGAATCACCAAAGTCAGCAGGGTCAATCCTGTGGGAACCATGAATGTCTGTACAAAATGTCATTTCAATCCATCCACTAGCTGTCTAGATATGTCAGTCTGGACCAAAGTGATGGAGCGACCAACCAACATCCCATCCCCACAGCCGAGGCTAAAAGCTGATACATACTGTACACAGCGCATATAGAAACTATAGAACTTAGCTAACGAGTGAGAAGCTGAAAGCTTCTATGACTTAACTACTGATAGAATTAACAATTTCACCACAAGATCCACGTACTGGAGTAGCTGTTCTACAGCAGATGCAGCTTTCTTGTATTCTTGCATTCTTGTGAATGGATCAGTGAAGTGTGACCGCTGCTGCTCCAGGTTTGTACCACACAGAGTATTTGTGTGTTTATGCTCAGAACTGTCTTGCTTGCGTTTGCTTGTTGCAGCATCCTGGCTGTATTGTGACTGAAGCTGCCAACAGTTCAGATCCAGATCAAGGGGGGATCACATTTGTGTGTGCGTGTGTGTGTGTGTGTGTGTGTGTGGTTACAGTGAAGTCAGCTCCACCCTACAGTTTGTCTCCCTGCTCACTGACCACAGTACATACAGCAAAGAATGGAAAGCCAGTCAGATAGAGGACAATCAGAGAATCACACAATCAGAAAGACAGACAGTCAGACAATCAGTCAGACAGTCAGACAGTCAGCTAACAGTCACAGCAGAACAGAGACTAATGACTGCTTCTATTTCAGTCTGTTTGAAAAACACACTGCCCTCTCAGCCAAGGACACACACACCCTTTTCTTACTCCATCTTGCTTTGAATCTTCTTTTCTTCTTCATCTGTCTCCTCTAAATCTTGTTTTGTTCTCCTCTCCATCTTCCTTTTTGTCCTACTTACCTTTTTCTTTTTTTATTTCTGCTCCACATGCTTTTTGACATCATCCTCTTCATCAGTCTTCTCTCTTTCCCTCCCTTCTCTAATCTCCCTCTCTCCTGCTTCTTGCACTCACAATGAAAAGATAGCACTTGACCAGGCTCTTGTCACAGTGCTGAATGTTTTCCTGCTCATTCACACTTAGTCCGACTGTGTGACTCAGCGAAACTTGCAGACACTGAGCTAAACCCAAAATCCTGACCCTTAATCCAAAAACATAGTAGGAGCTTTTGGGTTATGAGACGTTTCTGACCGTGTTATAGACTAATGACGGTCTCCCAAGCAATAGTTTAATGTGAACACACCAAACATGTCATTGTGAATATAGTTAGAAAGGTTGGGTTAAGTATGAAAAGTAAGCAAGATTAGCGCATTATTTTTGTTTTGTACAGATTTGTTTTGTTTTTTTTTGTTTTTTTGTACAGTTTTTTTTTTTTTTTTTTTTTTTTTTTTTTTAGAGAAAAAAAGGAAAGATGCAGCATGCAAATGTTTGGACAGCCCAAAAGATTTGAGCTCTCATACAACTTTTATCAAGGTCTTAGATTAGAGACTCTCATTCATACAGGTCATGGATCTTCTAAGTGCTTTACAAAGGCAGCTGCACTTACTTGAGATTCTGGATGACGTCTGCCCTCTCATCCAAGAGACAGACCATAATTAGCTTGTTCGGGCTAAGGTTTGATCACAATCGTCTTTAAGAAAGGCCAGGTGATGCAAATTGCACAGCTTTATAAATACTGTGACTCCTCAACCCTTGACCCAAAATCAGCAATCATGGGCTCCTCTAAGCAGCTGCCTAGCACCCTTAACACTAATATAACTGAAACCCACGAAGCAGAAGAAGGCTATAAGCTTTTTCAGGCGGCTGTTTCCTCAGTTCATGATGCAGCTAAGAAATGGCAGTTAACACAGTGGAGTGGAAGTCTAGAAAACTTTCAGAGAAAACTGCTTGTTCGATTGCAACCATCACACCATCTGTCAGAGGATGGCTTCAACAACAGTATAATAATCCTAAACGCACCTCAAAATCCACAATGGATGACCTTCAAGAGGACAAAGATGAAGGTTTTGCAGTGGTCCTCACAGTCGCTCAACCTAAACATCATCTAAAATCTGTATATAGACCTCAAAAGAGCAGTGCATGCAAGACAGTCCAAGAATCTTACAGAACTAGAAGCCTTTTGGCTGGAGGAATGGGGCAAAATGCCCCAAACAAGAACTGGAAGTCTCTTAGCTGGCTACACAAAGCCTTTACAAGCTGTGATACTTGCCAGAGGGGGTGTGATTTTGAAACTGTGAAAAACGGAAATAAAAAAAATCCTTAATGTGTCTTTAATGTCACATTAAGGATGTGAAATCAGGTCACCTTTTACCAAAAAGGACAAAAGATATCTTAATTTACCAACAGTTCATACACAAATGGAAAAAAGAAATTACATTCAGATTGCCAATTAGTCTTCATGATAGTGATTAGGACATATGCTTAGGCAGGACTATGTTCATGTTCCCTAAATACCCCCAACCCAAACCTTCCATTACCCTCCCCACACACACACACACACACACACACACACACACACACACACACACGTATACCACTGTGGTTCTCCGTCAGTCTGCTACATTATTCTCAAAGTCTTGGATCCAAACTAGGGGGATAAAAATATGTTTGTGAGGAATTTTAAACGTTTGAAGGAGGGACCCATCGGTACAACTTTCTCTCAAGACGAGCCAGTGAGGACTGAGAGCCAAGTGGGGACTAATTTGAGAGTGTTAATTGTGTTGTTTTGAAAATTGCAGGGATTTAGAGGTACATTTAGTTCTACAGTCGTGCTACTCTAAAATAGATCTGCTCTGAATGTAGTCTGGTGTATAAACTGTCATGTTGTAGTATTAGCCCTCACTTCCACCTCTCATCCTGTTGATCTGAAAGGTGGAGAGAAAGTATGTAGAGTTACTCAACAGGTAATTTCACCCCGCAGTCAGATTGGAGGAGGGTCGAGGGCATTCTGGTAATATGCCTAATACATGGCTAGCTGTTTCCTGTTCAAACATCTCCATCTGTAACTGTGATTTATCACTGTGAACAGTTGAACAGTTCTTCCTCTTTGCTCCTTTTCTTCTACTCCTCCTCTCTCCATCCCTCCATCCCTCTCTTCCACATTCTTCCACCCGCCTCCTTGACTCCACATGATCTGTTTTTTAACGACACAGTCGGAAACTGAAGTAAGGAGAGCCTCGCTCCCAGGGGGCATGAAGGTTTAGGACCATCCATCCCCCTCCCTCCTCAACCCACCCCTCACCTGTCTTTGCTGAAAGATGAGCAGCAGAAGTCAAACAGCATTAACACCTGGACTGACAGCCACCCATTAGTTAAATATGTGTGTGTGCTCTGTTTCAACAGTAAGTGTTTCTCATGCTAATTAGGCAGATATAGCCACATTCACGAGACAGCAATGCAACCAGTGACATACTCTACGTTATGAAATGTGGATGAACTGGGCACTGGGTAAAGTAATCGACCACCAAATAAAGACATACTCACTGTACATGTACATCAGGTGGAGTTTATAACAAAGTCTCAAGACAGTGTCAAAAGATAAAACTTCAAATCTGCATTCATTCATTTTTTGGCCACTTTGGGATAAACAATTTGTAAACACAACATTGACATATTAACATCATATAAAGTTAATACAGAGAACATCTTTGTAAACTGTTGCCTGTTAACACATCCAACACACACAAAAGGCAACATGGTCAACCAACACCCAATATTCTGTTTTTGGTTTCTATTAAATCCAACACCGATTTATCCAAAGTCATCAATCACAAACGCCACTATGTCTTGATCTTCAGTGTCTTGCACAAGCTACCCTTTATTGTCTGTGTGTCGTGCAAGGATGCCAACCAGAAAGTCTTTGCAAGATGCGGTTTACATTGTGAAAAGGTCGCTGCTGTTAGGTTTTGTAACCAAAACTATTTGGTTTGGCTTAAGAAGAGAATGATTTAGGGAATGCCTTTCTGACACATGGATGACACTATGAAACGGTCACAGGTGGGGTTTATGAAAAAGACTGTTACGTTTTGGTTTAATTTTTTAATTCTTTGACTCTGGTTGCACACAGGACATGAACACCAGTCTCCTGAATGAAGGTCATGTGTAATATCCACCACTCTTATCTGACCTGCATCCCTCTAAGGACTTTTTCTCTCAGCACTTTGCTCTGAGCACATAACGTTACCACAGATAGGTTCACATTGGAGTAAACTGAAAACCTGCTGCGTCTCATACAGACACTTAAGGGTACCTGGTGCATCTGTATTACACACCAAGGGAGTGACAAAACAATGGTATTAGGTGAACTGAGGAATGAGCCCAGGCTCGACAAACAGAAGCTTCACACCACTACATTGATCTGGATATCTGCTAACTGGACAAGGTGAGGGTTGTCTCCCAGCAGTTTCCATGGCAAGGTGATGGTATCTCCAGAAGGAGCACTGTCAGCGCTGTCAAACTTACAAAACACCTTGTGGCATAAACCTGCGGAGGATCTCAGATAGTGGTGGGGCCTCTTTAACTTGTTAAATCCTGACCAGTATGACTAGCACTAGTGGCACTATTACTGTTATTAGTCTCTGCCCTTCAAGTGGAACCTTTCGTTTCACAAAAGCTCGACATTTCTGGAATTCTGAAGCACGGCCTAGTTTTCTGATGGATGAGTGTGTATTTCTGGGGTTACATAATAAGCTCTGATCATGATTCATGGCTCACATTTAAGATGTGTTTCCACGCAGATAAGACACTTTATTTTGCTCTGTATCTTTGCCTATACTGAACTTTTTGCCTCTGCTATGAACTTACCTCACCTCAGAGAGAGAGTTAGAGTTAGCAGTGCCAGTGTCAAAGTATTGTGACCTTCTTGCACCAAGTTTGAAAGTGAGTACAGCACATCTTATCTTCATGTATGAGATCTAAGTTTGCATTCTGTCACAGATCTATAATTAATATTTGACTTGACTTCACAACTGGTCTTTCCCTGACCTTAGTCAAAGTTTAGTCTGAGTTGAGTTGAGTTGAGTTGAGTTGAGTTGAGTTGAGTTGAGTTGAGTTGAGTTGAGTTGAGTTGAGTTGAGTTATGTCAGGTCTGCAGCTGTGTTTAGCTGTGTTTTACACACATAACTACAGTGATTATATGCTGAGTGGTGTCAAAGCGTGCTATGCCTACACATCCTGTATAGAAAAACGTTAGTACTGAAGCTCCTGCTCTGCTAATATGCTGCTTACAGTACACCTTAACTGCCGATGATTTTACTCACTTTATTACAATGTTTCAGTCCTCAGACCTTCATCTGGAAATATTCATATACACCAACATTTCTTGATGTACCTGATGACATACTGAGGATCATGTGGTCCTTTAGTTCTTTCACAATTTTAAAGTAGCGCACCTGTCACCAGTGATGGTGATATCACTGACAGAAACAGAAGAAGCGGTAATGACAGCAACCGTTGCTTGACTAATATGAGGTCTACAGGGAAAATGCTTTTAACTTGAAGCCCCTCAGAAAGCAGGGAGCATGTCATTTGTCCATGTGCCAGGAATGGAGGGGACACTGTGTTAGCATGAGAAAATATTCCAAGTATCCCCTGACTAATGACTGTAATCTACACATACTCAGGTAAGCAACAGGTTTGGGATGCTGGAAGATGGACGTCAAAGGTCAATGTTCAGTATTATTGCGCAGTAAGTGAGACAGCATTGAATTCATGTCTAAGCCTGTTATGTGGTCTTTTCTCTTTGCAGTGGCAGCCCACATCAGTCTGTGGCTCGGATGCCATTGTAGTGATGATGTGGCAATGATGCCATTGCAGCTTTTGTATCATACAGAGAAAAATTGGAGATACCACCCCCTCCAGTAGAAAATACAGCTCTGCCCGGTTGAGAGCTTGGGTGAATCTTTTTCCAAATTTGTCAACTTTCTTGATTAAGTTCAAAAGCTCCAGTTAAGGGTTGACCAACAGCATCCATGATTTTCATCTCCTCATTTATTTTATCATCATGGCTAAAAGAAACAAAGAGAAAGAAAAAAGAACTCTCCTAAAATCAACAGGAAACACTACACTCACTGTGACTTGACAGGCAATCATACAAACAGCAAAAAGGACTCAACTCCAGCTCCTCACAGCATGCATGGGCTTGGATGTATACTAAACACTGTGTGTGTGTGTGTGTGTGTGTGTGTGTGTGTGTGTGTGTGTGTGTGTGTGTGTGTGTGTGTGTGTGTGTTGACATCTAGGTGTCAAATGTACTAACAGATAAAAGTGAACCAAGCTTCACAGCTTGTTAACAGTTGTCTGCCTTTTTCTCACTTTCTCTGCAGACTGTGTGTGTGTTTGTGTATACATCAGTACATGTGTGTCATCACATCCATTAGACTGTAAATGAAAGAGTGTTGAAGCTCTCATAGATCAGTCATTTAAAACCAGATGAGCTACTACAGACACACACACCAATTGCAATTGTGAATTTCTGATACACTTGTGTGGAATCCAAACTAGCATTCTATTAGTGAATAACTACAGGCACCTTTAAAATATTACAATTAAGGGCATTTTTAAGCAATATCCATCAGATCTCTTTATATGACGAGCATCCACCACTTGAAGGTCTCTAAATTCTGCACTCTGAAATGTGTGATATTGATTTAGAGGAACAGTACTGTTTGATAATCTTTCATGGTCTCTTGTCCTTTATTGTGGCGTTTGTAATGCTTCTGTCTATTGGCTTTGATTCCAATTTAATTCGTTTTTTACTGAAAAATAAGCAGGGTATTTCTGTGTAAAAAAATCAGTTTGGGGCTGTTAAGAGAATTATTTAAAAATGTGCTGCTGCCTCTCCAAGTTCCTCCTCACAGATTTTCCATGAAGAAGAATTTGACTCTTCTTCTTTTCAAAGTTGTTCAGCCAACATTTCCCTCGCCTCGCCTCCCTTTTTTCGAGCGTGCAACCTGTGGACGACTCCTTCATTCAGTGCAGATGACCATGGGTGACTTTTGTGTGACACATTTTCATTTCATTTGTCACACCACGTTAAAATGACTGAGGTACGAGTTAAAAAATAGAAATACAGTCGCCTGTCAATGCCATGCCACCTCTCTGACGACACATCACATATAAAAAACTGTAGTGAAAAAAACGTAATGAAACTTAACTTTTTCAGTTTCCACAAACAATCGTTATTCTGCTTGTGTCTAATTCTTCAGTATTTTCCCAAATAAATTTTGATGAGGTGTAACTGATAAGTGATTCATAGACAGTACCATCTTCATCATCTTCATGCAAAAAGATTTTGCAAGTACTTTTGATCACAAACTATTCGACCACAGCAAAAATCTGTATTATCTGCTCAGTGAAAAAGGATACAGTTTTGAAAGGTCTCTCTGTCTCTCAGTTAAATCGAGTCCTTGCTCTCTAAAGGCTAACTTTCCATCATGTACTTCCAGGGTCATTTTAGAAGCCACCTGTAAACTGCTTTCATTGGCCCACAGTTTCCTTACTAAATCTCAAAGGCTCAGCATCTTCCAAGGTGACAGACAGGTGACTTTTCACAGTAACACTTATACTAACAGGATCCTTTTCCCTTTCTTTATTAATGTTTTTGTTACCTAAGTGTCTTTCTACCTCCTGTCTGACCTTGTGGGATAATTAATATCATTTTACTCTCTTCTTCCCTTCCTCCTGTGCAGGAATCCCAAACAACTTCAATGGTTTTTCTCCAACTCTGCTCTGCCAGGGAAACATTGGAAATTACAGAGTTGGATTTTTTTTTTTGCTCCACTGATCACTCAGACTTTATTGCTTTATAGCTGTTGCAACGCGCTTTAATTAGATCATGCTTGTACGTATGGACTGTGTCCTTGCTGATCTGCGTGTGTGTAGCTTCGTCTCTGGGGTCAAATGTATTGTTGTGTTTGTAAGAACTGATGTGACCTTCCAGTGTGCTAAAGATAAACCCCTTGAAATTCTGAACCAGCCAATTAACTTACAACTAGTGACTGACAGCTCTGTGCATGCAATGCCTTCTATGAAGGACTTTTTATGAATCAAAGTCTTTATGTGCATTTATAGAGCTAAAGAGAAAATCTACATGATTCTGTACTCTTTAATTTAGGTCACATTATTTTGAAAAAAGAAAAAAGTCTCAGTCATCACCTCCACGAAAATAACATATTTTGTCCAGACTGCATAGAAGGAAAAACACAACTTTTGTCTGTTTGTTGTGCTTTTTTTATGTATGTATGTATATTAAAGAGACTGATCATTTTTAACATCACTTTATTTCTCAGTCTTTTAAAATACAATTACAGCTGTGTTATAATCACTTATGCAAAAATCTTTCAAGTTCCTTCACACCTATTTCATTCCAAATGGCTTAGAAGCTGGAGATTTCCAGTTCAGTCGGAAAGTGTGGGTTCTCACAGTGCTGATATCACATTTTATGTTGTATTTAACAAGAACATGGTCGAAATGATGTAAAATGTATAAGCCATCCCTAGAGTGATAATGCCACCAGCCTCCTGTTTATTTTGGAATAAAATGGGACAAGAAACATGAGTATTATCCATATTGAAAAGATTTTTTCTATTGATTTTGATGGTGAATTTATTCTGTTTTTTTTGCGTGTTTGTTTTGTGTTCATGCAGGTCCTGACTAACACCTGGAAAACTTTACTCTGGTAACTTCATCCGGTGCCGAGCTGACAATTTTTAGAGTGACTGAAGCAAAACAATAAAGTTGCAGGCAGAAAAACCAAAACAATAAGGCTATAAAGGTGAACTGCAAAGTCAGCTGATAATTCTTTGTAGTTTCTTCAATATCAGCAACCCCACAAGTAGCCATGTCATTCATTGCTCAAATAAAAATATGATTATATTAGCTTTAAAGTTTACATTAGCACTGACAATAACCTTAGTAAGATACAAAGGGATTTTTTTGTTTGTTTGTTTGTTTTTTATTGTAATGCAAGACTTTGGGGCAGCTTGTCTACAGGCACCATTTAAAAAAAATCATTTCCAATATCCAGTAAAAGAATATACAGTTTCTCTGTTCAGATCAACAATTTGCTGTTTGTAACTCCAAGGCTCATTCCTTTGATTTGTCTAAAATCAACACTGCATTTTAACTGAAGCCATTATTTGAAATGTAAAGAACTGCTAACTTACAGCTGACACACTGTATATGACACACAGCTTGCTGAATGAAGAGTTGAAAATGCCACATGGTGAAAATACTGTCGAATAATAGGTGAGTGTGCTGCAGAAATGACAGTGATGTGTTTTTTTCATCAGAGACACACTGGAACAAAAACTAAATGTGTGTGTGTGTGTGTGTGTGTGTGTGTGTGCGTGTGTGTGTGTGTGTGTGTGTGTGTGTGTGTGTGTGTGCGGCGTGCGTTTGTGTGTGTTGGTGTGTGACGCTCTGAGGATCCGATCAGAGCTGGAGGTTGAGCTGGAGAATGATGAGGTGGCGCTTTCTTCCCTGTCTTCTTCTTTTCTGCCTCTCTTTCTTCCTGAAAGACAGATTGCATTCCATCCTCTTCCCTGTAAAAAAAGGAACAGGCAGACACATGGATAATGTGAAGGTATCTGCAGTGTGTGTGTGTGTGTGTGTGTGTGTGTGTGTGTGTGTGTGTGTGTGAGGGAGAGAGAGAGAGCGAGGGAGAGCGAGAGAGAAAAGAGGAGTGAATTAGAGGCTTGCTTGGCCAGCTTCAGACTGTGCAACGTGTCTGCTGCTGCTGGATCAGATGGCAGAAAGCTGCTTTTCTGTGTCTCCCTGCAGCTCTTCTGCTCCATAATGTCTGCTTTCTGCTTAATTACAGCTCACCTGCAGCCTGGCCGGCGCTGCACACAGTCTTCTGCGGGGGGGAAACGAGAGAATCGTGCATATAAACCTTTATTTGGACTGGGGGGAAAAATGCAGCCGCTAAAAAAGGGCTTTTATTATTTAGAGCCAATAACAATCATAATGTCTGCAAAACCCACAATTGTGCAGGTATTTCAAAACAGAGACAGTTTCGACCAACTGCAGCCACTCGCTCAAAACAATGCAAACATCTGGTTAACTCATAAGAAACAGTTAAGTTTTTTTACATTCAGACAGGTATCTATCTATCTATATGAGATAAAGGAGCAGCACCCGTCACAGTGCACCTTGAAGTTACTATTTCAAAGGCAACAATTTAAGTACTGATGCTTGGATTTAGGCTATACACTGGAATGTAAAATGTGAACCTACTCAATTAACAATGAAAACTGTATTTTGTTGACCTGCAAGGTATCTGAGGAGAATATACAATACTTTAAAAACACCAGTGTGTCTTTATAGCAACTATGCCCTCATAATAATCCATAGAACAAACTGTCTAAAGTTTTCATTAGGACTGGGAAGTTCTTTAAGACATTCATTTATCTGACGCCATGGTTTCATCAGTGTCTTGAAATGAAATCAGCTACATCAACTTGAGATTGCAATTATTGATAAGTAACATGCTTGGTCCCCAGATGATTAGTCTTAGCATTTCGGACACTCCTGAATTTTTTCTCTGGTGCCACAGACAATTTTATGTGATGACAAAAGAGAAAAAACTTTTTCTGTAAATATTCATGGTTCCCAGAGGATGAATCTTGTTTTTTGTCCAAAATCTCTAATTGCAATAACAGTTAGTGAGCATACTCCTCACAGAATAAACATATTTAATTTTGGCCATATTTGCAAACAATATACTTCATGATCTCCCAAAGTCTTTTGTGTCTCTAGAGGGAGCTGTGTGATGTCTGATCAGTGTCCTCATGTGATGTCATTTGAGTCAGCGTTGTTTGTGGATCTGAGGCATTTAAGTTTGTAAATGAAAAAAATCTGGAGGTGTGGAGTCAGAAGTGAACTGTGAGCTCTGTAACCCTCTCCTCATCTCTGCTTGAGGCAAGAGGCTCAAGGTTACACTATCTGCCTTTATCATAACACAACTGAATCACCTTAGTTGCACTGTGGGTCATGTAAGTGCTGGAAGGATTGAGGGGGGGACCATCGTGCCCATCATGAGTTCAGATGACGTTATAGGAGTGCAATGAGTTCTCTTTTAAAGATGAATGGAGGACTCCACTCAGTACTGTGATAATAATCTGAGCATCACTTGGTACCATAACCAGAGCTGCAAGCCCACCATTGGTCAGGTCGTATGACCAGGTGGTGTAGGTTGTGTGTTAGCTTGGCTCTGAGACCTGAAACAGGAGAACTGTTGATGAGTCACTGATGTGAGTTGCATAAAATGTATAATTCTTTCATACTTAGAGGAAAAAAATCCCCTAACACTGATTTTAACACTTTCTTGGAGTAATTTTATGAAAAAGGACTATGGCAGAAATTTAGCACTGAGCTTTTAATGAAGCTGGATGACTCACAACAAAACAGATTTTTAAAGCTGTATTTAAACTGAAGCAGCAGAGTCTTAAGACTTTAAGTCTCCAGCATGAGCAAATGCTAGATCCTACAATTCCCACAATGCAACAGTCTTGTCATTATACCCTCCCTGCCTGGCATATGCTCACATTAAACTGATGGTATGATAAAGGTTGAATTAAACACAGCACAGGTGTAGAGTAATCCAACAATCCAAAATGCAACATATCATCCTTAAAACAGCTACTATCAATATTTTTATAATAACACTGTGTCAAATGGCAGACAGCTGTTTACAATGAAGAAGCTCTAATAAAACCATTATACACTACTTGCTGAGTACCAAACCGCAGATAAACGACAAGCTGGTAACCACAGAGGAGCATTTAGCAGCTGAAGAGCCAGACATTTCCCTCAGGAACTGGTGGAGACCAAAAACAGAGGAAAAAAACTCTACTTCAGCTAAATGCTAATGTCGCTCAATAACTGCTTGATGAGAAAATAAGCAACCATTAGCTTTTCCATATCAGCTTTAAAGGTGATAGTCTGTCAATGACATCACACACTGAAACTGTATAAACAAGTTCTTATCAAAACTCTAGTTTTAGTTTTGGTCCAAGAGATTGTAACATTAAATTTTGTTTAAAGACACGTGAACAATGCCAGCAATGAGGTTTTCCAAACCTGAGGTCAAACTTCCACACTGATCAGAATTGAATTAGCATCAGAAGCAAAAATATGAGCTAAACCAAACCAAACCAAATCAAACCAAACACTTCGGATAAGTAAAAACCTACAACCAAACCTAATTTAAGAAAAGTCCAAGAAACCTGTTGAATACACCAAAACTGACTAAAGCTGTGCAGGTCTGAGACATGAGTTTGGGAACTCAACCTCATCTAGAGCTAGAACTGCTCTGAACAGCTCAAACTGAAGTGAGACTACCAGAAGCAGTCTACAATTGAACTAAAATCAAAGTGAGTCAGGAAGTAGACCAGAACCAGAAATAAAATCTGGATAAAACCCATGGCTGCTGGAGGAGGAGATCCTCCTCCGACCCTCCGATGCTCTTCAGGATCAGGTTTCCTCATGCTCAGCCCCCCCTTTCCAAATCCTTCTGCTGTGGAATTATGGAAGGAGGGACCTGCTGATTTTTCCTCTTCTTTTCTCTCTTTTCTTCAGCTTTTTTTCTTTCTTTGAAGGAGGGGTCCATTCTTGTCTTCCCTAAACGTGAGCAGCAGCAGCTGGGTAATGAGGGTGCGTCCCCAATCGGTGCAGTCCCCAGCACCTCCCAGTTCTTCAGGCTCCCATATAAAAACCCTGGTGGAAAGTGAGTGTAGGCAGTAGGGAGTTTTCTGCTGGGGTCAGGAGGACTGTGAACAGACGAGCGGACCCTGCCCCAAACACCCGTGTATGAGTGGAGTGTAGCAGAAAAAGAGAACACCCCCAACTTTTTCCTCTCTTGCCTCAAAGAGTCTACATGTCTAGTGGCATCTAGACATGTTCAGCTTTGTGGATTTGCGGCTGGCGCTGCTGCTCAGCGCAGCAGTGCTCCTGGTCAGAGCGCAGGGCGAGGACGACCGTAAGTTTCATCACTGTTTACTGGAGCTTCTCAACCCTTTTTTCCACTTTTTTTTCACTGTTTTTTGAAAGTGGATTCTCTCTACGTTGGGTGGACGGCTGCTGAGATCTTAGACAAAGAAAAAAGGAAAAAGTTTGAACTAGAAATAGGAACTTTGATGCGTGCTGCTCCTTTGTCTCCACATAGATAGATAGATAGATAGATAGATAGATAGATAGATAGATAGATAGATAGATAGATAGATAAGCTTGGGCAGCTTGTACTTGTAACAGTACAGGGCGTGCGTAATGCACTGGGCATCTCAAGAAGGCCTCTCTCTCTCCCTCTCCTTGTGCTTGTCTATGTCTCTCTACTCCCACCTCCCCCATGCATGCACAGCAAGTTGCTGCAGGTTTGCCAGGCTTTCCTCCAGGCGAGGGTTCCTAACAGAGACTAGCACAAATGCATGTTTAATCACATTGAACCCAAAAACAGCTGGAGTATTTTCACAAAAACAGCAGACTGCAGACTACACTGCCTGCACCCCACCCTCGCAAAGGTCGATCTCAGCCTGAAAAGGTGGTAAACCCCACTGTTTTGGATGTAAGACTGGAGAAGAAAAAACAGCCTTTGCACACCATCGGCAGTAAAGATTCACCCGCTTTCAGCAGACACGAGGCAGACAGGGGAAGCTTTTCACAGGCCTGATTGATGTGGCAGAGTAATTCACTGCCTGGAGCCAAGTGTTGAGTTGGCCAGGTGAGTGAGAGAGTCACATAGGGAGAAAACAGAGAGAGAGAGGGAGAAGGAGCTGAGCAGGCATAGTCTTGTCTACTGGAAACATCTGACCTCTATAACCTGAGCAAGCTTCCTCTTTATACCTTGTAACAGATTTTACAAAAGCTCAGATGTATTCAAAAAGAGACTTTTGCAGAGACTCAGGGGAACAAAGGCCTCTGTCTGTGTTTACACAAACATTTTCCTGCTGTAAGAGGACAAAGAAAATTAGCTCAGCTCTGGAAACAAGAACCAAGGAGCTGAAATTCAATTTTTCCAGATGTTCCTCTTGTCTGGAAAGAACTCAGCTGTCTGCCTGCCTGCCTGTCTGTCTGTCGGTCTATCTGAAGCAGATGTGGTTTGACCCTCTGAACGGTCTCACAGCGCCACCCAGAGGCTTCTCTCAGATCTGCCGACACATCTGGCCGCCACGTCCCCCACACCGCCTCCTTTCTCCCTCCTCCTTTTCTTCTTCTTTCCACTCTCTCTCTCTTTTTTTTTTTTTTTTTTTTTTTTGTTTCCTCTAATTACAAACACATGCGGACTACGTTTCCACCAGCTGCTGCCAAGCCGACAGTCTACAGCGCTGCAGCTTTTCCCTCTGAGCTCAGCACTTTGGCACGCTGCATTTAGAAGCCCTAAAAGGAGCCCCAGCTTTGGGTTTAGTTTCGCTAAGAGGGCCACAGCAGCATCGGTGAGGCAGCTCAGGTCGGAAAATGTGACTCTGAGTGAGAGCAGATTTTATTGCTGTTAAAGGGAAACGCGTTTGGTCCGTGCGTCTTGGTGAGGTGACGCGCGTCCAGACGCAGCGCGCCGCTGCCCTCTCTCTCACCTCAGCCTGTCCTCTTTGGTCCCTTTCTGAGGTCACCACTTCCTGTCCAAACTTATCTCCTATACTGACTTCTCTAGCTGGATGTTTTAGGATTCCTGTCTTCACCATTTCTTCTGTTCATGGTCATAATTTTTGTGTCAATTTATCTATTCCTTTGACGTATTTTGTCAACGTGTATCACTTTAAAACTGAACTTTAGTGCTAAAAGTTCTACAGCAAACAAAATCATAAGCCTCTGTAGGTCCCAGCTGTTATCAAATCTATGAAATATAAATTTTTGATATAATTATCTGATTTTATTCAAGTGTGACTTTTAGTATAATGCTAAAGGCTAAAGGAAAGGTTTGAGCATTTTAAGAGAAAAAAGTTTGTTTAAACACCAGAAAAATGAACATTTATTTTATATTTATTTACTTATTATTTTATTTATTTTAATGCATGAAGCTGAAGATGAATGCAGTTTGAAAAGCTTATATCACGTTAAATTTGTTTTCTATTTCTAAAATAAGCTCACATAGAAGGGCTTATTTGTTTATTGGATTGTTCAGGTTTATGTTGCATGTGCATGTGTGCGTGTTCAGGTGTCTCACCTGTCTCACTGTGTGTCGCCCCCCTCAGGCACGGGCGGAAGCTGCACCCTGGACGGCCAGGTGTTTGCGGACCGGGATGTGTGGAAACCAGAGCCATGCCAGATCTGTGTGTGCGACAGCGGCACAGTGATGTGCGATGAGGTCATCTGCGAGGACACAACAGACTGCCCCAACCCCGTCATCCCCCACGATGAGTGCTGCCCCATCTGTCCCGACGACGGTATCCCATCTCCACCTCCTCACCTCTTCTTTCTTTACTTGACTTTTTTCCTCTCTCCACCAGTTTTTCACTGCATTCAATCATCACTTCCTTCCTTTTTCTTATTCATGTTCCTTGACTCCTAACAGAAAGTGTAAAGCATTCAAACTCTTCCAGTCTTTCCTTGCATCTCAAACACCCTCTCTCACTTCTTTTACATGTGTGTCCAACATTACTAAACACATTATCAGCATCAGAAACACATTTTTTTGCCTTGCTGTCACAAAGTCTGTCTCTAAATTCATGATTTCAGGATTTCTTGGTGTGTGTGCATGTGTGAGTGACCGTGTGTGTGTGCGTGTGTGTGTGTGTGTGTGTGTGTGTGTGTGTGTGTGTGTGTGTGTGTGTGTTTTATTTCATAATCATAATTGTCTGTCTGTGTCTCCCCTCTCTGCAGGCTTCCAGGAGCCTCAGGTTGAGGTAAATATTGATTATTTCATCATTCAAATGACTGTAAAAGACTACATTTTGTCAATCACTCTTATCTAATGATCTTCATATACTCTGTATTGATCGTGATCATCATCATGTAAATATAATTCAATGAAAGAAACAGACTTAATGGGTTCACTGTAACTATTGATAGTAATATCGATTACTGATCATTGATGAATGGGTGATTTGGACATATGATCACTTTATAATCACTAATGATCAGACACATCATTAAGCATGCGAATCATATTCTGATATATCAGCTACATAGTTTTATCATGCACTGAGACACTGTCTTTTTGTTTTTTCTTAACTTACAGGGACCCAAGGGAGAGCGCGGACCCAAGGGAGATAGGGTAGGTTCACATTCATTTCGTCTTATGGATCACTTATCAGTTGTTTGATTCCTGGTTGGCTGAGGGCCACGTGATGTGTTCACGGCGTGATATTCTGAGTAGGTTCTTGTGTGTTTATGAAGGAGCTGAAGCATCTATACTGACAAAGGTGTGATGTGTTTAGGTGATTTGTCATTCAGGAACATGTTGAAATAAGACAGATCATTGAGCCCAGTCCAGCATTTAAAATCTTACTTACATCAAAGAAAAGAAAGTGCGACAAGAGCACTCATGTTACTGGTAGGCTACTGTGTAAACAGCAGCTAGTCAGAATGAGTTCAGGTCTGGCAATTTGTCTTAAAAGTCCCAGAAAATAGAAATACAAAAGTAAATTGTACATATATTTCCTTTAAACTGCACTGAAGGATACTTCTTGTGTTTATTTCTACCTCTGAATTAACTTACTAGCCCTTGTTTCTAGAAATCAAGTAAATTCAAGCAAGAGGTTTGCTTTAACAGGGTTCATCACTTACTGAGAACAGTGAAATGATGAGCGACTGAACTGAAAACATGTTGGGGTCAGGTTGAAACATGCAAACTGAGGGTGAAGCTGTTTGAAGCAGGACAGAAAGTAGAAACTTTGCTTGGTTTGAAGTTAGAAACTGAGGAAGAGATTTTGCTTTTATCATTTTTTTGTTTAAACAAATGAAGCTTTTGGACTTTCCAAAACTGGAAAAGTGGTTTTATTTGAGTTATGGAAAAATCTCCAGCTGTGTTTGGGATTGCTTTTGCAGTGGTGATGCCACTTGTTGATTATTATTGTCATTATTCTTTTCCATATCCCCATGTTGATTTGATCATTTAATTAAATTTTTGTTATAATGGGATTTGATTCACCCAGTTGCAGAGATGCCTTTAGTTAGCTGTATTAAATGATATGAATGCAGCTAAAAGACCTTGGCTGTTTTATTTTGACAGGTCAGCTCACCTTCAGCTGAGTCAGGAAAGGGATTTATAATCATCTATAATTATGTGTTTTCAGTAATGATTATTATTATGTATTCATGCTATTATTTATAATGTATTATTTATATCATTTATTTAGATTTTCTCATGATCATTTAATTTCCTACAGAATAAGTGTAGTTTCCTACAAAGGGTCAATTTCTGGTCTTACCTAGTTCCTCTATCCTGATGTCACATGACCACTACCACTCTGTTCCTGGTTGGTCACATGGTCAGTCTTAGAGGTTAATAAACTGCAGCTCTTCCAGGTGTAATGCCGCTCTCATCACTATAGGGAGCCAGTGAGCCTGTCAAGACACACATAGGAAATGAAATATTATACATAAGGATTTCTAACAGAAGTATAGGCAGTCATGTGACTGAGGTGGATGTTGTGTTTCCTCTCTTTGTCTATGGATTGGATGGAGCATTCGAGCCCTGGTGACTCTTCAGCTCACTCTGACTCTTGAGGCTGACCCATTCTTTCTGTCTGTCTCCCGCCACCATTGCAGGGTCTTCCCGGTCCCCCTGGCAACGATGGTATCCCCGGCCAGCCTGGACTGCCTGGACCTCCCGGCCCTCCTGGACCCCCCGGCCTTGGCGGAGTAAGTTGTTATTTATTTATTTTTTGGTGTTTTGTTTTTTGACTCATTTGGGTCTAAAATGACCAGATCTAAGCTGACTAAGGCTGGATACAGAAGTCATAAACTTGTGTGTAGTTCATTAATTGGACAGAGCTGTGGCATCATATCAGCCTGCTAATGTCAGTAACCGCATCTTCTTCTTCTGTGGTGGTCAGGCAAATTGAGAACACACAACAAAACTGCCATATTCAAGCACCAGCCCCACACTCTTATTCCATGACCCATAATTCCTTTTGTTAACTGTAGATGTTGGACTGCATTCTCACACCAAATGAACAAGAACACCTCAGTGCTTCTGTTAGAAAAGCAAGAGATTTCCAAATGTGAGCAAATACTGTGTTGTTTTGTTTTGTTTTGTGAATTATATGAAAGTGCACCAGTATAAACCAGTAGAGCATGCTGGGTGTGAACACCACTTCACAGAGGGCAGGAAGAGCTGGGAAACTGAACTCTATGTTCATTGCTGAAACTCCAAATTACTTGGACTTGGAGTTTGGCTTTTAGCCTGAGGTCAGAGGGTCAGAAGTTCATTAGGGTGGATGCACAGGGAGGGGGAGGATATATGCTCAGGACACTTGTTTGATCCATTAGCTGATTGTTTTTTGTAGAATGGATAGATTTACCATGTTAACTGTGTATAGAATCCATCCTCATTTAGTATATAAAACCATCATTCCCACCTGCTTTCACTGTAGCTCAGGATACTGTGCTAACATCCCCAGGCTAATTTGCATTCTTACTGTATGTAGAATTTGCTAATGCTAATTCACTAGGCTAAGCTAACATGACATCACCGCAGTCTAACTTTCCATGCTCGGGTACAACACATCATTGACTACCATGCTACTTTGCCACACATACCTAAAAGTATCACAATCTAGTTTAGCATGCTATGATTCAGTTTACGGTTGACTTCTATCCTAATTTTGTATACTGAAGCAACATTGCCACATTCAAGTTTAAGAGACTGAGCTGACTTTTCCTGTCGAATTTTGCATTCTTACGTAGAATTTATTGACTCACATGCTAATTCACCAGGGTAAGCTAATATAACATATCACCCCAATCTAATTTATCATAGTTGTATAGAATTTACCGCTAACTCACATACTTCTTTAATACAGTTGTGAAATCAAATTAAGCAAGCAATGTTTCACTTGTGCCATTGACTCCCATCCTAAAATAGTTCTGACTTAAATCCTTTCTGACAACGACATATCAACAACCATTCTCATTGATATGGTAAACTAGCAGAGCCAGTTTTCAGACTACTTATCCTCCATGTACAGCAGTGTGTCACACAGTGGCCTCTGTGGTCAGGTAACAGCAGTAGCATCCAAAGAGCTCAACAAATCCTACATTACCAACAGTACAAGTGATGAGGTCAAAGGTTGTGGGATGATTCCCCCCTGACAGAGAAATGAAGCGTTTACCCACATAAAATGATGGGATGTGATAGGAGACAGGAGACAGAGTTGGACACTTGCAGAAACCAACTGCAGCAGTGGAAACTGTACTGTGAGACTGAATCTGACCTGTTTTGCTTGAGGTTGCTTCTCTATGAATCTTAATTTTCAGGATTTGATTGAGACATAATTGAAGATGTTTTGGTTTGTTTTGGGATATGCTCCAAAAATCTATCAGAAAGTTTCTTTGGAAAGATCTTGCTTCTTTGATCTATAAGCCCCTGAGTGCATATGCTTATAGAGGAAAAGAAATGGTTTCTTGAGCTTCTTGTGAAAATTAATTGTTTCACATATGACTGCCATACAATGCTTGGGGCCAAAACAATACAGAAAAGTCTTTTTATCAATTTCAGGCTTAAACTACACTGATATTTTCACACTATATGTAACATGACAGATGGATTGAAATATTTATATCTCTGTTTGCCTTTTCCAGAACTTCTCCCCTCAGATGTCTGGTGGCTACGATGACAAATCCCCTGCCATGCCTGTGCCTGGACCCATGGTAGGACACACACACAAACACGCACGCTATCATTTCACTGTCACTCGTGATGGTGCAGTGTCTGATCTTGCCTATGTCTTATTGACAGGGCCCAATGGGACCCCGTGGACCTCCTGGAGCTCCTGGTCCCAGCGTAAGTACACAACTTCTTTCCTCAACTCATCATGTTTCAAAGCTGAAGCTGTGAGGATAGTTGAGGAGAGGGCAGTGTGTGTATCTCACCATGACATCACTATCCTTTCCGAAGCATGAAGGCAGTGCCACATTCTACTACACAGTTCATTTCCTAATGAAACTACAAAGTCAGTGTGTCTGATAGGTGTAGACACAAATGGGCTGAAAACTTGCAAGTATCCTGTGGCACAACTAGCTTAACTTGCTTACAGCTAGTGTCTGTACAGTTGGTTCAATGGCTGATTTGGGCAAATAAACACAGCAGTCAGATTAGCACAAATGAAGCAAGGTGAAAATTTGCTTCAAATTCGAGTCCCACCTGCAGAGGTGTAAAGCCAGTAAAAGCTGGATCAAATCTGGACTGAGCGATCAATGCAGCGGGCCACAGCAGCTTTGTAATGTTGTTGAAGTTAGCCAGTACTCACTCTGAATATACACCAATGAGTTACATAAGCAGTCACTGGAAGTGAATTCTGCCATATAAAGAAAGAGAAAGTATTTGATTATTCTCAACACAACAGTATTTAAAATTCTGCTACTGTTCCCACCCAAGTGAGCTGACAGCAGCCATGAACCAAACAAACCCCACTGACTCACAAACAGATAGCTGTGGATCATGTGTGCATATGTACATCAAAGTGAGAGAGTGTTGTCAGCATATTTGTACGGTACTGGTGTTGTAAGTGTAGTAGTGAATGTGCTTATGTGTGTGTCACCCTGCAGGGACCTCAGGGATTCACTGGCCCCCCTGGTGAGCCTGGAGAGGCTGGAGCAGCTGTGAGTATTGGAAACACAGAAACAAATGCACACCTTCATTGCACCTAGGTGGTGTCTTGCCATTCTGACCTTGTGTGTTTCTTTCTCTGTAGGGTGCCATGGGTCCCCGTGGCCCCGCCGGCCCCCCTGGAAAGAACGGAGAGGATGTGAGTCAACTGGATCTGCTCATATTCAGCATCTATATCTCAGATTGGATTAAAGAATGACTTAATCCTGCCATTCATCCCTTTTTCTCTGTCTGTCTTTCCCTCAGGGTGAGTCTGGCAAACCTGGTCGCTCTGGTGAGCGTGGACCTTCTGGCCCACAGGTGAGTTGCCATGGCAGTCTAATACTTGGTGATGTAATGTAAGAAACAAAAATTGAGCTGTGATAATAAATTATGTCTCCTATGTTTAATCTTTTCCCTAGGGAGCTCGTGGTTTCCCAGGAACCCCTGGTCTGCCTGGCGTCAAGGGACACAGAGTGAGTTAGCACTCACATCCCTGTTCAACAAATTAACAATGCAGCATCTCCTAACTGTTTACTTCATCTGTGCGCCTCTCTTCCCCTGTAGGGATTCAGTGGTCTGGATGGTGCTAAGGGAGACAATGGCCCTGCTGGACCCAAGGTGACTGTCCCTCTACGTTACCAATGTAGAAAAAGGTTTTACATATGCTTAGTAGTACTATAACAGAAGCAGCAGGAACAGTTGTAAAAATATCGGTGAGTAAGTAAGTAAGTAAGTATCGTATAAGTAATGATAGCAGCAGCACTAACAGAGGCAGTAGTAACAGAAGTAGCAGCTGTAACAGTGGTGCTAATAACAATAGTGATAGTAATAGCAGTGCTAGAGCTTGTAGTAGAAGTACTGAAGTACTGATGTGTGAAATTTTTGGACTCACCCTTTAACTAAGTCTTGGTATTAGAATTATTTGTGGGTGCAATAGTAGCCATATTTGCAGCCATGTTGGCTACTTATTGGCTGGTAGCAGCCATGTTGGCTAGTTCAAGTGATGTGGACAAACAATGCTAAAGTTTCTGTCATCCTCATGACCTCACCTGCTTGTGTGTTATTGTGTGTTTAGGGAGAGGCTGGAGCCCCTGGAGAGAATGGAACCCCTGGCGCTATGGTGAGCATGACAAGCCCCTCATCTGAGCCAAGTAGCTGCCATGTTGGATTTGCCCTCCCTTCCAGTGCATTTAAAGAAGAAAGTTGACTGACTCTTTCTTTCTCCATCTCAGGGACCTCGTGGTCTGCCTGGCGAGAGAGGCCGCACTGGTGCAGCTGGAGCTGCTGTGAGTCTACACACACTCCGGCACGCACTCACACACACATACAGCTACTGTAATCAATCAGTGAAGAGATCAACCAATCATGTCTGTCTGTGTGCTGCAGGGAGCTCGTGGTAACGATGGTGCTGCTGG
Organism: Chaetodon trifasciatus; assembly: GCA_037975065.1. Taxonomy (NCBI): domain Eukaryota; kingdom Metazoa; phylum Chordata; class Actinopteri; order Chaetodontiformes; family Chaetodontidae; genus Chaetodon; species Chaetodon trifasciatus. The sequence continues at coordinate 1,292,055 of JBBMOE010000033.1, forward strand.
TGCTGCTGGACCTCCCGTAAGTTTTTCATTCTCTGAGGCCTAAATGAAGGTTAAGTTGATGTGTTCTTTAAGATGCACTGGCCACAGCCAGATAGATCTGCTACATTTGTCTGAATCTCTTTGTCTTATTGTTTCCTCTCAGGGTCCCACTGGCCCCGCTGGACCCCCTGGATTCCCTGGTGGCCCTGGAGCCAAGGTAATACTACATCCAACATGGTCTATGCCAACAAACTCCAATTTTTATGCCCTTAACCTTCAGCATCTTGCTAAATCATCCACAGCTTTCACCATCCAAAATAAGACTACACATCTTTTTGCTATATCTCTTCTCTTCTCTTCTCTTCTCTTCTCTTCTCTTCTCTTCTCTTCTCTTCTCTTCTCTTCTCTTCTCTTCTCTTCTCTTCTCTTCTCAAGAGAGGTTGTAGCAGTCAATAGATACTGACATTACTTTACAGTGCTTTGACGCATCACTCATAACATATGTGTAGGTAGATGTCCTCTAGTTGGTTTATGTAGTAATATGTGAAAAGTTTCTATAGTATGGATATTATGTTAGAATATTTTTTGAGTGTGTTGTTGATATACACTTAATGTCTTTTATATCAACTGCGAAAGCTGTGCATTTTATGAAGACTAGTATAAAGTGATACTGTTTGATATTATTAATTATTAGGTGCTTTGTAGTGAGGTTGCTTGCAGGAATGGATGACAAGTGCTCTTTAAGACGCCACCATGGTGACTTTTTAATATATAGATATTTTTAATTTGAAGACAGTGGACACCAAAAATACACTAATGTGTTCTTCCACTTTCATATTTCCTTTCAACAACTTTTGCTTTTTTGTCATGCTAATATATTTCATCCCTCTGCAAGTCATAGTTCAAGTCTGGGGTATGATTATTTGACTGAATCTTGTTCTTTGTTTCCCCTTTCACCAGGGTGATGCTGGAGCTCAGGGTGCTCGTGGACCCGAGGGCCCCGCTGGAGCCCGTGGTGAGCCTGGTAACCCCGGACCTGCTGGTGCCGCCGGACCTGCTGTGAGTACAAACAATAACCTTCTATATCAGACTCTTCAGGTCTAGTAAGAGATAACAACACAGAGGAAGTGTCATTTTTTTCAAGTGAAGACAAAACAATTATCAGAGAAAACAAAACTTTCTCAGTGGATGCACCTTTCTAGTGATGTGTTAGCATCTACATCACCAGATTCAGTTGATCAAAATCTCTTCCCCTCTTTCATCTCTCAGGGAAACCCTGGAAATGATGGAGCCGCCGGACCTAAGGGATCCCCTGTGAGTATCTCTCTCAACACATTTACTTTATAGGCATATTAGAGTTGAGGATTTGAATCCCTTTCTGGCTCAAATGCACTGATAAAGCAGCTGTTTTTCAGTGTAGCATGATGTGACTGTGTTGTTGCTGTGTACTGCCCCCTGCAGGGTGCTGCTGGAGTTGCTGGAGCTCCCGGATTCCCTGGACCCCGTGGACCCTCCGGACCTCAGGGTGCTGGTGGTGCCCCTGGACCCAAGGGTAACACTGTGAGTAAAAGCTCTCTCAGTGCTAGCCAAAGCTCAAAATAGTGCTTTCTTAAATCTGCCCCATGTAATGGACATGCTTGAAAATAACACTTTGGTCCAAATATACTGAAGTAGAAATAAAACTACTGAGTCAAAACTAAACATTATATGTTATTTCAGTTTCCTCCCTGTCTAAGTCAGATGTTGACTTGTCACCTTCTTCTGTTGTTTTTTAGGCTTTGTTTGTTTGTTTGTTTTTATTTGTTGTTGAAATCGATCCCAGTTAATGTAGATTTGTCATGTGTTTGTCTATGTGTTTCAGATGACTGACATTTGCAGTTGAATTATTTTTTGTTGGTCTGTTGATGTTTGATTATTTGCCTGATTCCCTCAGGGTGAGGTTGGTGCCCCAGGAGCCAAGGGAGAGGCCGGTGCCAAGGGAGAGGCTGTAAGTTGAAGTTCACCACACACAGCACAGCTCCGTATACACACATGCATGAATACACTCTCTTATGCCATTTGTGTGTGTTCTCCAGGGTGCTCCAGGAGTTCAAGGACCCCCAGGACCTCCTGGTGAGGAGGGCAAGAGAGGAGCCAGAGGAGAGCCTGGTGCTGCAGGAGGCCGTGGAGCTCCTGGAGAGAGAGTATGCATCTCACGTAGTTTTTACAGTGTTATTCTGTTTACTGTTATATTCTTCAAGGTGAATTGAAATAAGGAGGGATGGTTGCCTGTTGGTGTATTCTTAAGTCAAGTCTCCATACAGAATTATAGATGTATTTTTTTCAGCTTGAATTACTATTTCAAGGCATTTATGTCACTTTTAAAAGTGTCAGTTTTAAATTATTCTTCCCTTTGCGCAGCTACAGTCTTAACATATATGATTCTAAATTTAAAAAACACTTATCAGTTAGGACAATATAATTAAATGTTCTCCTCTACTGTGAAACCAAACAGTAATGATGGAAAAGATCAAAATACTGCCTTTGCATAAGTACAAGTATATATAATTTTGGCCACAAATGATGCAAACTTCTCATTTATGCCACGTAAATAAACTCTCTTGTGCCCCCTGCAGGCCAGAAAACATAGAGCTGCAGGAACTGAGCATAATTTCAAGATACTTTAAAACATTTTGACACAGTATCCTGAGCCTGAATGTGGCCCACAGCGCATCATGCCTCAACTGTGAATTTCTTTCCAGAGTACACCAGAGCATACATCACAATGCTGGCATGGACTGACATCATGATGAAGGACATGTCAGGATCTTAGTCAGGATCTTGGTAATAGGTCATAAAGCTAAGCAAATCATGCTTTACTCTCTCTACAGGGTGCCCCTGGTGGTCGTGGTTTCCCTGGTGCTGATGGCTCTGCTGGACCCAAAGTGAGTTAAACACACACACACACACACACACACACACACACACACACACACACGCATTTATATACACACATTTGACATGTCCTTCCATTTTAGTTACAGGTATTGAGGTAGTTCTACTTTTCAATTTAATTAATCCTTCTACCCTTTTCCTCTCTTTCTCTCCCATCATAGGGTGCCAATGGTGAGCGCGGTGCCCCCGGTGTTGTTGGACCTAAGGGTGCTACTGGTGAGCCTGGCCGCACTGGTGAGCCTGGTTTGCCCGGAGCTAAGGTGAGATTCCTTGCTAACTGTCTATCACATAATTGTTAGCAGCATTAATTATTCACTTTGCAGGATCTCCTCTGACGTCTGACTTCTATCTGTAGGGTATGACTGGTAGCCCTGGCAGCCCTGGACCTGATGGCAAGTTGGGACCTGCTGTAAGTTTATGTTCAGTATAATATGATCTCAATCAAAATAGCTACATTTTGTGTTTATTTAAGTTGATCCTTAATTAATCCTCCTTTCCAGGGAGCCCCTGGACAAGATGGCCGCCCCGGACCCCCTGGCGCCGTTGGAGCTAGAGGCCAGCCTGGAGTCATGGGATTCCCCGGACCCAAGGGAGCAGCTGTAAGTGATGTGTCTCAGCTGCCACACAGTATCTTTGATCATATGTTTAGGATTATTTTGGTCACAAAAAATGTGCCTGGTAATAGTGCTTTTCTACTCCTGTGTCTAGGGTGAGGCTGGAAAGCCCGGTGAGAGAGGAGTAATGGGACCAACTGGCCCTGTTGTAAGTTGCCTACACGATCTTCATCTTTTAATCTATCATGCTCTGTACTCTGCTTTCCTGTAATACATAAAAGCAAGATGCTGTGTGCCTAAAAGCCTGCCATCTTTCTATGTAGGGTGCCCCTGGAAAGGACGGTGATGTTGGTGCCCCAGGTGCCAATGGACCTGCTGTAAGTAAAACACACACACACACACACACACACACACACATGCTCCACATAAAATTAGCAAGGCTCATTGGCAGTACCCCTCATAAACTTGATGGTGTCTCACTACAAAATCCTTAAACATCAACATGCTGCTACTCACAACAAGTCATAACTGCACAGTGCCTTCTGGTCATTTTCAGTTTGCTCTAGCAGTCCTTCTATTGTTAATTCTACAGGGTCCTGCTGGTGAGAGAGGAGAGCAGGGACCTGCTGGAGCTCCTGGTTTCCAGGGTCTTCCAGGACCCCAGGGTGCCATTGGTGAGACTGGCAAGCCTGGAGAGCAGGTACTGACTGAGATATGGTTGATATGGATACCTAATTAATTTGAAACTTTCTAGTAAATTAACATATTAATTGCCTCTCTGTCTATCTAGGGTCTGCCCGGTGAAGCTGGAGCCCCAGGACCTGCTGGATCTAGAGTAAGGAGCCCTTCATCATTATCATCAATTTTACTTAGTTACTTAGCAGTCTGCTTCAAGCACCATCCATTAATGGATCATCATTGTAGAGTTGTCAATTTTTAATCAGTGCATCTTGACAAACAAGGTCACAAACTCTTCAAAAGTTATGTTTTGTTGGTAGAAATGGATTCAGTAATATTTGCAATTAAAGAGAACTGTCGCGAAAACTACTTTTAGTTCCAAATATAGGTTGCTGTGACACAGTGAACTGGCTTGACTTTTGCCCATGTTTTTAGTCCAAACACTCCAAAGTTGAAATTCAAAAGACTTGGTTAACATGATCTGACTAGCCACCAGTTTCATGTAGCAAACACACAAATTTTAATGCTAACAGGCTAGAATTAGGTTATGACAGGCTCATGCTAAGGGGATGACATAGCAATGTAGATAGCATGGATCTTTTATAGCTGAGGATGTTTAGTAAGTCCAGGAAGGGCATACACACATTGATCAGAAAGTTTTGAAAAGTATCTCTCACACAGGCAAATAGTGTAGTGTGTTGGGATGAAAGCTTTCCACCCAACATTGGTACATGCTTTTTGTCATATATATCATCAAACTTATACAGTGATCCAGAATCAGATAGATCCTCAGGATTTCTTTGACTCTTGCACTTTCACTTGAGCTCATTCAACTCTCTGTCTCCCCTTTCAATCAGGGCGACAGAGGATTCCCTGGTGAGCGTGGTGCACCTGGTGCTGTTGGACCTGCTGGTGCCCGTGGATCCCCCGGAGCTCCCGGAAACGATGGTGCTAAGGTAAACCTGACAGACGTGAAAGAAAAACAATCTTGATGGCTGCAAAGTTCTCATTTGCTGTGCAGTCATGTGGCACACAGGTAGAGATCGGGCAGCATTTTTTACTGTTTCATTGGATCTAACCCCCTTTCTTCTCCTCTTGCTCTTGTTTTTCTTCCCCTCCCTCCTCTTCCTCAGGGAGATGCCGGAGCACCTGGTGCTCCTGGAGCCCAGGGTCCTCCTGGACTGCAGGGAATGCCTGGTGAGCGCGGTGCCGCTGGTCTTCCAGGACTGCGTGGGGACAGAGTGAGTAGCCACAACAGTATTTCTAGTACTCCCAATATTCCCAGTATATAGGATGGTGTGTAACTTGTCACTGCTTGTGAATGGTACGACTCACAGAACACTTCCAGGATTGTCAGAGATCTTATGCGCTAAAGCTGCAGAAACATTCCACTACGATGAGTCTGGCCAGTTTAAAGCTATCACCATCATCCACAGCAGCTTCACAGAATTTCACCACCACACCACTGCCATACTCTGTATCATTGTATTTATAGTAATTCGACATTAAACAGTAATTACAAATCAGATTTGGCACCACCTACAGAATGCATCTAGTATTACAGGATCTGATGTATGATAACCCCTTGAATTACTCACTTCCTGTCTCCATTCAATAACCCAGGGTGATCAAGGAGTAAAGGGTGCTGATGGAGCTCCTGGTAAGGATGGACCCCGTGGTTTGACTGGACCAATTGGACTTCCTGGACCCGCTGGAGCCACTGGAGACAAGGGAGAGCCTGGTCCTGCTGGACCTGTTGGACCTGCTGGAGCCCGCGGAGCCCCTGTAAGTACCTGTCTATTTGTCTGTCAGGACCAGAAGATGAAGCCCCAATTTTCTTAGTTGAATGACAATTGAATGTTGAAGACCTTCGCTGACTCCTTTTACCCCTCCTGTTCCTTAGGGTGAGCGTGGAGAGTCTGGACCACCTGGACCTGCTGGATTCGCTGGACCTCCTGTAAGTCACGTCTTCATGAATGTCCTGGATTCCCTCATGAATTCTTTTTCTTTTGCTTGAAGCTTCAACGCAGAATTTATTGAGAAGTCGTTTGTCTCTCTCTCCATACATCATCATTCCAATACAGGGTGCTGATGGACAGCCTGGTGCTAAGGGAGAGGCTGGAGAAAATGGTGCTAAGGGAGATGCTGGTACCCCCGGCCCCGCTGGACCCACTGGTGCTCCTGGACCTCAGGTTTGTAAACTCATACATTCACAACTCATTATAATATGAAGGTGTGCAGAAAATTCTTCAATTTAGAGTGAACATCAGAAGTCTCTGTGGCTACATTGCTATTTTGACTAACACTATAGTGTGTCTTTTCAGGGTCCCGTTGGAAACACTGGCCCTAAGGGAGCCCGCGGACCCGGTGGACCTCCTGTAAGTCACCACTCTTCCTCTACTTTGTCCCTCTCTTACTCTATTACATTTACATTGTCATCAACCTGCATGACTTCAGATTCAGAGATAGTAGAAAATACTTGAGTAGACAGTCCACTATAAAACATGTTTTTATTCAGTTGTTTTACTTTTATTGCAAAAAGCCTGTTGTTTACTATTCATCTTTGTTTTTTCAATGTGTGCACTGACTTGATATGGCAATTTCCCCAGCCACAGTCAACTAATGCACATCTGTCTCCTTAGGGTGCCACTGGCTTCCCTGGTGCTGCTGGCAGAGTTGGACCTCCCGGCCCCTCTGTAAGTCTATTTCCAATGTTATTAGCACTTCTTGTTCTTGTGACAGGGCTTAATGTCCGGGATGGTTTTCAACAGTGTTGTATGCCTCCTATAGGGCAACCCTGGACCTCCCGGACCTTCTGGACCTGCTGGTAAAGAGGGACCCAAAGGAAACCGTGGTGAGACAGGACCCGCTGGTCGCACTGGTGAGATGGGTGCTGCTGGACCCCCAGGACCTGGTGGAGAGAAGGGTAGCCCTGGTGCCGAGGGTGCTCCCGTAAGTTGTCTTTAACGTGAAATCCTCAAAACAAACAAGACTACTAGTGGAAGGAACCCTCTATCACAGGAACATATGATTGGTTGCCAATAAATAACTTATTTGATACTAAATTATCCCCTTTATGTAATAGTAATGAATTAATTACGTCTCCACAATTTCACAGGCAACATGCAGACCTTATTTAGCTGTTGGTTGCTGCCCTACACTTTGTGTCTAACCACTTTGTCTCTCTTTGTCCATCCCTGCAGGGTAGTGCTGGTCTGCCTGGACCTCAGGGTATTGCTGGACAGCGTGGTATTGTTGGTCTGCCTGGACAGAGAGGAGAGAGAGGTTTCCCTGGCCTGCCTGGACCTGCTGTAAATTCTTATTGTTACTCTATAAATCTACAAACTGCACAGTGGATCTGGTGTAACCAGAATTTAACAAGGCAATATCATGTATAGAATCAAACATGATACCAAATCCAGAATGTCAGAAATCTTCATCCAGAAATCAAGAACCACTTCTAGAGGATGTGACAATGAAACCAAAACCACTGAGAATGATTGGGGAATATGATTCAACTCTGGTTCAGTCCATTAACACTGTGTGGCCTTCAGCAAGCAGAATGCAATGTTTCTAAAGTTTATCCTCAAATAAAAATAGATTCAGCAATAAACTTCAATTAGTTAGAAAAGTAACTGATATTATTATGACTGGACTGGACTGACTGTGGCTGTGTCACTCACAGGGAGAGGCTGGAAAGCAGGGACCAAGTGGTCCTGGTGGTGAGCGCGGACCTCCCGGACCCATGGGACCCCCTGGCCTGGCTGGAGCCCCTGGCGAGCCTGGACGTGAGGTATGAAGAATCAATCATACCTGTTCACTAAGTCTATTTGTCTGCCTTTTGTATACTGGCATGAGTAATCAGTTAATCTGCTTTGTGTTTTAGGGAGCCCCTGGTAATGAGGGAGCAGTTGGTCGCGATGGAGCTGCTGGACCCAAGGTGAGTTTAAATGACATCATCGCTAACTCACTAGCACTAGAGAGCAATCTCATTCTCATTCAAGGTGAACAGCTAACAGCTAGACTCAATTTTTTTTCCAAATGAAAGTTACACTGGCACAGTAAACTGTAGCTCTAGTTCTCTAGCTCTAGCTAACCTAGCCCCCAAGGTCATTTAGCAAACAACATGTTAAATGCACTGGCTTCTGCTAGATACACTGATGCTTAGTTGCGCATCAACTGCAGTTACCTAGCCGAAGAGCTGCCAATATCACACAAAGTCAGAACCATGTGTCTGTAAAATAATCTGTTGACATGGATAGAAACATCATTATCAGCTGTTGTCAGACTTAACAGCCTCCAATATGGCTGCCAGAGAGCAGTTATACCACCTGCAAGTACTGATATGTTTTGTAAAGCTGACAGTTGCCAGTTTCACCAAACCTTGTGTATTTGCAATTTCTTTGGACAAACATCAGTGGCCATCTTTGAGATCCAAGAGGAAAGATATTCGGTTTTATCTGAGCCTTTTTCATCATGACAGCCCTTTAACTTCCTTGAACATAGAACTGATTGGATCATGTTGATAAAATACAGATATTGTGTAGTATAATATTATGTAAGCTGGTGAAATGAAAAAAAAAGATTTTGTCTGCGTTTTAGGGAGACCGTGGAGAGAGTGGTGCTGCCGGAGCCCCTGGTGCCCCTGGACCCCCTGGTGCCCCTGGACCCGTCGGACCCGCTGGAAAGAATGGTGACCGTGGAGAGACCGTGAGTGACAAAATTATTTTTTAGCTTAGTTGTTGTCTTTTAATGAAAATATGAACGTCAATATATGTTAATCAAAGTTAGCCATTGATACAACATCTACTGTGGGCGGGAGACCTGCCTCTGCATTTAACTGATTTTTGTATGTTTCAGGGACCTGCTGGCCCCGCTGGCCCTGCTGGCCCTGCTGGACCTCGTGGCCCTGCTGTAAGTAACAACATCAGCACCATTAATAGACCACTACAAAAGATGTAACAGCATGAAAAGGGAGGCAAAACAACACTCGTCACCGACTTCTTCCCTCTAACAGGGAGCTCACGGACTTCGTGGAGACAAGGGAGAGACTGGAGAGGCTGGAGAGAGAGGCATGAAGGGACACAGAGGATTCACTGGCATGCAGGGACCTCCTGGACCTCCTGTATGTCACTTTACACTCACACCAACAGAACTACAAGTGATGTGTTCAGTCTGCACGCTTTATTTCTAACCCCTGTTTATGTTTGTTAACCTACAGGGATCTTCTGGAGAGCAGGGACCTGCTGGTGCTGCTGGACCTGCTGGACCTAGAGTGAGTTAACACACCACACGATACTTAAGTGCTTGGAACAGTTTTCAGTGTTTTGCATTTTAATATTTGCTATTTTCCATGTCTCAAAGTGTTTGGAAGGACCTCAAGAGTCAGAGACTTTAAGGTTTCCCTTTATGTTGTTTGCAGGGCCCATCTGGATCTGCTGGTTCTCCTGGTAAGGATGGTATGACTGGCCTGCCTGGACCCACTGGACCTCCTGGACCTCGTGGACGCTCTGGAGAGATGGGACCTGCTGTAAGTCTCACACAACAGTCTAACTATCCATCCATTCATCTGTCCTCTGGTTTCTCATTCATTCATTATATAGCGGTTGTGGTTTTGTAGGAACACCACAAGGCTTCTACCCGCACTGAAATAACCTCTTCTTTTCCTCCTCTTCCCCCACTTGCCTCTTAGGGTCCTCCTGGACCTCCTGGACCTCCCGGAGCACCAGGTGCCCCTGGTGGTGGATTCGACCTTGGCTTCATCGCCCAGCCTCAGGAGAAGGCCCCCGATCCTTTCCGCATGTTCCGTGCTGATGATGCTAACGTTCTCCGTGACCGTGACCTGGAGGTGGACAGCACCCTGAAGAGCCTGAGCCAGCAGATCGAGCAGATCCGCAGCCCCGACGGAACCCGCAAGAACCCCGCCAGAACCTGCCGTGACCTCAAGATGTGCCACCCTGACTGGAAGAGCGGTGAGTAAAGGCCTTAACAGAAGGTGGATATTGGTAGATGGCAGCATTTATGACAACATTAAGGCAATTACCACATTTAAGATTGGAACATCTGCTTAGAGGACAAATAGTTTGCTGGAGTTCTGACTTTTCCTCTCCAAACTCTCCAGGCGAGTACTGGATTGACCCTGACCAGGGCTGCACTCAGGATGCCATCAAGGTCTACTGCAATATGGAGACTGGAGAGACCTGCATAGCTCCAACTCAGCGCGAGGTTGCCCAGAAGAACTGGTACGTCAGCAAGAACATCAAGGAGAAGAAGCACGTCTGGTTCGGAGAGGCTATGACCGATGGCTTCCAGGTAAGCATGTTAAACCCACCAAAGAGGACACTCTCTCCCTTGATCCCACCTCCTCTCAGTTTCTTCTGCTTCTTCATCCAAATCCATCCCTACTTAGGGCAGCTTCCATCTCAGTTCCTCCTTCCTCTACTCCTCTCAATTTCACTTCTTCTCACTTCGTTCTTGTTTTCTCAGTTCTTCCTAAGTTTTCCAATTCTATGCATCTCCCCTCACAGTTCAGTCAGTAACTTCTTCTCCCTCCTCTCTCCTGCACAGTTCGAGTATGGCAGCGAGGGCTCTCTGCCTGAGGATGTCAACATCCAGCTGACCTTCCTGCGTCTCATGTCCACCGAGGCATCCCAGAACATCACCTACCACTGCAAGAACAGCGTTGCCTACATGGATGCCACTGCCGGCAACCTCAAGAAGGCCCTGCTCCTCCAGGGCTCCAACGAGATCGAGATCAGAGCCGAGGGCAACAGCCGCTTCACCTACAGCGTCCTGGAGGATGGATGCACGGTGAGGAAAATTTAGGCCCCTTGTTGGATGAATAAGATGAATAAAATGCTAAACCTTCAATGTTAGCAAGGAGGTCAGGTCAGACTTCACAGTTCGGCATGCATATACAGTCCCTGGTAATATACACCGGTGATTTTGAGTCAGATAGCGAAGACATGAAAGTGTTCATCAAACCTCAAACATGCCTGCTAGCTGTTGTAGCCAGTCTTGCAGTTCATTTGTTCAAAGAAAAGTTCAGGCGTAGAGTGGAGAAAGTGGAGAAATGTTGATATTTCCAGCATTAACTATGCAGTTGTGATTTTCAATCTTGACCCTAACTCTCCTCTTGTCTTCTCTCTCTCCAGTCACACACCGGTACATGGGGCAAGACAGTCATTGACTACAAGACATCGAAAACATCTCGCCTGCCCATCATTGATATCGCTCCTATGGATGTTGGTGCTCCAGACCAAGAGTTCGGCCTTGAAGTTGGACCCGTCTGTTTCTTGTAAAAAGAGAAATCTGGACTTGAAATTGTTGTTGTGTGTGTGTGTGTGTTATATTTTTTCTAACAGTCATCTCTCTCTAAAAAAAATCCCACCAAAACGTTTCTCTAATGCCATTTTTCTGAAAAATCCAACCCCTCGCTCGTGATTCTACGAGTTCCCATTCGGCCGTTGTTCCAATGGTCCACTTTGCCTAAAACCTGCACTTCAACAAGATGGCGGCGATGTGGCGGAGTCTGCATCGTCGTTTTTGGGACCACTACTTTTTTTGTTTCTGACTCTTTTTTTTGTTTTTTTTTTTAACCATCACCAACACCAAGGATCCTGTAGAGAAGACATTTTGTTTCACTGGCAACAAGAAAATAATATATGCTTCTGTAAAGTGTAAAAATTTACTTCCCCTCTTCATCCAGCCAAACCAGGCCACTCTGGAGTTTACAGAAACCAACAGAAACACACAGGTGACTTTTGTATTTTTATACACCACTGCGGTGAAAGGAATGAAAGGACAGTCCCAACAGACAGAACCCAATTGCTTTGTACCACGTTTCAGGTGTTGATGAATAAACGGTGAAACTGACAGCCATGTTTGTCTCTGTTGTTCTGCCCCCCCCCCCCCCCCCCAACCTCTCCACCTGCCCCAGACAACACTGACAACTCCCTCCTCCTCATCCGCTGATGTTGTAGCTGTCGTGATTTTGTTTGTTGTTGTTGTTGCATTCTTGTCTGTTCCTTTCAAGTTTACCCTTTTTTAAGAAAAGTCACATTAAAACCACCAGCAGAGAAACATGGGTTTAAACCTCTTTTTTGAAAGAAAAAAATCCTATGGCTACCTCAGAAAAGCAAGGAATTCCAGCTGTAAAAAAAAAGGGCCCAGTGTTTTTAAAGTGAAGCCTGCAGTATTTGTGGCGGTCAGTGGGGTAGTCGAGGTTTACTGACACTTTAACAGAAGCAGGAACAGCTAAAACTTAAGGTGCTATTCTTTCTTTGAGGTCTCCTGGCCGTGCAGTATGGCTTTGCTGTTCTGTAATGTTGAGCTCGCTCTGGTGTGGCAGGGCCCTCTTGGTGCTAAAATGAAACCACGGCTTTTATTCTTGGTGCCAGACTGACACAGACTTCCTCTATTTCCAGCCTTGGTAGTGCTGCCGATCAATCTCTAGCTCTGTTTCTGAGCTCAAGTGAAAAGTGGATCCGCTTGTCTTCTCTTCATAATACTTTCTGGTTTTATGTTTTGAATCTCCCCACCACCTTTCTGTCATCCAAATTCTTCTCCACCCTTTCATCCACACATCTGTTGTAGTTTCTTTCTTGTTTTCTTGTGCGAAGGGTGAATTTTCTCAAAAAAATTGCAATCAAACAGATTTTCAAAATGCACAGAAAGAGAGCCATCAGCAAAGACTTTGTGAGAGAAGGCAGACAGACACACCCATGGGGGAAAAACACCACAAGGATCTGTACCTATTTTGTATATGTATAATAAATTGAGATGTTTTTAATTATTTTGAATGCTGAAATAAAGCATGTTAAGTGGTCTAACATTGAATTCTGCCTAATTTCCCTGACTGACTCACTGACAGCCCCCCTCCCCACCCCGCCCCCCAGGACTTGAATTAAAGCAGTTTATTTTACCAACTTTGTAGAGTGACTGATTGAGAAAACAAGATTAAAGAAAAATCAAATGTTTTTTTCTTGTCTCTTGTTCAGTCTATCTTTCTTGGAGGGGTCAATCCTAACAGAGACAGAGAGTGTGACTGTGTGGAAAGAGAAAAAGATGCTGGACTGTAGCAGATTGTTAACTTTTGGTTCAGGAGCTAAATCAAGTCTTAGTTTTAGCTTTTGTCATCCTTGTTTGTTTGAAGGGTCAGAATGGATTAGGAAATATGTTGAAGCAGTGCTGTGACATTTTGCTTCTGATCTGATCTCTGATCTGAGTTCTTTTTCTTGACAATTTAAAACCTCTTGTTTGGTGGAATGGTGAGTCAAAAATGTCAGCCTCCTCAATCAAATTTTTCTAACAATTTTGTTCCAAACTGTGGTCTGAAAATGTAGCCAGGTAATAAGCAGCTCAATACATGTGGCTGTTTAACTTGGCAGAATGTACAATGTCTGGGTCAGAAAAGAGGAAAAACTGTGGCCCACCTCTCAGTTGATGGAGAATCCTTGTTGTAGTCAGGCAATCCCAAAGAGCTGGTGATGTTTTATCCAGACAAATGAAATCCAATTTTGAACATCCATAATCCACCAAGAAAAGACTCCAGCACTCCTGATAATCCAACATTGATGATGATGATGATGATCATGATGATGATATTTATCTGAAATAATCCATTGTTTCCACAGTGAGGCAGACCATCTGCACAGCTCAGGCAGTGGGACTGAGGGGCTGCCGGGTGGACCGACTCTCAGCTCAGCCTGTTGGCATCAGCTTGGCTTCACAAAGACACTGATTGTCCACCTTGAGGGAGGCAGCTAACCAGGAACAGTGGATAGGTTTGCACTCCCAGTGGGAATCTGGATTATTTCTGCAAGAATTTGGGTCTTTATTTGAGGCCTGGGCAGAGGAATGTTGACCTCTCCAGTTTCAGACACAGAGAAGGCTCTGTTTGCAGAGAGGAAACCCCTCTGCAGGCAAGTGGGATGCAGGCGTTGATTTTACACTCAGGGTAAACATCAGAGGGATCGTGATGAGTTGAGGCCAGTTAAAAGACTTTCACCAACATCTAGGAAAAGTTCAGTTTGAAATTGTGTTCATTTGATAACCAGCTCTGTTTTTTTTTGTTTGTTTTTTTTTTTTGGGGGGGGGGGTTATCATTGTCTCTTTCTCTCTAAACACAGATCAATCACTGTGTAAAGAAGTTTTTCAGGTTCCAACAGCCGTACACGGAACATCTTCATGATCCTGCAGCAATCAGCTGCAGCCATTCAATCACTTACTTACAATATTGTAGCAGCAGTCGATGGGCGACCCTGAGCTTACACTGATTGAATATGTTTTCTACAGCAGCCCGACCACTGAAGACCAATTCAGTAAAAAGAGTTTCTTAAGTGTTTCACTTGGATTTATTATTCACTTAAGTAATTACAATGGCCACAGCCATTAAGTCATATGTATATATGTTTCCATGCTTACAATAATGCTCCTGAACTGGCTGTGATCATGAATGCATGTAAGAAGCAAAACTTTATAATTTCTTTGACACCGGAGAACAAAATATTTGAAAATTCGATCTTTACTATCAGTGTTGGGAATGTTATATGAAAACTGTAATACGTTAGTCATTACACATCCTCATCGAGCAAGTAGTTACTAATTATGCAGCAGTAAAAGTAGTGTGTTCAATGACTCATTACTTTGCTTTGTTACTCAGCCCAGCTCTGTTAAATGTGCCTTTAAACCTGCAATAACAGATTCTGGCCATTTGAGGGGAGCAGAAACAAAGTGTGAGCACAGCATTGACATATCATCAGCTTTTAAGCTGTGTCTGTCTGCTGTTTGGTGCTGAGCAGGTCGTGTACAGTCGGTTGTCAGAGCTGCCATTTGCCATTATTATTTATAATAATAGTGATCCAGTGACACAAACAGTCAGTACGGAGAAGTGAAATGACTCTCTTTGGGTACGCAGAACATGATTCTGTGACTGTTGAAGGTCCATTTAAAGAGATGTGTAACGTGAGAGGGGATGGGAGAAGTCTGTCATACTTCATACTCGAACAGTGAGCGGAGCAGATGACAGTGAGGTGCATTTCTGTGCTTCCAGTAGTGCACACTGCTCCACGGACCTGTCTGTCTTTAACAAAACCCCTTTGACAGCATCGCCAGGGTCATCTGTTATAACCACACAAGCAGCAAATACTGAGAATATTTGATATCAGACCACTAATTGCACAGTTCTGATGCAGTAGTTTTAGTATCAAATCAGGTAAATGTTTCTTCACAGATGGCTTCACATGTCTGCTGTATGAATAATACACAACATGTAGTGGCATCAAGGTGTGTGCAGATAAAGTGACTTAAGACGATTTCAGTCATGTAGAAATCTGACATACGTCATGCCCTAATGCTCTAGTTGGGGTCCTGTTTAGCAGCTCAAAAAACACACACAACATTGTTTTATCTCTCTGGGGTCTAACTGACCCCAAACATGAGTAACTATATTATTTCGCCATAAATAACATTTAAAAACACCAAATATTTCTTTATTTTGTGAATCAACAATGTTGCATCTCTTTCATTTCCTTATGACACAAAGACTGAATCCAATCCAATCACTTTTGGGGGTCACAAAGCACGATGCCATTCCAGTTTATACCAATTCAGCCCCTTGCCACCTCTCACTGAAAGTGCTGATTTGAAAGGATGTGTGTGACTGTGTGTATCAACATGATCTCACCTCTCATCATCAGCACTGTTTCTCTGCTCTGTACTGCACGTACCTTCATTTCAACGGCTTTATTTATTGTTTGTGTGGTTTAACAGCTGTTGTGTGCAAATAATTATTTATATCTAAAACCTGTTAGTTAACATCTCAGCTTGTTTTCTTTCTTGATTCCAGATGTAACATGGACTACTGGGGTACAACAGACCCCAGATTTAGTGGTGGAGAGGGGTCACTCTGTTCAGATGATGAACTGCCATCACAACAAGCATGGCAGTTATTTCCACGTTTTGGTTTCAGCAGTGGCCTGCAAAGAGTATGAAGCTGATTGTCCACCTTTCAAGCCGCCTGGCTTTTGGAACTTAAGCCACAACAAGCACTCAGCTGGCAAGACTGTGTCTCAGAGTGGAGCTTTCACAGTGAAAAATGTGGAACCACAAGACGATGGAGTGTGCTTCTGTGTTTTCATTTCACACAGTGATGCAGACACCCGTCAAGCTGCTCCAAAGCTACACATACCTGATCCTACCTCTCCTCAATGACTGTGCACCTTGCGCTGTCTACAATTTTAGAAGAAAACAGATGGACAAATATGTGACTATCTTGACATAACAAATCAAGCTTAAAGTAGCTTCATTCTGCCTGCTGTGCATGTTGGAGAGGTTTCATTACTCGCATTGAGAGAAGCTGGGTGAAATAAATGAAAGACATTTTAAAAGACTCAATTTCAAGGGGAAAGACCAACCAACTGACTTTGCCACCCTCAGCATTGCTAAAAAGCATATCACAGAGTGCAGAGCTTTTTATTCTGGACCTTGATCTGAATCAACTTCAAAACAGAGGTGATAACAGATATTTGATTTTTGGAGGCTGCTGATGATTTGGCTGTAGAGAGGTGGAGTTGAGTGTGGGTCCTGTTTAATACCTCACACCCTCCACTTTTTCCTTCAGACCTCAGGAAGCTTAGCAGGGGTACTGGTTGTTTCCATATGGCAGTATGAGCCAATATCATCCACTCACATCTGAAACCCAGTTTTATCTGCAATAGAATATTGTAGAATTTTGAGTGTTTGGGAAGGTTTTCACTCTGTCTGTTATCCATTGTAAAGTAAATAGTGTCTCTCTTTTTGTGTCCAGGTGGCTGTGTGGGTATTCAGGTCCATCAGACTCCCCCTGCAGTCATCCGTATTGGTAGCTTTGTGCAAGACCTGGAACAGCAGGCACCTGCTCGTGTGGTTGATATTTGGTTTGACTTCTTACCATCATCAGCTCATGTTTTTGTGTTATGTACATTTCAGTATCAGTGGGAAAATAGCAAGAAAAGCTGCCTACATCTTACTGAGAATTATCAAAATAAATACGAATATTATCACTTCTAAAAGTGTCATCAGATGAGTCACTCTTAGTCACTCCTCACATGGTGCTGGTATTTTGGTCAGACCAGTGAGACTCTCCATTCACTATTTCTGCAGCACCTCAAAGCTGATCAGTTAGATAAGTGCCCGGCTGCTGTAACATAGTGAAAATGGTTGCCTGTTGCATATATTTTATTGCTCTCATGCAAATCTTTTTCTTTTTCCTCTATTCTTTCATTCTATTTGCTGCCTGAGGAGTTGAAGGTGTTTTTTTCTTGGTTGGAAGGAAAGAGCATGTTTAAGAGTTGATCATGCACTGACCTCTATAGGATGCAACTGGTATTGCATATTTAAAGACCTCAAAGCTGAACCATGTGTTTTAATGAGTAGACTGGTGTTACTGTGTATGTCCATTCCACTGAATGGAAGAATAAAACATTATAGCTTCGTCAACCAGTCATTATAACAACAGTATTGTTTGGCATTGTGATAACTACACATGATACTTGATATTTTCTGTGTCATTATCGTGTTTATAGTTAATACTGTTGCATCATTCATCAAAAATGTTATATTTATGATGTTCTGACTCCTAATTGGTGCTTAATCTGATGATGTAATGTTATTAATGTTCTGTATTATGTTATTATTGCATTAATTATCTAAACCTGCACAAGGACATTTCATGCGTTTTGTTACTGCAGAGAAAGTCTAAAAACCTGCCTGTGACTCCCACACCAGATGAGCTTTGCCACTAAGGGCTACTAATCGATGTCGAATTATCAGTTTGTTTACAAGATTCATGGTTCCCAGATTGTGAAGTGTAACATCAACATCAATGTCCAAAATTGACTTTATCAGTGTAAGTACTAAGTACAGTCTCACAGAGCTGCTTGCATGGCTGTAGATTGTCTAAAGCAGATTAAGAGGGGATTTCAGCCTGGCGGTGGTAATGGTTATGGACAATGGGAAAATGGCCAGTGATCATCTTTTGGCACAGCAGATGTTACTCTGAACATTTTAAAGACTGTCATTGCCATTATAAACAGTTAGGATTTGTATTTAAAGTTCTGCCTCATCTTTCAGAGAAGATTATACCTGGGTGGGATGAAGAGGTGTGACCAGTAAAGATGTCACTTCCTGTGTTCAGCTACTGTCCGCAGAAATACACAGCTGTCTTTTCCTGCTTGCTTCTTTTCTTCTTGGTTTCACATAAATAGCAGCAGTCAGTAGGGAAACCTGTTTGGAATAATATAAAGTAAAATAATTAGCAGCATTTGGTTTCACCACACTCTTCCAAAAGAAACCTAGCAAATGTGCCCTGGAGCCTGTTTTCTATGCTGAAACTCCAGTGATGTCATGGCTTGTTAGCCTGTTTCCAACTGCCAGCTATGGGCAGTTTTGTAACTCTTAGGTTAATGTCAAAGTGTGAAAAAAGGTGGAAAAAGAGGAGCACTGAAAGAGAAGCAGTAAGACAAGCTTTTAATCACAGTCTGAGAGCTCTGTGCGCATTCATTGTGGCTCATGTTGGAGCTGGGACTACACTGGCCATCCTAGGTAAGAAAATCAGCAACAACAAATCAAACTGAGCATCTTTCACAGCTTGTTTGTGTGTAGAATAAGCATCACATGGACTTGTTTAGATTACTAGGGGACTTTATTTGGTGGTCATAAGTGTAGCATTCTTCCTTTAAAGAATAACAATAAAATACCTGTTCTCCAGCAAACTGATGCAGCCTGACAAAAATCCTCCTGTGTGTTCTTCATTGTTTGTGTCTAAATTCTGGTCTGAAAAAGTCACAATACCTCCAGGAATTTGAAAGTCGGCTTTAAAGAAAATAAAGTATCAGCCTGCCAACAGTGAAAGTGCTTCAACCTCCACAAAGCGAATGTCAAAACAGCAAAAAGAAGGAGACGGAGACGACCCTGCTGTGTGTGGCCTCTCGTTTCTACCCGGACCATGTGAGCATGTCCTGCAACTAAATTTTTTATGCCCTAAAACTCCAAAGCTCACAGTTGCACTGACAAAAAACAATATCTGTCTTCTTTTTTCTGCCAGGACCAAGAGGTAAATGCAGTTTTGTGTGCACCTAAACAGCACAAAGCATCAACATGACTGAATCATGTCACTCACTAAAATGTTGCAGAGAAATATTTAAGGGTCACACAGACGGCCAAACTGTCCTACGCTGTTTTGATGGTCAAGAGCAGTGTCTATGGACGGTGGTGTTTCTGGAGTGGAGTCTTCAGGTTGGTCCAACATGATCATATCATGAGTCTCTGCTGTGTCTCTGCACCAGAGAAATCCCTGTGGAAGTATTGTACCTGAGTCTCAGTGCTCATGCAAGAGAACAGCAGTGGAAGTGCAGAATAGTGTATGATCTTGCATCAGTGATGAATTTTGCTGTTCAAGCGAACTGCATCCTTTTCTCACAGCAAGCCTATGTCCTACAAGTGATGTTTATATACTACTAATTTACAACAGCAGTTTAATTAATGCACCGAGGGAGTCACAACACGTTTGACTCCATATATACTACAAAAATGTAGCACTTACATCACTATTAGTATATTAATATTTGTTGTAAACATAATTCAGGCAGCAATTCAGTTTCTCACAACAAAATTGGACACATTTGAGACAAAAAACGTAATTTCTAGGAGTCACGTTTCAATAGGCAAATCTGATACCAGAACAGTCTCCTCAGCAACTTGAAATGGGCTCATTACAGAGTTTTGTAGTTTATTAAACATTGCTTTGTGCACAGCTGATGATAAGTAAATGCTCAGTGTATTACAGTGCTCGTTATAATCACATCACATTTATGTAAACAAGGTGCATGTCTGAAAGGGGCAACAAGCAAGGTTTTTTTCAATAAATGACAGACAATGTGTCCTTCTCTGTCTGCTGCACAGGCCTCATCTGGAAAACAGAACAACTGAGAGCTCATTGGCACAAACCAGCTGATTCTCCTGGTTTCTGTAAATCAAATGAAAAAGTCTGAATTGCTGTGAAGGCCTTTATGCTCAATGTGGCTAATCACCTTCCTCACAAATTAGAGCAACTTCCTGTAGTGTTAACAGCACCATTCTGTCACAGTCTTACCTGCTGCCATTGTTTTCTCATCTGCTCACCGGTGCCCTCAGTACTTTCTCTCAGCCTCACCCACCTGCCTGCTCACCTGATCACACACCTGAGACTCATTGCAATCAGTGCAGTATATAAGCTGCTCTGCCACACTCACTGGTTGCCAGATTGTCATTGTCCTCATGCAAGACTCTCCAGCTAAATCTTGGACTGATGTCCTGTTGCTGACCCTGCCTGTCTCTGACCATGCCTGTTCTCCTGTTCCCTGGTAACTGCTGTAGCCTTTTGTCCCTGACCACAAGTCTTGCTTCTTGTTTCCTGGACATTGTTTGTCTGAGTGTTTGGTGTTTGCCACACCAAACGCTTACAGAGACTCAAAGACTTTGTATTCAGCACGTCCCAAGTCTTTGCCTGCCTGTGATTGCTGGAGGTTTTATTCTCTGCACAATACCAGAGTCTACAGTTGTTGCTGCTAATCTGGTCCTGCCAATTCAAGATTAAAGAGTTGATAAAAGCTTAACCCGTGATGTGGTGGTTCTGCACTTGGGCCCAAAACCTGCTTTTTGACACCATTCCTCACTTAAAACCACGTGAAGAAGTTGATATCCATCGTCGACTGATAGTAAATGATGCTCTCTGTCTGTGGAATTCCTTCATTCTGAATTTTATTGTCAATAAATGTTTTTCAGAAGAGATATACTGAAGTGAAACAAGTTCTGCCTGCCAAAAGTCAGTAGTACTGTAAACCAGCACAGAATATACTTCCCTCCTGCCAGATGCAATCACACAGTTGTCATTTGTTGTGGGTAGTTAATCTGCAAGTTCTGTCAGTTTCCACGCATTTCTCAGGACAGGACTTCACAGCCCACATATCTCAGCCTGCGTGGCATGACAGACTCTGGGAGGTATTTTTAGCTGCTTGCTCATCTGTCGTTTTCTCAGAATTCAACCTTTTCTTTCTGACACATGTTTCACAGCGCTAAGCCCCTGCTCTACACACTAGGCTATGTGGTGATGCTGAGACTTTCCAATTAGCACAAGTTAAAGTAGATAAAAGCCACTATGATGGCATTAAGCATCATTAAATCAAATATACCATTTTTATGCTTTTAAAGTAGAGTTTACTTTTTCCAGTGGTTACATTTGTTGGAAAATTGTTCATATACAGTGAAACAATTTTAGATGTATCATAATAAATCTAAACATAAGTTTATCATCAGGAAACTTTGTCTTCCATGGCAATATTTATTTATTTTTTAAATATTTAGCAAAACCTCCTTTATCATTAATGGACATGATGTATGGATCAAAAAAAAAGAAAAAAGGCCATCAGACTTTTGGTCATTCACATTGTTCTGTGCAGTTGGTGTTTCTGACACTAAGAGCAAAATGTGTTCTTACATCGGCATTTGGTCATACATAAGAAAAGCAACAAGGCCTCCAATCATAACATGTCTTTGTAGAATTATATTACATGATATTCATCCTCAGAGCATGCATGCAGCGCATCAATGACATCCACATCCTCGCTCAGGATATATGGGCATTATCACTTGGTTGTCTCCATCTGTTGGACAGTCAGTGCCATTACTCCACTGACTTGTGAGCTTTAATGCACGTTACAGGGGGAAATGCAAAATGTAAGTAGTTCAAAATGGTGAAAAACTAATTTGATTTTATTTAACCAAAGATTTGAATAACACAGGCACATATGCATCATCAATACAGTGACAGAAATATCAAATTAAAATAAAAAAAATCACCTTTTAAACCCAAATATTAGAGCTGTATTAATCAATAAGTTTACATTATTATTGAATCAAACAATGTTCCATAATGCAAAAAGGGTGTGCAGAACTTTTTAGCCTTTTTCATCACATTGTTTTGGTTTTCCTCTGAGTTGCTATATCAACTTTATAGGACAATGATGTGTCACTTTCAAATTAATTCAGCTTTAACTCACAGACTCATTCTCAACGAGCTTAACTAGCTTGTTGCTAACTAGCATTTTTTTTTTTTTTTTTTTTCGGGTACAATTTTCTTTGTATCAGCATAAAACATGTAATGCCCAGTGGATACATGTCATTTTGAGCAGAACTGTGGGACCAGTGTGATAGTCTTTGCTCTAAGCTAAGCTACTTGCCTACTTTTTCCATGCCATAACACACAGGCATGAGTGGTATCAATCTACTCATCTAATGCTCAACAAGAAAGCAAATAATCATAAAGGCCGCTTTCCAATTAGCTAACATGAATCTTGAGATGCAAGAGAGGACAATGCAAAGTTGGAGAAATCTGATTGACCAAAGAGATCATTTTTACTGTACCTGTCATCCACCAGGAGATGAGAGTCCTACTCCACCCTTCAGTTGTCTGAAATGTCCTTGCTGTCCATCAGTCACTGTGAGGTAAATCTCCCTCTAATCCCTGTTACTCCAGTCTGTTCTGTTCAACTTCAAAACCTGATACCTAAAAGAGAGACAGAGAGGTCGAATTTGTCTCCATTCATGACTAGAAAGTTCCTTCCCTTCAGCTCTCAGCATATCTGTCAACACTGGGGTTTGAAAACAAGGGAAGGTTTCCAACCTGGGCCGTCTATCCACCCTGACCACTATCCTCATAACCCTTACATTAAGACTACACTGGATCCTAAAATCACCACCAGGCAACCTCATGTTTCTGCTGCTCTTGGTCACATTATTTTCCCTTTGTGCGATACACTAAAATATTTTAGAAAAAGCTTGACTTTGTTCGATATTGGTCTTCATTGAGTACAGGTAAGCTCCTGCCATTTGATGAGATACTTGCTTAGACTTTTGCAGTTAGGCTACTCCATCCCTCTCATGTTCTTCTTCTTGTTCTTCTTCATCTACTTGGTGGGTGCTGTTTGAGTGGTGTTACAGCTATTGTTCTACATACTGCCACCTGCTGTACTGGAGGGGAATGTAGTCAACACATCAAACTGTCTCGCATCAAATTTATTTATTTAGATGACAAGTATGTTTCAGTGATGTACGGTTATCTTCACAATCACCACATTCTCTGTTTGGATACGATATTTCAACATGACATTTGTGGTTCAATTTTAGGATGATCCAGTTGGGTCTGGTTAGTCTTGAGATGGTGGGTTAATATCAGTTTGGTCCCTCTGTGTTCAACAGAGAGACAGGTCAGAGACATGCTGACGTTGGCTTGGCTTGAGATGCATGGTGGTGGTTAACCTCCACCAAAATAGGAGAAATGTGACTCCTGGTAATTCCTAAATTGTCTTATTCACACATGTGCGTTCTTAGCTGGCTTGCTAATATTAGACAACAGGTATCTACACGGAAGACCTTGTTTTGTTTAGAGATGGAGCGTATGTGAACTGCCAGTTTGGGGGTGAAAAGCCATATGCAGGCTAACGTTGAGCTAGCTTCTGGATGTTTGGGAAATCCCTGCAAACTGTAGGACTGTCTGCTTTTTAAAGCACAATGTCTTTTTTTTCTACAATGGATTTCTACATGTGTTAAATGTAGAAGAATGTTGTGCGTGTGGAGGATTTGGAGTCATTTAAAGGCACATTTAACACAGTTTTGAAGAGTAAGTAAAGTGATGAGTAATAACAGCACTTTTGCTGCAATGTAATTCCATTTTCATGAGTAATGTGTAATTGATTACAGGTGACAGGTTACTTTTCATGTAACTTTATCCAGTACTGGTCCTACTAGTTTTTCTTTCTCTTTTGGGATTCTGACATTTTGAAAAGAATCCTTACTTGAAATTATGTAAAGTATGATTATGCATGATGAACGGACACAGTAAAGATAAGAGAAAGACAGTCTGGCCTCTGCCTCTTTAATACCCTCCAACACACACACACACACACACACATACACACACACACACACACACACACAGATAATGTTTAGATAATGTGCTCCAGTCAGGCAGTAATCATCTTGACATCTGGCCTATGACCTCAATAGGACTGATTCTCTCTTTCTGTCTCCCTCCATCAGTCCAGCAGTAATCCTCTGTTGTGTTCAGAGACATATGGTCTGGTTAAAGACCTTAGTCTGCTGATTGTCACAGACTGTGAACTTGAATTCTTAAAATGTGTATGGATATCTGGCAGGTTGTTGTCGCACTGGTATTGGTGGATGCCCAAGAAGACTAAACTTGCAAGGTTGCCCTTTTAGTAATTTTTTTAATCTCATGTTGTCAGCGTCATACAGTATGTCATACAGTATTAATGTTCACTCAATAGATCAATCAAAAACAATACTGGAGTTCTGTAACGTGTTCTCTCTAATAAATCCATACTGTCAGGGACTGTACAAAAATTATTAGAAAGAAGGGTATTATCATTTATTTTTCTGTTATTTTATCTTTCTATTTTCTCAGCCCAGCTGTTATGTCATGCCAAGAGTCAGAGATTGAGACAGTCCTGTCTCTGTCTCGACTTTTCCCATCACAAGTAGCCACAGTGGAGCCCTGACTCTGAAACTGTGCTTATATACAACTAATTTGCAACGGCAGTTGATATAATGTTTACTGACAATGTGTTTCATTTGTTTTCCTCCAGAACAGGCAATCCTGCAATGCACCATTCACTTGTAGAGACTACAGTATTATTCACCTTTTGCATGGTTATGTTTAGACACCAACAGCACTTAATGTTAAGAAAACTTTAACCTTAACCTTAACCTTAACCAAAACATTTAAGTCCAATCCAGGCAGTGATTACGTTTTTTGACACAAGGCAGCTTAAATTATTTATTCTTTGCCTCTTCTTATTATCTATAGTCAAAATAGTTGTACCAATTTAACACTGTTATATCATTTAGAGATACTGGAAAGAGGTCAAGGTCAAAAATGACTAAAAGATGCTGATAACCTTACAAGACTTAAAAAATTAACATAAGGTTCAACACTATAATTTTCAAACAGTCCCTAAAAGTATCACACAGTTATTTTTCATATTTTTCACAATGTTTTGAGGAAAGTGATCTAAGATTTCAGATTGTGGAGATTAAAACAGACACAGAAAAATTTAATCATATCAGTATCAGTATCATTCAATGTTGTTGAAACAGTTACAGTTACCAAAGCAACCATTCCAGATGCATGAACTGAGTTGTAGTTATTTGTGCATAAGTGAGAGTGAATGTATGAAAACATGAAGGTCAGCTGAGCATTTTAGGGACGTGAAAAACACAAACAAGCTGATGCTAGTCAGAAATTACTTTGGTACACAGCTAGTTACACTGAGGGAAACAACTGATGAAAGCATCTAATGAAGGCTTTACTGAGCTGCATCATGGGAAATGTAGTATCCAGTGTTCTAGGAGTTTGACCCATACTAGGGACTGAAAATATTTGCCTCTGTTGCTTGTGATTTTGACCTTTTTTTTGTTTTTAAACTTTCCTTTGGAAGTAGCCCAACTTCAGGGAAGTGCAAAACCAAATAAAAAATCCCCTTTAAGTTATCGCCCAGCCCTACTTGCGAAGACTAAGATCTTTATATCTATATCATTACTTACACTTTATAGTATCTATACTTTAGATACATGGCAAATATTAGAAGCCTTGTGTTGATTTCTGTGCTGTCTGGAATTGAAAAGCACTGAAAAAAGCATTAGAGGACTGGCTAATTTATAAATAACTGTAATCATGCTGCATGCACATGACAATACATTTTCATTTATATTAAAGCCTCCTGTGTGCAAGATTTGTGGCAACTCCACAAGGTGATAGGAGCATAGAGGCTTTAAAGGACCAGTTTGCAGGATTTAGTGGCATGTAGTGGTGAGGTTGCAGATTGCAACCAGCTGAACACCTCCTGGGTCACCCCTTCCTTTGCAAGCGTGTAGGAGAGCCTACAGTGGCTGCAAAACTCCTAGAGTCAGTGTTTGGTTTGTTCTTGGTGGGCTACTGGAGCCTTGTAAATCCTACACTGGACCTTTAAAGATGTGGAAAATACACTGTAAAGAGAAAACATGAGCAACACTTTAGTGTCCTTCAGGTCTTCTAGACATGCATTGCTATTGGCTGCTTGAAAATCAAAGGAAAAAGGGAATTTGTCCATTTAAGAGATCATCCGTTCGTGTCCATCAGCCGTGCTGTATGATGCGTGCCTCCTTGTCACTCAAGCATCCTGGGAGTTACTCTACAGTCTCACAGATTCTCCATATTGTTCGGTCTCCTCTTTCTCTCACTGTTCATTATGCGGGCTCTCAGGATGGTGGTCTCTATGTTTGCGTCTGCGACTCAGTGTCCCAGTTCTTCCCATGGTTCCTCTTCCTGTTCCTCTCAGCCATCACAAGAGCTGCCACCACGGTGACCAGCACCGTGATAGTGATGACGAGTACGGTGGCTGTTTCTGCGATGCAGAGCTGGCTGTCAACCCATGCCAGCGAAGCCCCGGCCAGCTGCGGTGGGTCTTTGCATGTCACGTTGCGGTAGTCGTCAATGTGGAGGTGGCGAACATGCAAGATCTTACTGAAGACGCGATGCAGGTCGCAGTCACAGCTCCACGGGTTGCCTAGTGGAGCAACAAGAAAGGTAAATGTAGACATCAAGGAAAAGATGAGACAAGGCTCAGAATTGTTTAACATGACAGCTTGATTTGTTGTCATAAGAAGACCTTTCCATGTATTGTAATAAATAGAAAAAGATCCGGTTGCTGCCTAAAGAGAGAACAAATTCATTGGTTTATATGGTTTGACTAAGACAATTGTACTCATATTGAGAACTTCGGGTCTGGAGGTAGTTAGATATGCTTTGTCCAGATTTAAAGATATATTCAAAACTATATGTTACATGTGTACCAAAAATCATGTCAGTGTTGGATCTCAGGTCCTGGTAGGGGTGGAGGGGTGGTGGTGAATATGTGGTAGCCTAATCAGCACTGAAAACACTAAAATATACCCTCTGTAATTGTAGAGAAACACAATATGTGGTCAGCAATGGCAATCAGAGGGTGGGGTACTGGGTTTTAATGCTGATGAGAGAGAGGCCATGAGTTGGTTGTGCATGTAAGAGCATCATCATTCCTGATGCTTTCTAGCCTTGTTCTATTGCTCGTGCTGGCGGGAGAGTACAAAATGGTCATTCTTGTCTGATAATATCTGTTCAGTTGAATATGTTAGTCTAGTCTGTCTGACTGATGGATCCTTAATCTGACTGAGGTTTGTGCAAGCTGTAATCTCTGACCCCGACCACGGCTCTGAAACATCAGTCTAACTGTGCTGTGCGTTGATGAATCCATGCTGCTGTCTGTGGTCCTGAAGTGGCAGTAACTGTGCTTTTTCTCTCAGTCCTGCCCCTCTGTCAGTTTCATCTTTATCTATAATCTTGTCTAAATTATACATTATAAAAATCCAATTCCAAACTATATTGTAGCCTATATACACTATAGAGTAATGTCAACTTCATCAAGTGCGACAGGATCATAGAGACACACTGCTGCCTGTAACGTTCATATGAGCAAGACTGACTTGACTTGATCAAAGGTTCCCACAGGATGGACATGAGTAACAGTTGTACTAATAATGGAGACCTGACAGCTGAATGTGTGTAGCTGTTGTATGAAGGCTGATGAAGGTCTTAAACTTGAGGTGATGTAGGTTGTTTCCCTCCAGATCGAGAACTGCAAGGCTGTAGAGGGGAGCCAGAGCATCATTGTCAATCTGGGAGATGTTGTTGTTACTCAGCTGGAGCACCTAGACAGACAGACAGGCAATCAGACAGACAGGCATATGGGCAACTTGGCACACAGTCATTTCAACAGGCATTTATGTACCTCTAGTCCAGGCAGCATATCCAAGCTCCCTTGCTGCACCACAGTCAGTCTGTTGTTGTGTAGGTACAACTGTCTCAGCCTGGAGAGGCCCCTGAACACACCAGAGCCAACCGACACCAGCTCGTTATGACTGAGGTCCAGCTTCTCCATGCTGTCCAGATACTCCAAGCTGACGGAGAGACAATTACATTTTCTATCAGAATAAGCAGTGAGGAGCAGCGCCTCTCTACCCATCAGTCCCTGCTCTGAGGACCTGGAGGAGGCGGACGGGAATATAGAGTATGATGGTGGAGGAGATGTATTCCCATCACACTTTGAGGACCAACAGACAGACAGGTACCTGTATCCAGATATATGTTGCAAATTGTTGTGCTCCAGTCGCAGCTCTCTGAGTGCAGACAGGCTGGCTGAGAAGTCAACGGGGAGAGATTTTAACTGGTTCCAGCTGAGATCCAGCTTCTCCAGGAAGGACAAAGAGAAAAATGCCTGTGGAGAGAGGAAGACAGACAGAAAGACAGACAGAAGCATCAGTGTAACTCCTCTGTTAACCCTTCTTTTTCTTTTACAGGAGCAAACAAACTCCCTCCATCCTCCCTTTGCCCCTTCCTTCTTACCTATTCAGCACTGAGACTCAGATGGACCACAGATCTTGTTTTTAGCATTCATCCCTCCCTTTTTAATCCTTAATATTTGCATTTTTTCCTCCTCCATCCTCATTCTTGTCCTCCATCTGTTCCTGTTACTTTCCATTCCTTCAGCTTTACTGATTTCAGTGCTTTCTTTTCAAATGTAATTTCTTTGGCTCTCAGAATGTACACCAACACTTCAACAGATGTTTCCTTTCAGCTGAGCTACGACTTCTGCTTTCCTCTCTTACACTCGTATCATCACGTCCATTGCTGTCATCCTGGCATATCAACTGACTATTCAACTGTTAATTCGATGCACAACACTTTCATTTCCAACTGACACTTCCAATGCATACCAATGCACCATGACATTGCAGCTGCTTTCAATGCTTTCACTTGAGCTCAACTGCTTTCAATATTTAACCATCAACTGACAGTTCACCTGAGTTCAGTGCAGAGCTCTTCCACTTCAGTTGACATCTTCATTGCTTTCATCTCTTATTCTTAAAACGCCATTTCAGCTACTTTCATGGCCAACACTTGAACTGACAGTTCAACTGCTTTCAGTGATTACATGTCAGCTAACATTTCTACTGCTTCATCTCTCAGTTCATTGCTTTTCATTTTGTACTTAAATAAGAATTCAGCTGCACTCAACGATTACACCTCAACAATTCAGTTTTCAGTACACAGCACTTCTTCTCATTTCCAGTGCTTTCACCTTCCTCCACCCCATCATTCCTACCTGTGGTTGAATTTCTTGTATCTGGCTGTTGGTCAGCAGCAGCACCCGCAGCGACCACAGTCCAATGAAGGCTCGGGTGCCGATCTCGCTCAGATTGTTTCCTCCCAGCTCCAGCAGCCATGTGCCGTGTGGGAGGCCCCTGGGGACATGCTCGAAGCCACGGCCACGGCAGTCCACCAGGTCAGCGTGCTCATAACAAAGGCACTGGTGTGGACACAACCGTGAGCCCTCGATGGATGGGAATAGGTAAGGGGGGAAATAAAAGGCAAGAAGGAAGAAGAGGAGGGCCAGGAAAATGAGACACATATTTCCCAGGACAGAACAAGGAGGGAGGCAGCTTCTTCAAAGGAGCAGTTCAAGTGTGGAAGGTTGAATGAAGCTTGGTAGTTTAATTTTACTCTTCACTTCACCAAGCGGTGCAGTCAGCATAGACGCAACTGAAAATGAGAAAGCAAGCATAGCACAGAGTTTAGTTTACTTAAATCAGTGAAGTCGAGCTTGCTTGTTCAATCTAATAAATGTTTGATGATTTTTTTTTCTTTGTACATTTGGGGGCTGCAGAACAGGTTACAAACCACACACACACCCAGCAGACACAGCTATATTAGTGTTCATGTGTATTTCAGCCCACCAGACTAATGAGGGTCCAGTATCCACTCGCTTTTCACCACCAAGCCATGAGGCAGATGTCTGGCTCTTTAGCTGCTAAATGCTACATATGTTCAAATAGGGGTTAACTCGGTCTGTTGGCAGTTTGGTGCACAGTGGCCTTGTCAGAGAGTTTGGGGGCTGAAAAACAAAAACAATGAGATCATTTTCTGTGGGCTTGACCCGGAAGTGGACCCGCTCAGCATTCATCCATAAGGGCTGCATTATTACAAACTGTGTAAAACCTGAAACCTGTGTGTAACAGCTGACCTGTGGAGATGAGCAGAACATTAATTACCATCTTATCCTGACCAAAGCTACAGCTGCTGTGCCACGTGTGTAA
Source organism: Chaetodon trifasciatus (assembly GCA_037975065.1). Classification (NCBI taxonomy): domain Eukaryota; kingdom Metazoa; phylum Chordata; class Actinopteri; order Chaetodontiformes; family Chaetodontidae; genus Chaetodon; species Chaetodon trifasciatus. Next base: position 1,322,465 of record JBBMOE010000033.1, read on the forward strand.
TAAATGCGGGAGTTGTGTGTGCATTTTGTTTGTGTGCGTATTGTTTCAGCTGCTGTGTGATGCTGCAGGTGTTTAATAAACTCTAAGGACAGAATCTGTCACACAGCCAGCTATGGACAACAAACAGAACAACAGTGCTGATGTTTCTGTGAAATACATTCAGCGACACCTCAACAACATTATTGTAAGATTCAGGCATTGATCTAACACGCTTCACACCTGCCTGAGTGGCAATAACAGCTATATTTAGATAGACATTTCAATGTGATACTATTGAAAAGCAAAAGAAGTCATCTTCATGAAAGTTGGTTTGTCATGTTGGAGCTGTGTGCACACATCTGCTGACTAAAGCCATGCAAACTGACCCAGACATGCAGCACTGTGTTCTCCCGTTTCTCTGACACTCCGTGTTAAGTTCCACGCCGTGGCATTAAAATACCCGTTCTGAGGACCAGAAATCTTCAAGGTGAAAACATTCAAAACAGGCTCAAAACATTCAGGACTGAACGGGACCTACAGAGCCAAATCTTTGGAACCGCGCTCACAGCTGCTATGTTCACTGTTGCTGTATGGACTCAAACAAGATGCAGGAGGTGTGAATGATACACATCCAGTGCCTTTTGGAGACTGTCGAACCAGCTTTCTTTCAGCTTTTTGGGGAAATCTGAAGTCAGTCACAAATATCAAGGGGTACACAAGAGGAGCACACATGCCAGCATTAAAAAATTTTCACGATTACATAACCGACTTACCTTTGATTTTTCTCATAATTACGTCTTGTTTTTAACACAGGGTTTTCCTCTGATTTATCCTCCCTTTCCAGAGCAAATGTAATTGCATAATCACAGTCATTAAGAGCAGAGCAGCAGAAGGGATTAACTCCCGCCTGTCTGATATACACACACTGTATAAAAGCAATATTTATATCCAGCCTTTATTCACTGGAAAGCAGCTACAGAATGACCTGTTTGTTATATCCATATATTTTGTTCACTATCAATACTAATAAGTACTTTTATAATGAAGAGTACCGCATACAGTGATTTTTTCCCTATAAAATACGTACACAGTTAAGACTAAAAACTGACTACAATTTAAATCACACAAAAATAAAGAGTAAAATCAGCATCCAAATGGCACAAATTTCCTGTTCGACTCACCTCTGCTGATGAAGAGCCCAGGCAATCTCCATGCTGGAGCTTCAGCTTCTACATGTCCTGACTTCACTGCATGACGGCAACAACAGAGACAGGGAGATGATGGACAGAGAGAGAAACAAAGACAGAGTGATGATGCTGATGGAGACTCTTAGTGCAGTCAGCTGTGTCAGTAATCCTCTAATCCTCTCCAATCACCAAATGTTTCCTCTCATCCACTAAACTCAGCTGATGTTTTTATCGTGTCTCGGGCTCTGTCCTCCTCCCTCCCGTTTCCTATTAATACCACAAGGGAGCCTTGGCGTTCCTCCATCTCCACCCGTCTGTTTCTCTGACTTTGATATTATATAAAGACTGTGAACATCTTGTGAAGAGTTTGCGTGTGAGTGTGCACACACAGATGGACGATAGACCAACAAAGAAATTAAAAAACAGTTGATTTGAAAACAAAAATTCACATGTGGGCATCAATGCTGGCTCCATTCAAGGCTGGATTTACAAGCAGACACTTGACCTCAGAAGTCCAAAGTCCCTGAAAACACCAGTCTCACTGTGTATCAGCTGATTGGTTTATTCACAGTTTAGGAATATGCAACACTAAAGTCCTGACATAATGCTCTAGGTGGGTCCTGACTCCAAACCCAATCCCTGAGGCCTTGTCTTGAGGATGCTGTGATTTGTTTTAGTTTTAAGACTGTCAGTTTTGTGCTCATATGCTGCATATGTGCATAATGTATAAGAAGAATGTGTTTAATCAAGTTACCACACAGCAAATCTGGGGCATGGTCATAATTCAGCATGTCTGATACTGTCCTCAGCTTCAGTGCGCACTGCATCAAAACTGCTTGTTCCTCAATTTATCCGGCACTGATCTTCTTATGTCAGCTTATCAAACTCCATGGAGATTTCATGAACGGTTTTCCAAATTAACTCAGTATTTAAGATCATTACCCATGGTGTTAAAGGCTTTTTTGTGTGGAAACCTGATAATTTAATGATTTAAGCTCAAAATTGCATTTCAAGACAGTGGCCACACAATATTACAAATTATATTCCAGATCGTCTCCTTTGAATCATCCATCTTTCCTTGAATACAATATTGGAAATGTTAGAATTTAAAATCAAGGCTGGATTATTATGCAGGCTAAGCAGGAAAATGACCTGGAGCCCCAGACCTGCAGGGCCCCCAAAGCAGGTTCACTGTATGTCAGTGGTTTAGTTGTTTTGATTGATTGCATGTTTGTTGGGAAATTGGCACCTCTGAAATTAGATAGTAACAACATGTCTGCATTGCTAATCAATCTGTTAGCCGTGTATTTGCCCCAGCACTTTACTTTACAGCATGCTCACATTTTACCTTTTCAATCCAGCTTCATTTATCGCTGTAACGACAATCAGCAGCAGTTGTCAACCAGATCAGCAGATACACACGCAATAGAACACTGTTAATCGCAAACTAAAGAAGAGTATCCTCTTCAGAACTACTAAAAAAAACAGCCATTTTTTAATTTAATTGCTTTAGTTATTTACAGTATCAGGTAAAATGTCCCACATTCACTCAATCTGGCTTCTTAAACACAACCATTTCCTGCTTTTCTCTGTTTTAAACCTCTATAAATTGTCAGTAAGACCAAACCAGCTTGTTGAAGATGTCAGCTTTGGCTCTGAGAACTTGTGATGGACATTTTGATTTTTTTATTTAACATTTTTATTGAGTAAACAATCAATTATCATCAACAATGACAACAGTTCTAAGTTGTAGGTCTTGTCCAGCTCTGGTAAAGCTCACATCACGCCAGTGTGAAAATCACAACATTTGGCAGGTCACTTTCATTTCAGCTCACCGCATCCTGCATGTTTATTTCCATATTTTCCCAACCAGAACGCTCTATGGAGCGGCAGGAAATGCGTACAACGGCTGCGTCATGACGTTGAAATGAACGCAAACGTCTGAATACGGAAGTGGCGGTTGTTGTGGAAACAGTACGGTCAGTAACAGAAGAGAAATGGTGAAAAAGCAGTCCCTCTGTTTTTGCTGCAATGTTCAGCGCAGCATGAAGTGTTTTTAAACGGGTGTGTGATGTTAATGAAGCCGAAGAAGACTCCAGGAAACGTCAGCGACGCGGTCCTGCTAACTAACAGCTAACAGGAAGGTATGTTGTCGAAGTTTGACCACATGGCTGCGTAAATGAGCCATAATAACCCCGTCTGCCTTTGTTATCGTTATGTTTAAGTTCCAACAAAATGTCTGTATAACCAGTGCTGTTTTGTTCTTGGTCTTAGCTTGAATTGGGTTTAACTAGCCTGCTTTGTTTGAGTCTGACATGGACTTTTAGTGACCTTTAACCCTTTTGCACAGGTCATTGGTATCTGCGCGCCTCCATGAATGGGAACAATATGATACTAAAAGTATAAATATATGCCGTCGTCGCCGTTTTGCACCAATAGTTATTAGAGTTCTACGCAAGAATTATCGAAGATTTGTAATGTTTGTCATTTGCAACAGAAAGAACATTGTGTTTGATACAATCGACCTGGTTGTGGCTGCCATCATTGCACACTGGTTTATTAGATTTTACACTAGAGTTTACTTGGCGTTTACTTTGACAGATGTGGCAGATGTGTGCTATGACATACATGTAAGCTGTTACTGAGCAACTGAGTCCGGGTTGTCTTAATCTATATAAATCTATACAAATGTAAAAATGATAAACATACCATTTGTTAAAGACATTTCTTAAAGGTATGCATACATACATCAAATGATTCAACCAGCACATCTCTTAAACGTGCAGCATGTATACAGAACATTCATTCTTTCATTCATTCATCTTCTATACCCCTGATTATCCCTTTCGGGGTTGCGGGGGCTGGAGCCTGTCCCAGCTGTCAACGGACGAGAGGCGGGGTACACCCTGGACCGGTCACCAGTCGATCTCAGGGCAATGTATAGAGACATACAGACATACAACCATTCACGCTCACACTCACACCTAAGGACAATCTTAGAGTCACCAATTAACCTAATGAGCATGTTTTTGGTCTGTGGGAGGAAGCCGGAGTGCCCGGAGAGAACCCACGCAAGCACGGGAAGAACATGCAAACTTCACACAGAAAGGCCCCCGCCCGACCCGGGGATCGAACCGGCGACCTTCTTGCTTTGATGCACGCGCGCTGTATACAGTACATACCTGCCATAATAACTGAACTATTTCTTAAATTCTGAAGGGGAAGAATTCTTTTATCTAGATGTTTAGATGACAGAACGGTCAGTTCAGAGGATTGAACATTAGAAACAGTGGTAAGTGTGATTAAAACAACCCAGCAGGGATTTACCTTTGAGGAAAAACCCATGCGTAGCTTTGTGTCTAATGCCAATACATGAGAGACGCAAAACTGGGGTCACTGCATGCCATTCCTCCAGGGTACTTCAGTAATTAACCTTGTGCTGCAAACTAAATGTCTTTGTGTTATAGTTCTGCAGCAGCCATGGCGGAGGCTGGAGCCCATCTGACCTCCACCGCTGCGAATGAGCAGCCATCCATCTTTGAGGTCCTGGCACAGGAGTCTCTGATGGAGGCGGTCAGACCAGCTTTGAGACACGCCGTCAAGGTGAGCGAATGAAGGTGCCTTTTCTAAAGAAGTACTGGTGGCACAGTTGTGGTGGAAATAAGAATCATGGTCTTTGCCTCTGAATCGGATTGTGATTTTTTTGTAATGAGAAAAGATTTATTGCGATCTATATTGTCTTCATACAGACAAACAGTGTGAAGATTAGTACATCGCTTCCATGCATCTTAATGAAAAGCTAATATCAAGGAAGAGAACATGATGCACACTTGTCATTTGTTGATGCAGCACTGGGAGAAACTGGGTGCGTTTCTTTGATGATCCCTGCTAATACAAAGACTGCAGAATTGTCACATAAAATTGAGAGCACAGAGAGGCCTGAGTAGAGACTGAGATCATAGTTTGATTAATCTTGCAGCCTTAAACTGTGCTCAGCAAACATACTTCCACCTTGGCTCTAACAACCTTGGCACTGGTGACCTTCTCAGGTTCTGGCAGAGTCCAACCCGTCCCATTTTGGCTTCCTGTGGCGACGCTTTGATGAGCTCTACCTGCTGCTGGACCTCCTCCTCCAGAACCACTTCCTGTCTAACTGCAGCTCCTCGTTCTCTGAAAACTTCTACGGACTGAAGAGAGTCTCAGGAGGGCGAGGACTCCCTGTTCATCTGGGGCTGCACAGGAAGTCACACTGGCGCTCTCTTCTTCTTCTCTGCCTTGTGCCGTACCTTCGGGCCAAGCTGGAGGCGACGCTGGCACGGCAGAGGGATGAGGAGGACTTCTCCATCCGGCTGGCACAGACCAGGAGGCAGAGGCTGTACCGGGCAGCCGTGGCAGCTTACCCCTACGTCGGCTCGGCCTGGCAGGCCTGGGTCTTCTGCCAGCAGCTGCTCTTTGTCTTTGGAGTCACCAAGACCCATAGTCCTCTGCTGTGGCTGGCCAGGGTCAGACTGGCACGACTTAACGCTCAAGATATCAGAGACATGGAGCTGAAGACCAGCAAAGCTGGCAACCCAGCTGAGGGGAGGTACGTCTCAGTTCAAACACATTTTCAGTCTGTTGCTGGTGTTGAAGAAAGGGTTGTAACAGCTCCCACAGGCAGGACTCCCAACTGCATCTTCCAGTCACATACTTAAGTTGATAAATGCTAATGGTAAGTGCTGGGCTCATGGTGGAGTCATGGTTTGGTTAGACCAGATTTATATATAACCTGAAAGCAAAGCTGACCTTCGAGACCTAAATCAGGGCAAAAAAAATGCTCAGAACCTTGGACTGCTGGTTGATTTTCACACTGTCCTGAAATAACTAAAAGCAGTGGCTGCCTGTAAGGAGGAAAACAATTAACAAACCAGCTGTTTGGCTTTGCAAAGTGGTTCTCAAGTGGTTTATTAAGCTCTGCTCTCTTTAGTTAATGTTGCTATGCCTGTCAATCTTTCCATTCTCACACTGTGCAAATGGAGTTTACAGAGATAAGAGTGGCATATTTGTCATTGAAATTCACAGTATTTTTTTAAGAAAAGCAAGTAAACAAAGGCAGGCTTCTCATTTCTAGCTAACAGCCTGGATTTTGTCATGTTGGTAGCGTTAAGTTTTGGTGAATCGTCAATCACTCGTAACAGAAAACCACAGAAACAGACAACAGAAGTTTAGGTCAAGAATATGAAAATGTTCTTGCATGAAGCCCAATGTCAGACACAAACATTAAACCCACTACCCACAATGCACTGTTCTTCTGTTTGCAGCCTGGTGCGGAGAGCATGGTGGTTGATGTCACAAACAGCGAGGGGCGTGGCCTTGTCCCTCTCCACCTCCCTCTCTGTGGGCGTCTTTTTCCTGCAGTTCCTGGAGTGGTGGTACTCCTCAGACAACCAGAGCACTGTGAAGACCCTCACCTCCCTGCCTGCTCCTCCACCCCCCCTCCACCTGCAGCAGGAGCAGACCGGCCGGGACTCTCCACCCATCTCAGGCAATCAGGGTGAAGAAATTCAGCCCGGCTCCGACAGCAAGAACTGCCCACTGTGCCGGAGGCTTCGCACAAACGCCACGGTGCTGTCCACCTCCGGCTTCGTCTTCTGTTACCGCTGCATCTACATGTACGTGAAAGTCAACCGCCGCTGCCCGGTCACCGGCTACCCCACTGAACTGCAACACCTCATCAAGATCTACTCACCGGAGAGTTAGACCACACCAGCTGAGGACATATTCAAGTTCAGCTCCAGCATGTGTGGAGTTTCTGACAACAGACTTTTTCAGAGAACAGAGGCCTTGTTTTTAAAAAGCAAAACTCTCATTAGAAGGCGATGAGTCAGCGAGTTTCCCTCGGTAGCTGAGTGTGTAGGAGCTGCAGGCTGAAATAATGGTTTAGGATAACCACATTGAGTTTTCCTTTTGCACAAAAAAGCTTTCCAATGTACTGACAGTGTTTGATCAGTTGTTCAGAGAGAGGAGCTAATCTCATGTAGAATATTTATAATGCATCATTAAATTCTCTCCTAAGTAACTGTGCAAATGTCTCTGTTCGCTATCCCAAAATCCCCTGCATGTACGGTGCCTTATTGGCAGCAAAGAGGCCAAAATGTTGGCCTGGCTCTGTCCCGAGGAGCTTCAGACGTGCTGGCAGGCAGGCTGGACAGACTGTAGGAGTATTGAGAAATGCAGCGGGAAGTCAGTGAATTGCTTTATTGAGTTTCCAGACAAGTTTAACAACAGGCCCACTTAAAAAAAGAAAACAAAAACAAAGAAACAGATAATCAGGATCAACGTCACAACATTACAGTGAGAGTAATAAAAAAAAGAGCTTCATTAAAATGTCCACAAACCCCTGAAATGAAACTGAGTGTGAAGAATCACAAGAGTCACCTTCTTCCCTTTTTAAGCTCCTGTAACTCAATTCATCAACAGGAAATCAGGACAAGAAAAAAACGGGCTGAAACTTCGAAAAAGGGACAAGTATCATCATCAATAATAGTCACAGTAATAGATTGCTCGAATAGCGTGTATTGCACATGTGTACACATATATGCACTTTATATACATGTGAGTCAGCAAGAACTAGACACATGTTGTATTGTCGCAACAAGAAAGAATCTGGATTCAAACGACAGCACAGACAGAGAATAGTCAGGAATGTGCTTGTGATCAGTTCCAACAAAACGGCTTCTTCCAAATTTTCGGTCACGAGCCGGACAAGAGAAAGGTAACAGAGAGGACGTCTCCCCTCAAAAACACAAGGAGGTAAAAGAGAGAGAGAGAGAGAAGGTGACGGTCAGACTGATCCTGAACCTCCTCTGTCCCACCCCAGAGTCCAAAGATACCCCTCCCCCCACACCGCATCATAGCAGGACACTACATGTACACCACAGTATCAAACATATCAAGAAATATACAGTATTAACTCATGTAGCAAAATAGTCTGTGTGTGTGTTAAAGTGTGCGTTTCACCTTAGTGTGTGTGTGGGTGGTAACAACAGTAGAGCTGTGCAGCCTCTGGACTAGGGAGCGTTCATCACCCTGATGACACACAGCAGCTCACAGGGCAGAGGGTTCTCTCGGTGGCCCCTCTTCATTCAGACCCTCCAGACGGCCATGGTGGATCCTCTGAACTCCCATTCATCTCAGTACGCACTAACCAGAACTGAGCTGCTCTGCTGTGCTCACAGCATGTATGGGTGCCCGGAGGCAGCAGTGGAAGACCAAGCAGCAGCCACCCTGGGAGAGTAGCGGTTTGGGTCTTATTTTTGTAGTTTTGGCTCAAGTCACTGAAGTAACGAAAGCTTAGATCTTGGAACACAGCAACATGGCTATGATGAAAGGCCACGGTATGTTTGAAACGAGTGAGTTTGATAGACATGAAAGTATTTACAGCTACAGCGACACCCAGGCTGGATGGTGCATTAAAAAGTCTGTCGTCAATAGTTTTCATCCTTTCATCATTTTAAACAGTTTTCCAGAAAATCTGACGCTATTTTAGTCCCAGTGGATGTTCAAGTCACATGCTTCACGTCCATCATGATTTCATGTGTATAACCATTCTGGCCCTCCATATCACTTGCTGTCGTCCAAGCTCCAAACGATGTAATGACATAACTAGAACATATTAAGAAACTTTATGATGATCTGGCTGATAAGGCTGAGGCTCCAGATGTCTGTGGGGCTAAAAGCTGGGTGTCTGACTGTGTTTCTTGCTGTCAAACTTTTTGTCGATGTTACTCGTGTTCCCATATTAACTTGGTGAATATTGTGTTTCATTTTACTCCTGGGAGTGACAACCAAAACTACAAAAAATAAGCCCCCCATTGTAATAAAGCAGAATGAATGTTGAAAACAAGATGTCTGAAGCTGCAGTTCCTCTGTGAGCACGTGATGCTGCTCCAGTGAAAGGGAAAATACCACATTCTTCAGAGTCCATCACTTGATTGGTGGTCATTTAAAAAAAACAGTTGAAAATATTAAGGCATTTTGAAGTGGGGTAGAAAATGCTAGAAACTGACAGGCTTCTCCAGGTGTGGTTGCTGCCGCTTGCTCGTCCCCCCACGTCCCGTCAAGCTCAGACATCAAAAGTGACCATGATCAATGGCTAATTTCCATCTTACGTTGCAAATCTGTCCAACTGCACCACCCTACCTCCCCAACAAGAGGCGCTGCTGTTACTGAGCACTGGTATAATGGACAAAATGGCCTTAGTGTTTACATTAGTACAAAAGACTACACTGAACCGCCTGGAAACACAGCTCAATAAATCAATCTGTCAATCAGTCCGTACTCAGTCCATTCCACCTGACAGATCATACACACAAACAGCACTCAACCACAGGGAGCTCCATGAATGATGCAGGCTGTCAGTGCTAAAGCTGGACATTGTAGTTCTCTCTGTTCCAGTCACTGCTGTCCTGTCAGTGTTGTTGTATTGCTTTGAACAGATGACACCCAGAGGTAGCAGCGGGAGCTACAACACTCGCTACGCCACAGAGGGTCCCGGGAAATGGACTTTAGTGAGGTTGAAGGTAGTGTCTGACAGAGTCAGCTTACTGAGTGACTCAACAATGGGTCTGAGGTGAGTTTCTGTAGATGTGGATAATAGATTGGTCCAGTTCTGACCCTTTGAGTCCAAGTGGTAAATGGCAGCTTACACCTCCCTCCGATGTGATCTGTCAGTTTGTGAAGTGATCTCTAAAAAGAGCTCTAAAACAGGAGCTGATGGCCTTGTGTGCTCAAAACCACTAAATATAGAGCAATAAACTGGCGGTCAAAAGTTGCTAACAAATAGCTGAACGATCTTCAACATCTACCTGCAGCTGGAGACTTGTAACATGATCAGTCAGAAGAGTCTTTTTTAAAGCACTAAAGCTCCAGGACACAGTTTTCAATTAAAGGATGTTTTGCAATAGACTCGCCAGCAGTCCATCAGTCCTGATCCAGGAAAAGCATCCTATGTATGGTGGTCAATGCGTGTATCATCAAATCTGTTACAGCAAGAATGTTGAAAATATGAACCCATCAGACGGTATCCATTTAAGAAACTAAAAGAGGACCCACTGCCCTGACCGAGAAAGCTCTTCTCCACCAAACTCTGAATTCAGTTACTTTTACTTTGCACTGCATGCTGGGTTTATCAAACAATACACACTTGTGTGCAAAAATGGTTGAATGGTGAAATTTCCTTTGCTGACCCCCCCCAAACTGTGGTAGCAGCTGCTGCTTGTTGACCTGCTCTTTTCGTCAGGGTTGAAAATGACCATGAGTAACCCCTGACTGAACCGCCATCTCAAAGCTAAAAACAATGAACAGAAGCATTCCCTGACACCTCCCGTCCCTCTCTGACATCTCTCAGACCTTGTGCTCCCACTGGTGGCCTTCTGTATGCACAGCAACTTCCTGTGTCATCTTTGATTTGAGATGGTTTGTACTGAGTTTAATGACCTTTCTTGGTCAGGGGAAGTCATATATTTTTATTATTGTACACATAATCTGGCATTTTTTTCCCCTGTCTTATACATTGCTACCATCTGGTGAGTTTTTTTCTAGCCATTGTTGCTGTAACAACCTTTAAGAGCAGGTCAGAGATTAAAACGTTACAGGAGCTGGTGACTCAGCTGTGATATGGATGATCAGGGCGAGTGAATGACATTAGCAGTGGAGGGGTTAGCTAACCCCCACAGGACAATAAACATACATCATCACTGGACCAACCTATTTACCCAGTGACCTTTGACCTTAATATCTCCTTTCCTGTAGTTGCTGCTGTTTGCCTGTGGAGGGCAGCGCTGCCCGCCTGGTCCTGCCAGAGGAAACGGAGCTTGCTGTTCGCCTCCAACAACAACTACTACTATGACAAAAATATCCAGCCACCCTCAACATCTGTAAACAAACAAACAAACAAACAGGTGGCGGTCTGATGACATCAGACCATGTGCTTACTTCCTGTCAAACAGCCAAACCTTTAAAACATCAAATCTTCAAATAGAATATATTCATAAGTCCAATCTGATTGGATAAAACACTGTTTACATATATATATATTTATATAGAATATTATTTTGTCTTTTTTTATACAAAAAAAGAAAGTATCTTGTGTTTTTATACATATATGTATCTACAGATATAGAAAAGTGACCACACTGAGTCTGCTGTGACGTAACCGTGGGCAACAGGACAGGAGACAGTATTTACACCGAACAGGAAATATTACAAAAAAAAGAAAAAACAAAGAAATAAGGGGGACATGGTGGTCGTTGTGGTGTTTCAAAAATGTGTCACAATCCCACAATCCCCTATAGAGAAGAAGGGACGGAGCTCAAGTCACATGACTCTCAACCAAAATGAGTGAAAGAGAGAGAGAGGAGCGGCGGTCTGAAGTGATGCAGTTCTATTATGCACATCTTTCAAAAATGAATACTGCTGAAACAGGCCTAATCCTGAGACACTCACCAGAGCCCATAAGAGTCTGACTGAATATTATCATTGACATTGTATTAATATTCAATGGAGACTTTTACTGGAGATGTCTAGTGTGTAATGATGGCTTTAGAGCTCTTTCTTCAGTCTTTTGGGAACACCTGGTATGAATATTGTAAGATTTAAAAGAAAATACAATTCTTAGCAGTTTAAATACATTTCTGAATATAGATTTATATCAACTCTTATCGTTCTCTCTCCCCCGTCTCTCAAGGTTGCTAAATAGTGAGATAAGAACAAATTAAGGCATCCAGACGAAGAAACAATGACTCAAAAATGAACTGACCGACTGAAACAACAGCAGTGTGTGTGTGTGTGTGCATCAGTGTGTTTCTTCAGTCCTGATTGGCTGGTTGGTTTGCTGAGGTGCTGCGGCGACGGTGTTTTGTGGTTTCTGATTGGATGAGTTGTTTTTTTTTTGTTTTTTTTTTTAAAAAAGGCACCTAGTTCCTCCTCCTCTGCTCATTTTAAAACAGGCTGTTCCTCCTCCGCCAGCCAACCCCATGTTCGCTCAGTCCGTCTCTCTGACAGACAAACGGACAAGTCGTCTGCTTGCTGTCTGGGCGGGATTTAAATTCAAGTTTTCCACAGTCATCGTCCCACTGTGGAAACCGAGGAGCAGGGACAAAATAGAAAGACAGGAGAGTGAGTGGGCGACGGAGGGGACAAATTCAGTGGTGCTGTGTACAGGTGGTAATGAATACAGGTCACAAGGTGCGTCACCTTGCTGATCCGCTACTCCTCTGGTTTCCATGGAGATGCTAACAAGTCGTCTGCTCCTCCTTGGGCTGATGAACCAATAGAAAAGAGATGTGTCCATGTTTTTCACAGGGCCCACCATCTCCCGCCGGAGTACTCCACAACGGCACTATCCCAGTCTGCGTGTACCGACACACACTCTACGGAGGAAGAGGAAAAGGAAGAGGAAGAGGAGGTGCCAGAAGGAGGTGAGCGTGGAGTTCTTGTGTGGTTCTTGTTTAAGCTCCTCTTACAATACAGGCTCTTCTTCCATTGGCTCCTCCGTGGACCTGCGGGTAGGTCAACATCAAATGTCACATTTAACAGCACATACATGACAAGTGATTAAAAAACATGGGCTTCAAGGTTAATATTACACCATGTGACACATGCTAAACAGTCGTTTAGTAACAGGCATTATCTCATAATTTGATTTGTTCTGTTCATAGTTGCAGCGTCTTGCTTTAAAGTTAATGTAATTATCTAACTGCAGTGATGGGTGTGCCTCAGGGATCAATGTCAGGACCCCTCCTGTTTAGTCTATTTAGATAATGATCTCCCACAGCAGTGGGAGCAAAGTGTATGCAGATGACACTGTTCTATGCACACATGGAAAAACAGGTGGTCTAGCTGCCCTAAAGCTAACACTTGCTATGGAAAAGAGAAACTAGCAAAAACAACAAAAACAATGGAATGAAACTCAGAACATTGTCTTTCTATGGCGCTGGCAGTGGAAAAAACATGAATATCAGCCCTTTGGACACTACTTGAGGGCTGACTGACACATGTACTGGTACCACACTTCTATACTCTGGGACCTGCTGGTTTTCAGTCCCCTAAAAATGGTGCCTGGAGCCATCACTGTGCACTGCTGACCTGCTGGTTTCCGTGTTGTCAGGAACAGAGCTCGGCTGCTCAACGTCAACACTAAGGGAGGCCATGGCGCTGACTGTTTCTGCCTCCTCCTCCGATTGGCCCTGAGACCCCACGGGGCCATCCTGTACCAAGGGGCCACATGTCTGAGACAAACTCTGGAGACAAGACCAGTGTTTACCTGCAGAGACAGAGAGGAACAGACAGACACACATGGAGTCAGCATCAAGGCATGTTGTGGTCTCTCAACACTTAGTATACTAGCTGTGTGTGTGTGTGTGTGTGTGTGTGTGTGTGTTTGTTTGTTTGTTTCTTACTCTGGATCTCTATGACTCTCTCTAGCGAGGCCCAAGCTTTTGGACATGGATTCTCCTGAGGCCACTGAAACAAAGAATCACACTGAGAGAGACAGAGTGTATTAACACAAATGCATGAGCTCAACTAAAAAACATCCAGCAAACACAGTGAAATGCGTCTCACTGAGGACATTAAGACCACTGACTGGAGGCTTCTTTAGCTACAGTTACAGTTGGCTTAGTTGATGTGTGGTGTTTGAAGGACTAGTTCAGAATTTTGGTAAAATCACTTATCCATGTCTGAGGCGCGAGGGTCAATATCAATTTTGTGTGTGTTAAGCATGGAGCTGGTGTCATGACGGATGATGAATGATCTGGAGTTGGGGGAAACCACTGGTAAAAAATACACCTACCGACACTTTTAATACTCACTAATTTACACAGGGTATCACAGCTCTTGAAATTTGTCATAATAATAACCTTAAGCTACTGCTTTAACACAAAGTAAGCTAGTTGAGCTAGGTGTAAGCTAGTAAACTGCTGTGGTAACACTGCACCCATGATCGTCTCTTTCAACCTGACATCTGCAGAGAATGCAGTACTGACAGATCACATGACGGAACAATTAATATTTCTTTACCATTGCCAGCAATAGCAACCTGAAGTTATGAGACAAAAGTGAAAATCAATAAGGGAAAATGTGGCAGGCTCATAAGGTCAATAGCACAGGTTGCCAGATATGGTCAGTGAGCAAGATTTCTGCCTCTACACAGACATGACAGTACCAAACTTGGCAACCTCACTGGGATGCTGCACTCGGCATCCAGCTGCTGTTTGCCAAGAAGCACATCCAGCTTGTACTCTCTGTTAATTAATTGGGTATTGGGTGTATTTTGCCACTTTGAATAGAAACTGGCTCGCTGTTTTCCCATGTCCAGCCTTTGTGCTAAGCTAAGCTAAACTAGCCGAATGGTATCAATTTCCTCATCTAATGCTCCAAAAGAGAGCATTCGAATGAACAATACTGTTGCACTGAGCAGTTACATTAGCTGCTCGTTTGTCAGATCACCACAAAGCGAACTAAAGGCTGTATTACTGGTCTTACTGGCACTGGAATATTTCCATATTGTTCAGAGAGATGGTGACCAACACCTCCAGGTTGAGAAAGGGTACATGGTTCATGTTTGAAATGAAAACATGAATAATTACTGCTGACATTCTGACTCTCTCTCTCACCGGGTCTCCCAGAAGCGCAGAGACACAGGCCTCTGATGCGTCACAGATGGCGGTGAGGTCATGACCGCCCTCCAGCGCCATAACAACACGCCCACCCGCCAGACCCATCAGCAGCTGCGTTAGCTGCCCAAAACCTGCCAACACACACCAGTCACAGTCAGGGAAAAGTCACCAAGACTATTCGGCAATCATGTCAATGAGATAGGGTTCATGGTCTGGTCACCATAGGAACCAATGTGGTACTCACACTTGGCTGAGACATTGTATCCTCCCAGAGGAGACTGATGACCCTCCACTGCATCAAAGCCTGCAGACACTAGAACCACATCTGGACTGAACTGCTGGGCGATGGGCATCACCACACTCCTACACACACACACACACACACACACACACACACACACACACACACACACACACACACACGCGCACACACACACACAATGAACATGTTAAAGCATGGTCTTACCTTAAGTTGTGTTCACACTGAACACAAAGCAACTTTCCTTCTCACTTTATTTGAATGCATTTGCCACAGGGGATTTTTTGTGGCCAGTATTTAGTCACTAGTAAACATCAGCACAAGGCGTGAGTGCAACAGCTCAGAGTCTCACTGATCTCAAACTCTTTGCAGCTCTTTCTGTTTTTCCTTCAGACCCTCTATTTTTTCCTCTTGTGCATTCATGGAGTGGAGTCAAACTGCTTTAGGATTAGAAGAGATAATATTTTGTGCAAGCTGAAACATTTTTAACTCCCACAGAGGCATCTGCACCTCTCTCTCTCTCTCTCTCTCTCTCTCTCTCTCTCTCTCTCTCTCTCTCTCTATCTCTATCAAGGTCTCCGTTGACCTCGATAATGTCATCATTTAAAAATATATTTAAAAGATGAGGACCCAGTGGTAATAATGTTTACCTAAAAGCAGTGAGGTACTCCACATCACCCATTGGTGGCTCTACTCCTCCAGTCCACGCTATGTTCACATTAAAACCAACACCTGCACCTGACCCCACCTGCAGAGAGGGAGAGAGTTGTTATTGTTGTGCATCTTTAGTGATGTGTCTGTGTGAACAGGATGGTCATGATAATATATAAAATACATCATAAAGCCCAAAGAACCATTGATATTTGTAATTTAATTTCCAATAAATCATTTGGACTACAGAGGGCGCACCTGTGGCACCACAGTAGCCACAAAGCTTCAAGCAAGCTTAATAAATGAATATTTAACATTTGAAATGAGCAGATTAACATATCTTTACTTTTTAAGCATTTTAATAATACTTAATGGCCACAATCTTAGTCATGAAACACACTCTAATAACACAAGTAAATGGGTGTGAAAAGGGTTCAGAAGACATCACACTAAAACCAATAAAACACTGGAATTCATGAGTGATTGGCCGAGTAGCCAATCAAGAGCCCACTCAGAGGAGGCTGTGCCTGTATGTATCTCTAATGCTGCCATTTGAGCAGCAACACCTCTAACCACTCTCTTTTAAGAAAGATAGTATTAAATTAGGTCTAATATTTGTGTTATACGGAGGGAAACACTGTGATATTTGATTTTCAACTTCCTGTTTACATCCAGCAGTAGTACAGGAGCCTCATAGGTCAGACCTATCCATTACCGCAACATTAGCCAGTGCCAGCTCCACTGCTCCAGTCCAACAGATGGTGACAAGAAAGGAGAGCACAGGAAGATGACACGGTGGGCTGAGCTGTCTGCTGAAGCCACTTTCTATATGCACTATAGCACATCTGCATTGCTGTACCTATCACATACGCAGATGGCCTTTAAGCAGAAAATCAGAACATGAACAAGTTAATTACTCAAGTTGCATTCAGGATTCACGTTGAATTCAAAGGTTTGTTTTGTTTTCCCAATGATCTTTCTGATCAGACAGCAAAGGGACAGGTGTTGGATGGAGAGTGTTTGCGTTTCTGATTCACCTGCTGAGTAAATGTGTCCTACAGCTGGAGCTTAGTGCACCAAATTAGACAACAACAACGTCGCTAGTGTGTTAGCTGAGGCCCTCAGTACCCATAGGGAAATAATCACCAGCTGCCACTGGTATTGTGCGAAGTGGTTGATCACTGTGGAGTTTGTTTTAATGAGCAGGTCTCTGTTATGTTTGTATTTCTTGTTGTACTAGCACATACAAATGGATGATCATGTATGTGAATGTGCACAAAGAAGAAAGACGAAACAGGTGAAGAGGTGAAATAAGATGCAGAGGAGGCTCATCAGCAGAAGAAAGTGAAGCAGCAGCCAAGGCAAATGTCTGAATTTTCACGTTATTCCACCTATCGTCAGCTGGTGGCAGCAACACAGTGACAGGTGTAGCAATGTACCAGCAAAAGGCAGGGAAGGAGACGCTTTTGTCAGACATCAAGGACACACACAATGAAAGCATATCTGTGGGCACCTTTAAACACACAGGCAGTATCGCCATCATTGGTGAACTGCTTTGCAAAAATGCATTTTGGCCTCATCTCCACACTACTCATACCCTGGAGGGAAATTCATCTTATAGCTAAAGGTCAGAGAGAGTGAGTCCCTGTGAGTGTGTGAATCACAGTCAGTGTTTCCAGTGGCTGTACAGTGATGAGAGGAAACACTTGTGCTGTAGTGAGATCACTCTCAACTTATAGGACATATACAAGGTACAAGGTTCATTTATTTGTCTCTGTACACCACAGGGACGTATAATGAACTGCTAGTTGTAGTCCCTTTATGGTGATCACAAAACAAAGATTATGGTTGAATAAATCATAAGTTATAAAAATAAACTATTATCGCTGGTGGAGTGTAGAGGATGAATGGAGGGGATTCACAGCGCGTGTGTGTGTGTGTGTTTGTGTACCTCCTCAGGAGCTCCACTGCCAGGAAAGAAGTTTCCATCATCGTAGCGATGGAGGGAGATGTAGAGGACATTGGGGTCACTGTAGAAGGCCTGCTGGGTGCCGTTGCCATGGTGAATGTCCTGCAGTGACAGGTCACCGTGGCATCAGAGAGAAGGTCAATGGGACGTTATGATACACACACTCTGAACACACTGTGGTCAACATTTTATCCAGATTAGTTCTCTTTGCCTGCAGAAAAACCTGGACAGAGCGACTGGCTGTGAATGTGAGGTGCGGCGTTGCAACAGAAATGCAGTCTTCTCTTTTTATATATACAGAACAAAGGGAACAAACTAGCCACTGGCTTTGAAGTACATCTTTTTAATGTCTTTTAATCACTTCATGCCAACGTATCAGTCAATATAAACTCATGCTGTGCAGCCAAATGTTGTTTAAATCTACTTAAAGAGGAAATCAAAGCAAACTTAAGGTTAGGGTGTTGAATTAAATCTTCATGCACAAACAAGATGCCCATGTGTTACACAGGCCTGCAATTACAGACGGGTCCAGGAGGCCAGGCTGCCCCCGTACAAGAGGGAACTACAAGACGTTTTACTACAGCAAGGATTTGCACCCTCCAGTGGCTTGCCAAGAGCCAGACTGGGTCTCTGTGTGCAGTGAGTCACACTGACTTTTCTCTGTGACCTGCGCGGATGTTAAACTGAGCCCACGGACAAAAAAGCCAGCTGGGTGTTTTTTTTCCACAACAGTATAAACAGACAGTGTGGAGGACAGAATGAATCAGCTGGCCTGTAAATTACACTTAAAGATCCCCTCCAGACATGTTTTAAGATGTATAGAACATACTTTGAATAATAATTTGCACCTGGTATGTTTTTCCACAAAAATGTTCAATGATCCTATTGAAATCCTTAAATTGAAATGGACTCCCTGTCTCTCATTTCAAATTCCAGAATCGATGAATATGTAGTTATTTGTGTAAGGTGAAACTTTCCACTGTCAGCGGATGGATGTGAAACAGGCTTCAAGTGTCAAACTCTACACATACATCATTCTGCACAGTGAAGCTCAAACATTCGACCGCAGGAACGAGAGGAAAAAATACATTTTTGAGTAAGTCAGTGATTGCAAGGATATTAACTGGATGCACAAATTATAAGAGAGCACTTTTCCTCCAAGTTGAATGAAGTGAGATCCAAGATGACCGAGAAAATGTCCCAGATCTGTCACGTGAAAAATGAATCAGCCTTGGATTTTTATTAAAGAGGCGGATGGTTTTGCACGGAGAAAGGTGAGAAAAGAGTGAACTGGTTTAAGGCCGCACAGTTGGGTAACAGATTGGCAGGCTCTATGATCAGTGCTGATCATTCCGGCGTTATTCAGCGAGGTGCAGCACAGTTCTGGCTTTGACTAGAAAACGCAGCATTTCATTTTCTTTATGAGTTACCAAGTTAATGTTGAGTCTGATAGTTCAGCTCATTTTACATTGCACTGACACACAGGAAATAGTGCATGAGTGAAACTTCATACATTCTAGTCAAATATCTGCAGGTGCATTTTTTTAATTTGTAGCCAAACAGAAGGAATTTCTGCAGGATGCAAGTATTGAGGGTTTAGTGTTGGAATGGTAATATGGAAAGAAGAAATCACTTTAGCTAAAAATATAAAGAACAAAAAAGACATGAAAATATTGTGAATCTTGGATCATGACAGCAGCAGCCTCACAACATTTGAAATGCCTCATTCATGAATTCATATCAGCCTGTCATCAACAGTGTTGAAATAAAATAGAAATGTAATTTTCAATACTTTTTTAATGTATAATTAATGCCCTAAAAAAGAAAATAAAATGTTTTTTTTTCCTGCGACAGGTGACATCGTGACAGATTGTGTGTGTGTGTGCGCGCGTGCGTGTGCGTGTGTGCGCGCGTGCGTGTGCGTGTGTGATGCTCACCCAGTCCACAATGAGGATCTTGCCCACTCCCAGTTTCTGTTGCAGCAGCTTGGCTGTGATGGCTACTGAGTTAAAGAAACAAAACCCCCTGTTCACGCACAAACATGCACACACACACACATAGAACACACATACACGTCCATAGAAAAAGTGATAGAAACTGTTAGTCATCTTCAAAATGAGGCGTAGTGGAACAAGCAGTGGTGCAACAAAGCTCTTGTGAGTGTACTGACATGGCAGTGGATTCCTCAGCATGGTGACCTGGTGGACGCACCACTGCAAAGCCGTTCTAGTACAAAAACAGAAGGACATGTCACACAGGCTGTCTCATGTTTATTTTCCAAAAACTGTGTACACTTTTCCTGTGTGTGTTACCTTCAGCTCCCCTGCCGCCACTCTGAAGGCCAGCTCAATGACCGAGCCGACCGCCATGCGGACCGCGGCCGACGAGTGCATCTCGTTCCACACTGTGTCGCTGTCCACCTGCAGGGGGCAGCACAGAGCTCAAACACTGATACAGAGACAGATGGACAGAGATGGACAGAGAGTTGAGAGATATCCTCACCCCTATTCCTCCACACGGAAGAACTGCATACATCTTCTGGCTGATTGGACCTGAAACAAACAATCAGAGTAGAGGTTACAGATGTTGCAGTGTGTAAACGGGGATGAAATACAGAGAAGCAGAATTACAGATTTTTCCTTCATTTCATGATTTCAAGCTAAACAGCAGGTCACATCAGGGACATAGGGCTCCTTCAGCTGGCGGAGTAAATAATGGCACGTACCCAGGCCCTAAAAGTTTTCTATTTTAAATACCGTGCATACATTCCACTGACAAAATAAAAGTTCTTGGCAAAACAACAATCTTTTAGTCAGAGTGTCTGTAAAAAGACACTCTGAAACTCTGCTGTTGTTGCAGTCTGTCACATGGTCTCCTGTTTGCTGAGGTTGGGGACAAACCAAAAGTAGCTCCACCCCGAGCTGCTACGACATTTAAATGCTGCTTAAACACTGAAGGTGTTAGCAAAATAAAAATGTGAAATACAGTTATGTATCAGTCACACAAGACATTTTAATGCAGAACTTTTACTGCTGACACCTAAAGCACATTTTGCTAATAGTACCTCTGTAGCTTTATATAAGCGGGATTTTGAAAGCAGCATTTTTAATTGAAATACAGTATTTTAACACTAGTATTGCACTTTTACTAAAGGATCCAAGAACTTCACTACCACTGGTTGTCATAGAGCACACGGCTGCAGAGGTGAGAGAGCAGACAGACAGACAGACAGACAGACAGACAGACAGACAGAGGGAAAGACAGACAGGTACCCAGCAGTTTCTTGTGGTCCAGTTTGTGTCGATTCAGCGGACTGGTTCCATACAGCAGAGTGTGGAACTCTGAATGGACAGACTGGATCTCATCCAGAGATGCTTTACGCCCACGAATCCTCTGCTCACACACACAGACGGACAGAGAGAGACCGAGTTAGAAATTTGCACATTTTAAATTTGCACTTACACAACTGTTGCAAAAAAAACAAAAAACAAAAAAAAAAACAAAGGCTTTTCCAGGTCAGATGATAAAATGAAACTTGATGAAACTTTGGTGTGTAGATGCAGAGAGGAGGTGCAGGAGTGTGATAGAAACAGATATTTACAGTAAATGATGATAAGATCAGCTGTGCTAACTGCCATGAAGGCTTCACTCACTTTCTCTAGGAGCTGAATGTTGACAGTGTATTGCAGTGCATGCTGGGATAGCCTGCGGTGTATGCACCAGCCATGATATTACATCATTATGGGCATAGCTCTTCTGTGAGTACAAAGGTCCTGTTTGCAAAGTGTGTGTATATGTGTGTGTGTGTGTGTGTGTGTGTGTCTGTGTGTGTGTGTGTGTCTACCTCGCAGCGGCCCAGCAAGCCCGTCTCCTGCAGTCTGGACCAGATGCTTTGCACTCTCCCAGCATGCTCTGGGTGGATGTGAGCATTGCCACATACACACTGATGCTTCAACATCAGACTGTCATATACAAGACCTGAAAAAGAGAGGGGGGGGGGGGAGAGAGAGAGAGATGTCAATACAATATTTTCAAACAAAAGCCAAAAGAAGAGAAATAAATAAACAGAAAAACACAGATAATGGCTCACATGATGAAATGCATGCAACTACCTCAGTGCAAGAAAACGTGTTATTGGTCTTCCACTATGGATTTTGTAGTAACAAATCAGCACCACAAGATGTCAGTAGCTGCAAGTGACACACGTGTGTGACATACAGGACAATGAACACTTCTAATAGAACCAACAATCAGAACCTGGGATATGATACACATTTTAAATGCCTTATCTGAATCCACTGTTTACATTAAAGCACTCATAGTTTATCGAGGTTACATACATTCTCTGATATTTATGGGCAGAGACAACCGGCAGCACGCAGCCAGGCTACCTGTTGCAGCTACACACTTTGTTTGATTTTGATTGCATGTGTACATTTAGATGTTCTGGAAGTCATTATCCTTAGATTTTACCCAAATCAAAAATGAGTTACGAGTTATGAGTTACCTGCATATCACTGACTGTGAGTGGATCTTAGTGCCTCAGGAGTGCTCTGCACTACCTCTGACATCTCAAAGACTTAGGGTCACTTTTAGTGACTTCATTTAAGGGGCCTTGTGAATTACTTAAAAGAGTAAAATCTTAGGAGTCATAAAGTTAGGACCACCACGCCTCTTATTTTTAGGAGCAGCTCCTGTGCTACTTTTAGCCTGAGGATGATTGACCATGGAGTGGCAAGTTACACGTCATTCTCTATCTCTATCCTCTCATTTCCTGTACGCTCTCCACTGTCCACTCTCTGATGAAGGCCTTAAAAATACTTTAAACTACAAATAAATGATGATGACTAATCACACATAATGCTTATGATAATACAAGATAGAGATTTGGTTCCCTCAACTCCTGGAGGCCTTTTAATGTGAAACCAATACAGGAAATGCGGAGTTTGTCGTGGTGGCAAACAGCAGCAACAGCAAATTAATGCAGCAAAACAGGAACATGATCAAACATACTCATAAAGGAGGAAATTAGCTACAACAGACAAAATGCTACTTAAGAATTCACTGTATTTCAGTCACTTCACTGACTTCATCTAAACCTGTCAGCCAACAGAGAGTTAGCTCCCTGTTGCTAGGCAACGAGCATGGTGGCTTACAGTAGGCGGTTTGACTCCACTGATGTCAAACTCTCATCCAATAACAAAGCAGATGTGCACCACAGCACACAAAGACTGACCAGTGGTGAAAAGGTGTTTGACGGGATTGACAGTGGCTGCAGGTGAGGACTGCGCTCTTCCCAGAGG
This sequence comes from Chaetodon trifasciatus, assembly GCA_037975065.1. Lineage (NCBI taxonomy): Eukaryota > Metazoa > Chordata > Actinopteri > Chaetodontiformes > Chaetodontidae > Chaetodon > Chaetodon trifasciatus. The sequence goes on from JBBMOE010000033.1 coordinate 1,345,471, forward strand.
TCTGTGGGACAACGAGGACTGGAACACGCCCAGCTGCTGCAAGGCCTGATGGGAAGGGGAAGAGAGACAGAGGTGGGGGGGGGGAAAGTTATGATTCATAGCAGAAGGATGAATCAGAGATCAGTCCATTCACTGCAATGATGGAGGCGAGAGTGAGTGTGTGTGTGTGTGTGTGTGTGTGTGTGTGTGTGTGTGTGTGTGTATAAAACATGACAGAAGGCTTAACACCAGCCCCTCTCCTGTCTCTCTCCCTGTCATCACACACACTAAAATTACTATCATTGCATACTTTCATGAGGATCTGTGTATGAAAACATGCTAACGTACCACTGATGTATTGATTTGACAGACTGATCATTTGATTGATAAAAATTGCTGCTGCTACTACACTTTTTATCATGACAACTACTGTTACACTCGTGTTTCGTTTTCATGACACTTGGACTGACTGTCCTGAAATATCACTGATCACCAACCTCCACAGTGTGTGTTTGTGTGTGTGTGTGTGTGTGTGTGTGCACTGCAGACACACACACACATTCTGTAGTGTCTATATATAGGGGGTGTTGCTGTGCTCCCTGCTGTGAACTGGGTGACTCATCATGTGTGGGTGGACACTAAAACACACACACTTGAAGACATACAGACATACAGCAACACACCGCGGTGAGTCCAGCGGTTGAGTCACCACCTGGTGATGTCACTGCAGCGTCAACAATTGTGTGTGTGTGTGTGTGTGTGTGTGTGTGTGTGTGTGTGTGTGTGTGTGTGTGTGTGTCAGTGTCTCTGCTCAAGTTCGACTGGACACCCAGCGGCAAAGCTCTCATGTTTTCACACCGAAATGGCTGAAGAAGAGTTTGCCTTTGTTCAAGTTGCGTTTCCTTTCGGTAACGATGACTGCACATACTTAACACGTCACAAAATGACAAAAGTGTTGTCCAATCGAATATTCAAATCCCACCCTTTCATATTTCTGTAAAATGTCAAAGCTTTTCTTCTGATGACTCACCCCGCACTAAAAAAAATGTTAAACATGATCATACATTTTGGATTGATCCATTCAACCCTCTCCTCAAATAAAAGCTGCCTCCTCCTCAGGCACAAACAACCACCCACAGTGGACATGGATCAGAGATGTGATGAGGCAAGAGAAAAAAGATCAGTGAAAAAACACTGAAGTGCGTAGGTTAGGGTTGGAGGACAACATGTGACCACTCCTGCTGACGTCTAAGACAGAACTCCATCAATTTAGCAGTGCACTCCAACCACACTGCTGGTCTCAAGATGCAGTTTTAAAAAAAGGATCGACGCAGCAGAAGCAGAGATCTTTTTTTGTAGCACACTCTTCTTTCTTAATGCCTACATTACCCACAATGCAACACAATGGACTGACTCTGCAGATTCAGGTGTGTTATGCACTTCTTTCTGATTCCACACTGGCAGATTTTTTCATTTTCAAACTTCAGTCTTTACTCTTCAGGCCCAACCAAAGTGATTACATGTTCAACAGAAACTGAGCAACACAAGCTTTCATGTCCACTCCAAAAGAGCTCTGTTCAGTTTTTGAGAAGGTTGATGTCCTGGAATAATTTGTGTTGTGTTGTTAACTCCCTTAAAAGCTTTTAGTTTGACCCGAGTGCTTCAGCATTCCACTTAATACAACATCGCTATTCAAACAGCATGCACGCTACCAACTGGTCAAATACCAGAGTGTTCAGCCTTTGACAGCATATTAGCTTGTTATTCAAACACACTCAGTCTTGTCTGTGACGTGAAAACTCACTCTGTCAAACTTTGGTAAACTAAATGCAGGTACATGTCAATGGGAGCAGATAATACAGTTGGTATGTTTTGTAAAGAGCTCAGCAAAGCACAATGTGCTGTTTCTCTGAAGAAGCAGCACCCAAAAAGAACACCCAACTGTGATACGCAAACGCACTGCAGCTCAGCATTTCTCTGTGTGCAAACAATCGTGCAAGGGTGAAAAACACCTTTGGCCATCTCAGGTTTGGACTGAAGGAGCAGACCAGCCGTTAGCTGTGATGAGTCAGAGAGCTAATGCACAGCAACATCTGTAACAGAGCACACACGGTGAGACAGAAAACAGCAGGAGGTCGGCCGATGATGCATTCGTATGATTCATCCCTCTGTGGGATGATGCTGCGTAACCGAAATGTGGTGAATTTAAGGCTGACCTGGGATCTGGGATCTTTGAGCAGTGCTTCCCAAACTGTCTTTGTCTCACCTGCCCCCACATACCTATCAGATGAGCTCATGCATCCATCCCACCCATCACATTCTACATGTGCCCACTTCAACCGATTTTAAAGTTAGCACTACAAAAGGTGGATATTGTGACAGTATTTGTTTCATTAAACTGAATAGTCAGTGTTTGGGTTGCTTTTGTTTTGGGGCTGGATCTTTTAACCACTTATCCTGTACTTTTGGTATTTCAAAATCAGCATCTAATATAAATGTCGAGCTGCTGAAACACACCGGGACTTTTTCATTCATCTTCTATCTCCTATCCCTTTCGGGGTTGCGGGGGGCTGGAGCCTATCCCAGCTGTCAACGGGCGAGAGGCGGGGTACACCCTGGACCGGTCGCCAGTCGATCGCAGGGCAACATATACGGACACACTCACACCTAAGGGCAATCTTAGAGTAACCAATTAAGATAATGAACATGTTTTTTGGACTGTGGGAGGAAGCCGGAGTGCCCGGAGAGAACGGGAAGAACATGCAAACTTTGCACAGAAGGGCCCCCACCCGACTCGGGGATCGAACTGGCGACCTTCTTGCTGTGAGGCATGCGCACTACCTGCTGCGCCTCCATGCCACCCACATTGGGACTTTCTGATGTAAAATGGGCAGACTGCAGCACTTTCAGTCTCTGCAGAGAGAGTTCACACACAAACCTGCGTGTACCCTGCCCTCTCCTCTTCATCGCCCTCCCTCAGTTGGATGATGTCTTCATCCTCTTCCTCTTCATCCAGCTCGCTCTCTGTGCTCTCCCCTTTCACATGCACCGCCCCATGCTCCTCCTCACCCTTCACATGCACACCAAGGCGTTCAGAGGGGTGTGTGCTGTCATCCGACCCCTCCTTCTGAAGCCTGATTGGTTAGAAGAACATGGCAGTTTTATGAAAAACAACTTTCAGGTGATTATAAGATAGATAGATATAGATAAAGATTAATCAGTCATTCTGATTGGTGGTCAGAAATGCCACACCTGTGAAGGCTTGCCCCTCCCTCATCCTCCTGCATGTCATTGGTCTCTGTTAGCTCCTCCTCAGTTTCCTCTGGGTGGGTGGGCGGTGGCCTGGGAAGCTCTGTCCCCTTCGATAGCATCTACACACACACAAGGTAATGTTAAGTGTGCAAAAGTGCATGTGCGAAATTTTGTGTGTGTGTGAATGTGTGTACCTTGTAGTGTTTCTCCAGGAAGTGCTGGTGTTGCTGTTGGACCACCAGCTGCTGCAGGGCCTGAGGGGACTGGGGCAAAGGTGCGCTCTGGGTCCGAGCCAATGGCCGATGGCGAGGCAGCTTGTTGACCGCCCGCATGCCGCTGGACACGCCTCTCTCTGCTGTAACCAGCGGCGACTGGCTGTACATGGGGACTGAGTGGGTGGAGGATCATAACAGAAAGACAGTGAATTGGACACTATGGGTGGACACTACCATGGATGTTACTGTAGACTTCAGTGTGCTTGTGCATGGGTGTGTGTGTACCAGCTAGCATTGCGGTCTGTTGCCTAGCCTGCTCCAGTAGTAGCACATGTTGCAATAACGAGGAATGGGCAGAGTGAGAGCTGGGGGGCGGTGTCTCCACATCATGACCCACCCCTGCAAAGAAACATTATCAAATCATTACCAATTCAGAACAGTTCAATAAATTTTAAAACTAATTATACTGTATGTTTTCCTCATACATAAATGACACTGTATCATACATGTATTTACACACATATTTCTACACATATAGTGTGTGTGTGTGTGTGTGTGTGTGTATATATATATGAGTGTGTGTGTCTGTGTGTATACATATGTATGATTAATCCATATTAACTTAAATTATGAGCTCTGGTAAGTCTTACCTGCAGGTAGGGAAGATGTGGAGAGAAACTTCCCTGTTAGAGCTCCGCCCCCTCGCAGTGATTGGATGGCTTGACGCTCAGCCTCTTGCTGGGTAGACAGCTTTTGGGGAGGCTGTAGAGGGGGCATTACCATGGTTACCACACAGGCAAGTCTAGGTAACCACCACACAATCACTAGTGTGGTCATATCTGTATTGGTCAATGTGGTGACTGCAGGTTAGGTGACATCCTTGACTTGTAAAACTCATTCATCACAAAATAAACAGCTGTAAAACTCAGGAGACACTTTCCTGACTGTAATTTCAAAAGAATAATGATATATATATATATATATAAACAAACACACACACACACACACACACACACACACACACACACTCACTGTATGTATGCATATAGGGACATGTATGGTATGCTTTGTGTGTGCCTATATGGTTTTGTGTTGTGTGTGTGTGTGTTGACCCACTGTGATGTGTGTGTTGGCAGGGAGGCCCAAAGAGATATTTGGCAAGGAGGGCGAGGTGTAGAGATTCAGAGGACTCAATGTCCCATCAGCCCCCAGCGTCTGATGGAGAGACCTCAGCTGCAGATAAACAAACACACAGGCAGATTGGTTAGTTCAGGTGTCTTTTCAGTAAAATGTTAGCAGTAGTTAAGAGGGTGGTCTGTATATGCATCCAAGTTGCTATGGTAACCATTGTTATTAACACTTGCTGACACTGACAAATAGCATCTCTCTCAAATCAAGTCATTTCACCCTCTGAATCATCTTTGTAGAGCTGCATTCTTTCGACTTGGCTGCTTATGTGCATATTTAATAACTATCTAATGTCCCAATCAAACACATTTACCAATAAGCAAAATCGTCCAGCTGTTCCGCCCCACTTCCTGTTTACACTCCACTTCAGATTTCAGTCCTCATATAAAAGCAAATCTGCACATATTGGGATAAATGACGATACTTGTGAGTCAGCAATTACAGGCCTCATTATCCCTTGTTAATATCAGCAGACTACTTCCCAGAAATTATGTTTCTGTGCAGCAACACAGTAACAGACACTCCAACTCCAAGCAAACTTCTGCAACTTGTCCACATTTGATAAGTGGCACTCAATTCAATGTGAGTCTTGTTAGGTTGCTCAGTGGACATAATTCCACATACAGTAGTTATCTTAAGGAAGTGTTTGATGCAGTTGGGCCCAATATTCAACCATAACAAACACCTTGATAATTCTTCATCCTTTTCTGCCCATGTCGCTTGTGGTGTACCCCAAGGTTCCAGTTTAGACCCCATAGCCAAAATTCTCCAGTTTAATGCACAAAATGCTACAACTTCAGCATTCACAAAAAACAAAACAAAACATCCCAACACTAACCCTAAGACACTGCAAAAACAGAAAAAAACAACTAAATATAGCAAACATAACACAATATAGAAAACACAACCAAATACAAAAATGTTTGGCAATTTGCACGGAAAACAAAGGAAATGAATTACAAAGCCTTCAAATTTTCTGATCGACTGGTTCTACATTACCATTACATTTTCCCAGTCAAAGTCAAGGCAACAAGTGATTTCTAATGCTGCTGGGTCTTTGTCACCTATCACCGCTATTCATTTCCATCCTAAGACCCCGCGTTTTTAAAACTGCCTTTCCTCCTTTACTGTAATGAAAATATAAAGCTACTATTCACATTACCTATTTATTTTTGTTCATTTTTGATGCATTTATATTTCTCTAAAGCACTTATTCTGCAAATGTACAAATAAACTGACTTGGTTTTTCCTGACCCACAGTGAACTGTAGGGGGCAGGCTCGAGCTGCATGTCCAGCATGAAGAAATGAATGGTGACAATGTGCATGTGTTGATGAGTATGACTTTGAATCTTAAAATAAAGTGTTTGTGTGTGTGTGTGTTTGTGTGTGTGTGTGTGTGTGTGTGTGTGTGTCCGTCTGTGCGCACCTCAGTCTGTATGTTGGGGACAGACCCTGTGTTGCCATTGGCGATAGCTGAATTGGAACTGTTGGGACTGCTCGGACCTGAACCTGGAGCACTGTTACAGAGAGAGGAGACTGGTCGAGAGACACAGACACACAAAGAAAAAGAGAGGGAGCAACAAATTAATCTTCAACTAAATTCAAAACATGTCACATGTATTATTAAAATAATTTATTCACACTGAGTTTACACACTAAACTACTGAGTTTTCCTATGTTCAAACTCGCACTTCTTTAAGAGTGAAAAACATTTTCATGCAAGTATGTACAACGTGTGTGTGTGTGTGTGTGTTCACCTGATATCTCTATGGCTCTCTTCTTAAAGGTGCTGATAACCGTTCCATCCTTCCTGCGAAGGAGTGGAGAGCTCCGCCTCTCTGCCACTTTCTGCTTCAACCGTGAACGCACCTTCAGGTTAGGCTCGGAGACTGGACGAGAGACCCAGAGAGACAGGGGGAGACAGCGGGAGAGAGAGAGAGAGAGAGTTATATTACAGTCTGTTTGGAATACAGCCAAAAGAAGAATATACATTTTATGTCAATGCAGTTGCTTTAGTGTATTCTTGATTTTGCCTTTTTGAGTTTTAAATCTCATCTTGTTGTCATTTTTATGTCTCATTGTCATGTAATTACCTTTATGAACATCTCTTTGTTTCTTAGTGTTTTATTTGGCAGAGTATCTAATGGGGGTATTTTAAGATGCCTGGTGTTTTGCCAGCAGGAGACTATCAGGGCAGATACAGGATTGCAGGCTGTCTGGTAATCCTACATCACATTTTGGCTGGCTGCACATTTTGGTTGGCTAGTTTGCTTGCCGGATGAGCAGCTACAGTAGGTGTATTTTAAGGTAGCTTCGGTCCAAAAGTCAAGGTTAAGGGCAAGGAGCAGGAAGAGGAAAAAGCATCCAGGTTTTATTGGTTTAAGCTGCCTGAACAGTATCCAACAGTCTTGGATCTGGGAGTGCTTAGATGATTTGTCATTGCTTACCACTTGACTGTGAGGCATCAGGGCAGCCAATGACAGAGCTGACTGAGTGAGACTTGGACACTGGCATGAAGGGAGCATGTACAAGTGGTTTAAATGTCAATATTTTAAATGTGTGCTATTAAGCCATTCACTCCATCCATAGGCTGCAGGGCATATATGGAGGATTTTTTTCTCAGCATGTAATTACTAAGACTGCAGAGCCGCAGATGTAAATGAACCTAACCACAGTTAATCTGATTGTGCCGCTAAAGAAGACCTGATGGTGGGCTGTTCTGACATGCGTTCGGCATGTCTGGAAAGCAGTGGGGCACAAAAGAAAATAATTACCGCTGCTGAACTTGAAGTATTGGTTGAAAGGAAGACACTTTGGGGAAAAAGTGTATTCATCCTGCACAAGGACAGCTCAACTGTCGGACCGATGCTGTCAGCTGAATACAAAAATCAGTGATGCTATCAAAGCTAACGTAAATGGCAGCTCTGTCCTGCTGTTTCCTGGATTTGGGAAAGTTATGTCGCCCAAAATAAGCGTGTCTGCTAAGCGATCAAATGGGTTGTTTTGTTCTTGATCTTACCTTTTTCTTTATCATACTGCACTACTGTTCTAACTAGCTCTCCATTGCAATGCAAGAACAATGGTGCTTCTGTACAGTATTTCCTGTTGTCTTCTACATGGATCACCAGCTGGAAAAAATGCAATCTTTCCAGGACATCTAGCTTTAGCCTCAGTCTTTTAGCACAACACCATGCGTGTAGCCAGCGAGCGCATCTTTAAGACTCTCTTAGAGGATTATTGTTTTAAGAAGAGCCAGCTGGAAACACTAAAAAGTCAGCCAGAGATGACATTTTCAACCAAATCATGGTGCTAATATTAGCTTAATATGCTGGCTTACTGCAGCTGATAAAGTCTGCCAGTGGCAGTTGTCATTTCTGCTGGTTTACTTCTGTATGAAATCAAAGAATCCTTAAATCAAGTTTCCATCCAAATGTGTCCCTTTTTCCCTTTATCTTATCTTATCCTATCTTATCTTAAATTTAGCACACACATGGGAATTAATGTACCACTGTTGTTTGGAGTTAAGGTGACTCTATAGCATATTTAAAAGCATTGGTCAAACTCAAACAAACAAACACGATGTGTAAAATGTGCTGGAAATATGGCATTCACGTCTGTCTTGTATTAAGTTATGCAAGGTTTACTCGGTGGTCCACACAGATATGATGTTTTCATCTCTGCAGTGGAGCGGAAGCTTCCAGGAACATTTAAGTCACATGCTTGATGTACATAACGTTATGATTTATTCACTAAGTCTGTTTCCATTGTACTTTGTTGCATTTTGTTCTTACACCAACTGTTCAACTTCAGCTCAGTAAAAAACTTTTTTCGCGATATTTTTTTATATTATTATTATATATTATATGTGTTTCTTCTTCCGAAATTCGCACTGTTTTCTATATGCCCGACTTGAAAGCGCACATATAAACATGTAGGTGGAAACATACTTCCTGATAAAAATATAACTTTGCATTTCGAAAGCGAATCTGCCACCGTTGTCACTGTAAACTACATATGTGTCATGTGAGAACGGATACATTATAATAATAGTGACCTAGTGAACAGTTAGTTCAGGTTCCTGTAGGGACAGAACCTCTGACCTCACATGGACATGTTCAGAGAAAATGCTTTCATATGGATCTGAAACTGTGTGTGTGTGTGTGTGTGTGTGTGTGTGTGTGTGTGTGTGTGTGTGTGTGTGTGTGATCTCTAGGTTTGTGCTACCTATTTCCTGGTGAGTGAGTCAGACTCAGACTGATTCACACACAGACGCACACACACACACATATATATATATACATCTAAAGACACCACACTCTACCTCCGTGCTGTCTTTCATCAAACTACTTTTTACATGTCAAGCAACAAATCTCACACACACACACACACACACACACACACGCGTGCATATACACACACACGCCCTCCCTCCGCCCGTTTCTCCTACCTGTCTTGCGTAGTGGGAAATCATCTTTGCCCTCGTAGTTCCCCAGCAGTGGGGGCAGTTTGTAGGAGGGAGGAGTTCCCGGGGTGTTACTCTGCGGAGGAGAGCCCTGCTCCAGGGAGCTCTGCTGGGCTCCCCTGCAGACACACACACACACACACAAACACACACACACACAGGGAAAGCGAGTTAGATGGCTGGGACAACAGTCACAATATTACATGAAAAAGTGTTTTGGTTAAGTCATTTGCTGTCCTGCTCAGTCTACTTTTATTTCATTTAGTCATTTCCTAGAATGTCTTTCCTGTTATTTCCTGTTATTGTGAGTTTGCAGATATTTTCTCTGTGCCTCTTCTTTGATTGATTATTGCTAAACAGTTGTGGATTAGGGAAAAGGCTTTGCAAGGACTGACACCAAAATACACATTTTTCTGTGATGTTTTAGATCAGTGAAATGTTTCCTGTTGAAACAAACTGGACCTGACATCATGTCTGTTCTTGGCCCTTTCAGAATAAAGTACATTCATCTATCTGTTCAAGAAACATGGGTGTCTGATATGTAAATGTGTGCTAAGCCTTTTTCCGGTAGACAGGGTTCAATGACAGGACAGAAATTCAAAAGGACACTGACAATATCTGTCAACAGGAGCAATGTCTTATCAATTCATTAACTCATTTGCTGGATCAATTTATTTATTCAAATTTCCATATAAATGTATTTAAATCAAATGAGCTGCCTGCCAGTGTCTACTTAAATTCTACTCTGTGAATGGAATATAATATTTATCCATTTTGGCATCATGGCTTTTCATATATAACCTTGATAACTAGTTATGTAAGTTATTTTGTTATACACAGTGAAGCTGCAGTTGAAAAACATGGTTCTGTGTCTGCACTTCCATTTTAATCACGGATAAAACTCATCATCATAACGTCTTGCTATGAGCTGAAAGTCCTGCTCTGAGATCGAAGAGTTTTCATTCTCGTGGTAACTTTCACTCGGAGTAAAAGCATTTTATGAACTTTCATAATGTAGGAAATGACTCTTATCTGTGCTGATTTGCTATTTTGGAGCTTGAGAGATGTTTTCTCTGCTGGGAGGGGCAAGGAGATGGAGTTTGAGATATTCTGTGAGAGAACAGACGTTTTGGAAATGCCTGATGACATTAAGCTTATTGAAACCTAATTTAACAACTGGAATCATTTTCCAAACTGACTTCATGAGGGATACAGAGGAGAGCACATGTCTCCTCAGAGGGCGATGTCCTGACAACTTTACACCTTTCTGCAGTGGGAAAATGCAGATGTGCAACAGTGTCGATGCTGTAAGAACCAGCAACTTCAAGTTAAGTCATTAATCAAACTTTGTGCGCCTCACAATGCAGTCGACGAGTCCTCAGTGATAACAGGCTACGTCGCTTGCATAATGAAGGATGTCTCAATTACAAGTATAATTCCATATATCTGGCTCACTATTTCTTACATTATGTGTTTTAAGCTAATAGCTGGGTTATAATATTTGAGAAGTGTTGTCATGTTTTTACAGTGCATTTCCCTGGGTGACATTACAGAATTTAATATTTTTGCCTGCACGTAAGTGTAAAGGGGAATCTGACAGTGGAGCGGGAGAAGAAGCAACAACTAGCTGCAAAATGACGTGGCATTGGATGGGCTGATGGGATAATTTCATGCAACTGAGTCAAATTACCTTCTACTTTAATTTTAGTCCAAAGTTAACTTTCAGCATGATTCCTAGGAGTGATTCTGACATGCTATTTACATCAGACAATGAGGAGGGATTACACTCTGATCTGTGAAACATTTTCCTAATTATACAGCACAGAAGCTGCAGCTTACTTTTACATTAAAAATTATATATTTAAAACGCAGTTCAGTTTGAGACACTATGTAATGTTACAGTGATGTGCAGGGACAGATTGAGCCCTCTGCAGTCCTCACCAGCACTTTGGGGAGAAGGAATGGTTCAGTCCACCAAGGCCAGGCTCTTTCTTATTGAGAAGGAACTCCTGTAGCTTCAGCTTTACCTCCGTACTGGCAATGGCACCTTCCAAAAGACATCAAAGAGAGAGGACAGCAATCAGGACACTTTGCTGTCTTTACACCAGCAGCTTGTAGGCACAGAGCTAACACGTGCATAGCATGGTAGTGAAAGCAGTAGCAGCAGTGTAACCTACTCTCTTTGCCTTTCTCCTTGTTCCTCAGCAGCAGCAGCTGTTGCTCCAATCGATGTTTCTCCTGCTCTTCGTGTCTTTGTTGCTCTAGTTTCCTCTTCTGCTCCAGCTCCTGCTGCCGCTTTGCTGCCAACAGCTCCTGTTGTTGCTTAGACAGAAACATTTTACTGAGTGACAAATAAACCAACTGACCTCAGTACAGAAAGTTTGTGTGCTGTGAATAAGCCAGTTAACAGGTTCGGAGACTAACTACCTTACTAACTACCTTCAGGTGCTCCTGGAGCTGGACTTCATGTTGTCTGGTGAGCACTTCGTGTTTTTTCTGGAACTCTGCAAACAACAGTTGTTTCTGGAGTTCCTGCTGCTGTTTGAGTAACACAAGTTCCTGCTGGAGCTGCTGCTCTCTCAGGGTTGTGTCCACCCCTGTCGCACCCCCAGACAGAGATCCCACCCTGGGCTCTGTCCGCAGGTCCACTGGGCCTCCTCCTCCTCCTCCTGGGCCTTCTCCCGGACCCCCACCTGGAAAAACAGCAATGGACAAGAGGTTACCTGTGCTCTCTTGATCACATTGTGTTGTCTTGTTTGTGTTTTTTCAGTCTGTATTAAATGTATTTAAATGTAAGTATTTTTGTACTTTGACAACCATCCTTTTTTCACTTCAAGTGATTTTTGTTTTCAATTGTGTTCTTCCTGTTTTTGTTTGCATCACCGGGGGGCCTCTCAGTGTGGATGGCCCCCAAAGGTGGCTTATTCCTTGCCTTGTCCGTATGGGTGTGTGCACGGGTGTGTGTGTGCGTGCGTGCGTGTCTGTGAGTGTGTGTCTCTATATGTCTCTATATGTATTTATGGGGGCAGGAGCGCTGGGTTTTCTTCTTTGTTGTTTTTAGCCTCTGTGAGGTACTTTGTGTTGCTTTCAAGTATGAAAAGTGCCATATAAATAAAGATTGATTGATTGATTGATTGATTGATTGATTGATTGATTGATTGATTGATTGATTGATTGATTGATTGATTGATTGATTGATTGATCACATTTTCGTGTTCTATTTTCTATATAACTGGCTTCTCTGGGGTAAACCAACACAGTGGCTCTCAACAATTTGGAAAGTAATTAGTCAAAACCTTTTTGGGACCATTGTGAAACCACTGGACCACTAAGAAGGACCAGTGGAACCCGCTCAGATGATCACCTACACCGGGGTCATCAACTATATTTTTCCAAGGGCCAGAATTTTTCCAAGCAGACACGGTTGGGGCTGCACTTTCAAATGAAAGAATTATACAAAAAAACAACTCCTCTCCGGGATCCCAGGAAGCAAATAAAGGTTGAGACTCAAATTAAACCCTCTTGCTTGTGTCTAACAGACAAGCTCAGTGATTCTCTGCCAACTCTGGAGTTACTTCCAGTAGTCCAGACCGCTTGCTGCTGTCAGCTCCAGGGAATGGCCAGCCTGTGAGCTGAATGGTTTGATGGTGGGTACATGACTAGAGAGCATGGAGTTGCAGAATAATTTGATTCTGTAAGACAGGTAAACTATGAATTACAGACTTTTTGCCTCATTGCCAGAGGTTTGGCGAGCTATTCAACCATCACTCTCAGGATGGATTGGGCCTCTTCCACTGGATGATGAGCGCATTTTCTGAATTCATTAATATTCTGCAGGCCAGATGGGAAGCTCTGGTGGACTGGAGCCGACCTGCAGGGCAGCACTTGACAGTCACTGCTCTATGCTTTAGAAATAGGGTGCCTAACTATCACAGACAGTATTATAGAAGCAACGTGCAACGATCATTCAAATGTGGGGATACTGGCAGACACTTTCCAACAATCTTTTCTGGAAAGAATTCTTCTTGATTCACACCAAGTGAGGAACAATACCTGAGCTTGACAGTTTGTTTGTCTTAACTGTCTCAAAACCCCTTGAAAACCATTCAGTTGCCCAAGAATCATTTAGTCCTAACAACCTGAAGCACCCTTGGAGGCAAAGCTCTCCACTGCTCACCACAATCACTGCCCCTTATCACAGTGAATGAACGTAAACACCTTGATGGAGTGGAGGTTGTCCCCTATTCAATAATGAGACTAGGCAACATAGAAGTTGTCTAGACATAACTCCAGTTATATAAGTGTGTAGATCAGAGTCAAATATGTATAAATGTTACTTGATACAGCCTGACCATTTATCTCAGAGCCATCAACACGTGAAATCTGTTGCAGAGTCATAAGTCAAAAACTCCTGTGTAGGTATCTACAACACTACTTTCGTTAATATAAATTTGGCTTTAGATTTTGACTGGTTGCTCCTATAGAACCCCTGCATCTGCTGCACAGATTTGATTTCATGCATTCATTGAACAACATCTCACTTCTAAGTGCTTCCAAAGGCAACTGGACATGTTGCCTTGGGCCTCACAACTTTATTTTTTAAAGAATTAAAATCAATGCAGTAGAACCAAACATATTATCTTTTTTATTCCATGCATTCTTCTTCCTTTTCAAAATCTGGATGTGTAAATTCCCACAACACAATTCGACCGCCAACAGTTCAGTCTGAGATTTGGGTGTGCTTCTCTAGTAGCAGCTAATCTAGCCTGGAGCCTTTACCCCGAAGCAGAAATGAGGAGCAGGCTACAGAGGTCTGGCAAGCTCACTTGTTTCTAACTCCACACCACCTGATTTTTTTCTTCAGACTCAACTGACGCAATCTATCAGACTCGACAAAAATCCCTCTGATGACACAAAAGGCTTTATACAACTTGTCTCACGTATGTAGTAGTAAACAGACTTTCATGTGTAAAATCTGTGGGGTTCCCCTTTAAGTAACCCTTGAACCCACCAAAAGACCCTTAGAATCCCCTAAAACTCTGGGACAGTCTGCTGGTCCACTTTAAGGAAGCACTCCACCCACTGAATCAAATCCCATTTTTGAGACATGGAACCTCCCTCAAGGACTCTTAGAGGACTCCCTACTCACCACCCTCTCCACCTCCTCCTCTCTGCTCGCTTGCAGTTCCTACTGGGCTCTGCATGCCTGATGGGAGGCTGCTCTTCACCTCCACTACTGCAGGACAGAGAAAAACAGAAAGAAAAGAGTGACTGATTAGTCTGGAAAATGTTGTGGGACTATTACATCATTCATAGCATACCCCTGACCCCCCCCAACCTCCCACACACAGAGACAGTTCCCATTTCATTCAGATGAGCTGTGATAGTGGAGTAAGAAGTGAGGAATGCTGCATCCTGCCACCTAAAAATAGCCACAAGCCTAGCATTAGTTTAGCATTGACTTAAAATTAGCTTAGTGTTACCTTGGCATTAGCCTAGCCTTTATTTAGTGAGGCTAGGCTAAAGGACACTACAGAATATGTTAACATGCGCCATACATATTCAGACACAAATGATCAGAGAAACCTGTTGTTATTTATAGCAACATGGTGAAAAGAAAGGAACGAGGACTGCCGGACAGGACAGTGCTCTGTTGCATTGCAGACATGAGAATAATGTTAAAATTGGAAACGCGTCCCTGCCCTCAACCAGTGAAGAAATGCACCACCCTGTACTGATCTACATTTGTGGCCTCCACTTGGGCTAATCAGTATGATAGATTAATATTGATTTCCTGCTCCAGCCACCAGTGGCATTAGCTACCTTTCACTGTGTGAAATGAAAGATGCGGGAACTCATCGAGGCAAGAATTCATTATCATCATTTCAAATCTGTCAGCATGTTTGGGGAAATTCCTTTACGTTAAGTGGATATATTCAGTAGCTGATGGCCTTACAAACACAACATTTTGGAACATTACAAAATCTATGCATTTTGATAATACTTAATCACACACTCTCTATAGTCAAGCCTCGATCCAAATTTAGGGCAAATGTTAACTGAAAACTTGGAAGAAGTGGGCAAATATTACCAGTTGGTGGCTCAGTCTCGCATTGCTCAACACAGCTTTGAAGTTTTAACCTCTTCAGTTGACATTTAAGTCACATGCTTCATGTAAGTCATGATTTGTTCCCTAAACCTGTTTCCATTAAACTTTGTAAAATTTTGAGACATCTCTGATAAAAGGATTTGAAAATGAGGGTCATTTTCCAGCACCTGCCCTGGGGCGTCTCTCGACCCTTACCTCTAACATTTAGACACACAGTGAACCCTAAAATCACCACTCTGCAACAACCTGCTTTAAAATAAGAGAGCAACAAAGACTGGGTTAACTAGTTCCTACATTAAGTAACTAGAGTACTGTGTTGACAGGAGACATCAGCTGATCCAGTTCAAAGTTGTCCACCGTCTTTGCTATTCTTAATCCAGGCTGCACAAGATTTACCCTTCTGTCTCCCCATTATGTGATCAAATGACAGAGGGCACACAGTCTCATATTTTCTGGCTCTGCCCTTCACTCTCTAGATTCTGGCCCCAAATATTCAACTGGTACTGGACTTGCCATCTTTGGCTGCTCACAGTCCACTCTGCTTTTCTACAGGCATGCAACAGTCTTTGACACTGGTGATGACTGTCACCCAAAGACATCCATACTTTCCAGAGATGGATGGCTGACTTGATTTGTGTGTGGGATGAGTAACTCACCCAGCCAATTTCTCATGGCCCCTGTTTGAGATCCAATACATAGCATTTTGTACAAATGTTACTGTTATTCTCTTTTCTACTTATTTTGATCTTATTTCATTTCGGTTTATTGCATGTCTGAGTTTACCTGTTGATTATCATTATTGAATTATCTCATTGTCTGAAGAAAAGGCTGAATATATGCGTGTGTGCGCGTGTGTGCGTTTAAAAATTAAAAACCTGTATAAAATACAGGTGGATGGAAACATTTTCTGTGTGTGGTCATTTAAATTTTTACAGTATTCATGTACAGTATAACATACAATGCAAAGACTCGGCAGCACTCAGATCAGAGGCTCCTATCAGCTTAGCTGCTCCAATCAGCTTACACTGATCACTGTGTGTGTGCGTGTGTGTGTGTGTGTGAGAGAGACCAGTTTTTTTAGGTTGGCTTTTGGTCAAGCAGAGAGCCAAAGTTAACACACTGCCTGATATGCAGACGGGGGAGGGAGAGACAGAGTTGGTGGGTCTCAACATCCCATCATTATCTGCACCTATCAATGTGCCCTTGAGCAGAGCAGTGACACTGACCTGCCACAGGCCTGTGGTGACTACACTCTCCTGACCTCAGCTGACCCCTTCTATTGGATCAGGTTACTTCCTGGAGGATGTCACACACTGCAACATCGTGGAAAGTCGGGATATTACCTGTCTGCTGACCAAGGAGGAAATTCAATTAGGACTTACCTACAGTGTCGTCTGACCTATGACCTTTCTATATTAAGGTATTCTGATTGGTCACCTCCCATTCTCTGGCACACCCTTTCTGCTTTTGCGTCAAGCGGGTTCTAAGCTAATCAAACACCAACATCCACAATAAGGCCAAGCTTATTAGCCCTGTCCTGGACGACTGTCACTAATTACAGAAGGAAAGATTTCATTATTGCTAATTCTCACTGTCTTAAGTCACAATCTGACCTCTGACCCCAGACCTTGACACACAGAAAGAGAAACACGAACTTTAGAAATACTGAGGAACAAGGCTGATTTATTCAAATCCATTGTTACAGCTGGTTGCAAGCTCAGATTTTATTTCTGACTAAATCTTGTTGAATTAAAGAGTTCTTTTTCCCTTTTTCACACACATGCAAAGAAGCAGTGCAGTTTCAGGTTTGCTGGTTTGTGACCATTTTGTTAGCTCAGTCACCGTGGCTGCTGCGAGAAAAAGTTGGTAAAAAGCCCAAAAACTGAGAGGTAGGGATAAACAAGGCTGTGTGTCTGTGCATATATGTGTAGCCACTCGCAGCTAAATTACCTAAACAAATATTCTGGCATTTCACTGTGACGCACGTGTCTCCCCTTCCACTACAACACACACACTATCCCTGTGTGCATGTGTATGTGAGAGACTGGTCTGTGTGTGTGTGTACAACAGTCCGTTTGGCACAAGAGCAGCATTCCACAGCAGCCAGCGTCTGACGTCAAACTGAAGACATTTATAGTCTGGTAAACACACACGCACACACACACACACACACACACACACACACACACACACACACACACACACACACACACACACACACTCTCACACTAATGTACAGTCTGACAAAGAGGCAACATTTCAGTCAGTCATATCAGTCTCTAACTGACTACAGCTCACTGCAGTTAAACACAGTTTTTCATGTACCAGGACAAACGCAGTAAAAGAATGAAAGACAGACTGTGCATCCAGTTTGTCCAGTTGGTGAATGCAGCTAGAAATGAACACAGACTGGTGATTATATCTTGATGCTAGTATGACTCGGTATGCATCACACTAATGCAACACAGAAAACTTCACGCAGGTGGCTAAAATAATTTGTGAAAAGATTACAAATGAAGGTTCCATGTTTTCAGTGGTCAGGTCCAGTTGGATTCCCAGTAGTGCTCTATAAGGCACCCCTCCTTAAACTGGTACCAGAACAATACTTTTTATAGTGCTGCAATGATTACTTCTGTTTCCAATTAATCTGCCAATTACTGTCTCAACTAATCAATCATTTGGTCAACAAAATGTCAAAAACTAATTTAAAATGTCTGTTGCAGTATCTACAAGGCCGAGGTGACTCCGTCAAACTTGTCTTGTCTAAACCAACAGCCCAATGCTTAAAAACATTTACTTGATTATCACACAAAAAAAGAAAACCAGCAAATCCAGCCAACTGAGAGGTAGGAACTGAAATGCCATTTTTGCTTGAAAAAAGACAGTCTAAAGCCATGCTAGCAGCTCTGTAAGGCTGTACTTTGGTGCAGTGGGGCTTTGAGCTAAATGCTAACAAATGCATGACAACATGCTCACTCTGTCAGTGCTGACAAGCTGATGTTTTAGCAGGTAATGTTTACCAGGTTCACGCAGGTATATATGGTCATAAACAAAAGTAATGCACAAATCGAATTTTAACCAGTTGAAGGCCCTGAATGAAATGTGAGAGGATCACACCAACGTTACAACAATTTGTCCTGAGGGGGACATGAATGTCCGTAGAAAATTTCATGGCAATCCATCAAACAGTTGTGAAGACATTTAACTCAAAACTATGAACGTCAGCCTCATAGAGGAAAAGTCGTGATGTCCACAGTCATCTGGATTCTTGCTCTGCGGACCATGAATGTCTGAACAAAGTTTCATGACCATCATCCAATCCTTGAGATATTTCAGTCTGGACCAAAGTTAAACAGCTCAGAAATTATCAAAGAAGTTGCAAATTATTTTCAAATAATCTTCTCAGCTCTATTTTTTGATTTCTCACAATGAGGAACATAAACATATTTGCCTACAATCCTTACAAACTGTATCAAATGGATATATTGCCCGAATATGACCTTTGATAAAAGAATCATTTGATATCTGATAACAATGCACAAGCAAGACTGACAGTCAGATAGGTTGATAGGTTTTTCAGTGCTTGGCTCTAGAGACAGACTTCAGTGTGTACCCTGAAAGGATTGAAAGATCAACCCCCGTCCTAATGCTGTCTACATTCAGCTAGACCTGAAACAATTAGTCATTTAAGATGATTGCCAGAAAAATAATCATTAAGTTTTAATGAAAAAATGCCAAAAATACAGCACATTTTTGCCATTTTTTCAGCATCTCAAATGTGAATATTTCCGTTTTCTTTATTGTCTATGATAGGAAACTGAATCTGCTGGACGGACCACACTCAAAAACTCAAATTGTGAAAAGCATTTTTCAATATTCTTAGATTTCAATCATCGCCAAATGGATTATTCATAAAAAATAACACACAGATTAACTGGCAATGAATCTGTCGATGCTCAAAAAAGCTGCCAATTAATTTCCAGCGATTGATCGATTAATTGACAACTCTTTGCAATTCTAATGCAATGTTCCAGTTAATAGAGGATCTTTCAATGATGAGGTAAAGACTGACAGGAGTGTGTCTGTTTTTAAGAGACTGTGATCCAGCCTGCATCCAGATAACGAAGCTGTTTGCTGTTCAACACACTCAGTTTCTAAAGTCTCTTTCCTGCTACACAGGAAGTGTTTCCAGTCAGCTTGGAACAAACAAGAAAAAGAGGTGAATAGTTTGCGTGAACAGACAAAAGAAAGCAGTCCACCTACAAGCGCTCGAATGTGACAGATGATCTCTGGAAGCTGTAGTGCAGAAACACATGACCTAAGCAACAAAGACGGAGACTGAACAAACACAAAATTGGTCTAGCAGTTTACAACGCTTGTTGTTGCAGCAGGTAACTCTTCGCTGTGACTCCAAGAGCCTGATTTGAACTTAAGTCTTTGCTCCTTCATCTGTGTCTTCTGATTACATTTACCATTTATAACCATTATCAGACACAGTCTGTCTATAAAAAAGATGCTAGAGATTATGCTAACCATGGAAAAAGGTTCATAAAGACAGAGGTATGTAGTTTGAAGTCCAGTCTCTGTTTCTGTCACTCCTTTTTCACATTGCTGCTGCTGCTGCTGCTGCTGGGAGGTATTTCTGGAAACCAATATTCATCTTTTCTCTTCTCTCTCTCACTCTCCCTCTCTCTCTCTTCTTCATTCTGCATTGCTAAAAGGAAATAGGCACTATGACATCAGCCCTGCAAAACACTCTAAAAAAAGCCAGGAGAGAGAGATTGAGACAGAGGGGGAGAAAGAGAAGACAGAGCAAGAGAGAGAGTGAGGTAAAAATAGTATAATGGCTGTGTGTACTTTAGACAAATTAGAAGCTAAGAGAGAGAGAGAGGAGTCACATGTGTAGTGTTGCTATAGAGACTGAGGGTGGGTCAGAAGTATTATGGGCTGGCAGACTGTAGGTCATCTACAGCGGATGCTGTCTGCTGTGTTATGCCAAGCTTTATGTCTTTGACAACATATGGTTCAATCATTTACACAGTAAGCGTGCATGTCTTTAAAGCTGCACTAACCAACATTTTTAAATTAACAATGGGTCCAATGATTGTAAATGTGAAGGAGGTCACTCACAGTGATGGACCCGCAAAAACGGATCCCTAACACTGCACTTCCCCTCTGCTCAAAGGAGTGTTTTGCTATCTTTCACCTCTTTGTTTTGATTACCCGCAGCCTGCAGCTTTAACGTTTTGGTTCACTCTCAGTGCTCTCATCAGCCTCTTTTCCAGAAGCTGCAGGTATGCTGTTTTCAGCGAAAAACCATGGACAAACCAATTAGAAGCTACCTGGCCAGCAACAAACACCAGACTGACTAAATTAGTGACTAGCTGGTGAACATGGCGGAGCATTTAACTGCTGGAGAGTTAGTGAAGACCAAAACATATCTAAAAAGAGACTAAATATTGCACTTAAATTTGGGATTTGGACAGAAACATGACTCCAAATGACAGCTACAGTTTGTCAGTCACTAGTTTATTAGGAAAAACTTACTGTGAGTGATAAGGGTTTTATTGATGGGAAACATAAACCATTTTGCTGGTTTGAATAGTTTCAGTCACATATTTGTAGTCACCAACAATGTAGTTCTGTACTTTTTTCCAAGTTAAGCTGAGCAGCTGCATCAGCAGCATCAGTGTCACTGAAAATGCATAAGTTTTAAAGAACAGAGCAAACACAAGGACAAAGAGCCCCTGTAACACCAATATTCAAGTGTCTGTGAGCCTGTTAAGCCTGAACACAAACACACAAACACAAATATACACTGACTTGGATTCACCAGTGAGCCAACACTGTAATTTCAGTCGAAAAGAAGATTAGAGTGAATGTGCGTCCTGCTTGTACCAATTAACAACCTGCTGGCATCAAGAGGTGGCATCAAGCCACACTCCAAACCCGGCTCACCTCACTTCAGCAGCTTCGCTGTTCAGCAGCCTTTATTGTACCAAAGCCTCCACAGTTTGAACGTCCACAACAGACATTATTAGATTTAATAGCCACATGTCTCACTAAGGGCACTGGATGTCTTTGCTCACACTGTAAATGCGTGTTTCAGCATTAGAGAAATGACTTCAATCTAAAAGTGAAGATAAAGGTAATGTCCTAGGAGTTGGTTGAACACAAGGCTCAGGAGAGCACCAGAGTGTTCAAAAATGTTCTTCAGAGTCTCAAAAGGTTCTCAAAAAAGGTTAATCATACTCACTACACTGACAAAGAGCAGTGTACAGTAGTGGATGTAAATCATGTGTGATGTATGGAACATAACTTGCCCTTTTTCTTCAGGAACACTGAATAGGAGGCATTGTTCTTCACGGATCAACTCTGCCTCAAGTCTGAGAAATTCCTTTAATATGTTTTTGTATTGTATCAACGCCCTTGTCATTCCTGGGCATAATTTCAAATCACTGACTTTTGTCTGTATATCCACAGGCTTTTCTCAACCTCGGGCAAATATTCCTATATGAATGGATAGAGGAGTGAGTCAGTGTGCCAGGAATCTAAGAGCCTCAACGAAGGGACATTCTGAGCCTTACTGATGTCAAAAACAAGATAATAAATAAATAAATAATGTAATACTATTGGACTTCATCTAACTTTTTTTGGGGGGATAGTCATGCTCTCAGCTTTGGAAGTACAGTTCCTATAATCAACAGACTTTGAGGATGTAAACAGGAAGTATATCATTTCAATGGATTCACTAAGTTAGCACTGGGGTACATCTGGAGTCCCGTTTATTTCAGCTAGTATTTGTTTACATTTTGGTGACCTGGCACCAATAAAAGTCTGTTGAATTAGCAACTAGAAGTTCATGTTTGCAATGTACCCATGTATGTATGTATGTACAGACAACTATCAAAAAATTTAAAACATGATGATTCTCAAGCAAGTTGTGGGATCATTTTTCAGCAGATTTCTGAAAGCCCCTTGGCAATAGGCCACACTGAATCTAAAAATAATGCATCATGTTTGTGTTCAGATTTCACACAGTTACGACTCTGAGAAGTAGCACAAGTTTTGACGAACAACGCAGTAGTCGGGCACTAAGGCTTTTAAAGTCACTTCACAGCCTCTGTTGCTCAAACCGCTAAACGTGTTGTTGTTCCCATTGATTTTAGAACACCAGCATGCACCTGTCCGCTTCACCTCACACAGTATCTTTGCCTCGAGTCTCTCTCCCTGTGCTCCTCTGGGGAGGTGCAACTCACAGTTTGAAAACCTATGACCTAAACCGACTGTCTATCCTTATATCCTATTCCATCAACAAGCAACCACCCACCACCATGCGCACACATCCTGTTTTTCCAAACATTGCAAATAACACTTTTTACATGTGGATCTGAACCTTTAGTCTGTTGGACCAGCAGAGCAGCCCCCCTCCCCACCTCCTTTCCCAGAGATGACTCACCGGCAGTGGGCATGGCAGTGCTGGAGCCCCTGCTGTCACTCAGGAGCTCCAGAGGCTGTTGGTGGCTGTCTGTGCTGGTAGAGGAAAAACAGGACTCAGTCTCATAGATGGTCTGCAACATGGCGCACAATCCTGATACCGTGGGATGCAACAGCATGCCAAGACAAGACACAGCGCTCTATTTTGTCACAAAAAACACGAGTCAGTTCCTCTTCCGAGAAAGTGGCATGGCTCAGTTTAGGATGCAAGTTGCCGAGAATGAAGGGAAACAAAAATTAAAATATGGTTTCAGATATACCGAAGCATGGATTATTCATTCTAGGAGGAAATGAAAAAACTTCCAAATGTTTTCTGTGCTTCTATTGTAAAATTGATTGAAAAATTACCGTGAATTCCATCAAAAATTCCAGAGAAAACTCCTCTGTGCTTTTATTGTGTAATCCAGAAAAGGTAACCCGTTTAGGCTGCAGTCTCAGTTTGGTTTTTGCAGGTAGCCTCTGCCTTTCAGTTTTCCTCCAGCTTACGCCGTCTCTGGCTCTTCAATTTCTGCTGTGATCGCCAGTCACTGACACTTGGGACACAATCCTCTTTTCTAACGATGTAACCTCAGCGGCAGGTTCCAGAAATCCTCCCCTCTGCTTGGCTCGAGGAATGAATCAAAATCAAAGTGGGAAGATAAACAGCTTTTCAGAGTCAAATTCAGGAAATACAGGCTCTGTGTTGACCTGAAATGTGTCTTTCTGGTCTACATCACCTGGAGTCCTGATCCATGCGGAACGCTTTTCTGGCTCCTGACACAGTGAAAGTGGTTTGTGTGTTGCAGATGGTAGAAAAAAAGTTGGTGTCCTCTGGTGCACTGAACCCTCTCTCAGTCTTTACCAACCAAATTGAACAAGTAAAAACCGAAAACAGGAAGGAATCAATGAAATCTCCTCGCTGTAAAACAGAGCATTTCCATAAGGGGAGAAGTGATGGAAGGGATCGGCTGGAGAGCGGTGTTGCTGCAGCCTCTTCACCACTTCCCGCTGCTAACAACACAACAAAAATACAGAGATGAGGAGAAGCTGAATTCCCCTGCTCGGGTGCATCAAAGGATCCTCATGCTGCTCTCCTCCTGGACGACGAGAGGGAGAGGAGAGGAGGAGGAGGAGGAGGAGGTGGAGGAGGAGGAAGAGGAGGAGAGGCGAGGACGTAAATAGCTTTGGGAGAGCGCTCCCCGAGGTTCCATGCTTCCAAAATTAGAACGAAGCGCTGAGAGAATGACAGAGAGAGGGAAATGGAAGGAAGGAGAGAGAGGTACAGAGCAGTATAATAAAAAAAACAGAGGAAATGCGAGGAGAGGAAAGGCTGGGCTGGAGAAGACCAGCGGCGAGTTAGAATCCTCCCAGAAAAATGAGCAGCCAGAGCTCACACGCTGTCCTCTTATCCCCCGCTTGAAAACACACAAAAACGGGCAAGCTGCTGCAGAGCCGAGCCGGGTACAGCGACTTGAAACAGCTGCTGGTCAGACGGCTAATATTCACTGTCTGAGAGTCAGTGGTGTGTGTGTGTGTGTGTGTGTGTATGTGTGTGTGTATGCAGGAGTGTGTCTGTGACGCTCTTTGAGCTACTGAATGAACGTTGAGAGAGGGAGAGAGGAGACAGAGGGAGGAGGGTGAGCAGGAGAGAGAGGCTGAAAGTAGATCACTGGGTGGAAAGGAAGTTAGACGGATGAAGGGAAAGTCAACAACAGCTTCTTTCATTTTAGCGTCACAACATAGAACAAGGAGAAAGAGAGGGAACAAGGACAGTCCTCCAACATCCATACCTCCATTCGTCTTCATTCATTCTGTTTTTGCTGCATGTTTCTAGTTAGATTGACTGACTTTTTTAAAGATTAAAGACCAGGAAGGAGAGAGAAGAGAGGAGAGAGGAGCATTTACTAACACAGGAGATGGGGGGTTGATGGAGGGACTATAGCTGAAAATAGCCTGCCAGGGAGGAGGAGGAGCTCGAGATAAAAATAGACAGAGAGAGCAGTAAGCCTACAGCTCTGGGGTGGGGTAGAGGGGGCTGTGGGGGGAGGGGGAGGCGTTCAGCGTTGTCATGTTTCTGAACTGCACTGTCCAGAGATCACCCGTCAATCAGCGTCGGTGGGACTGTGACCTCTTCCTCCGCTGATTTTATGTTGATGCAGTTTGAGTAGTGTAGGTGGAGATGGTGCCCTTCATAACCATGGTAGCTACGACTGCTCATGCCGCTGCCTTGTCCTGTCTGTGTGCTGTGTTCAATAAGATGAAGCTGTTCCACTTCTTATTCACCGTGCCAGCCTTGTGGCGCTGGGGATGGTAATGTCGGCCCTATTGGTTGGTCCACCACACTGGTTTGGACTGAAATGTCTCAGTGACTGTTGGATTTGGTGATCCTTTGACTTGTCATCCATCACCACCAGCAGGTCAAAGTTGTCCCTTATCCACTGAATATGCCAACATCTACCTGATTGATTAGCATCAAATTTTGTTGGTCCCCAGTGGATGAATCCTGAGCTTGGCTGTGATCCTTAATGTCTTTTTTTCAATAATACTCCCCACATAACTATTGACGTTCCCACCAGACTCAGCCATACTTTGTTCTAACTAGCAAATATTAGCATGCTAACATGATAAACTAATGAGCTAATGAATGGTAAACATGGTTAACATGACAAATCAGCCAACATTTGCATATTGCAGATATATTGGTATTTGTGTATATGTTGGCCAAGAAATTACAGTACAGAAATTCCACACTAGGTTTGAGATACTCTGGAAACAGTGTCTCCATCACAGAGTTTGTCCACCAGAGAGTACTGACAAGTTGAATTTTACACTGTAATAAGTCCTGCTTAATATGTATTTGGTCACAATTTAAAAGACCCCCCCCCCCCAAAGAATACATATAAATAGTTGTTTGTTTATGTTATGTATTCATATTTCATAAAAATATTGGCCAATATATTATCACATTTATTAAACTTTCAAATATCGGTATCAGTGTTACCTCAGAAATCAGTCTGAAATTGGTTGGAATATAACTCCACTTCAGCTTTCAGCAAGCGACAGTTTTATATACTAAGTTCTATGGACACATTTTGGTTGCTACCAGAAAGTACTGAGGTTTGCTACCGAGCCCCATAAGTTATAATAAATTTAATGGAATATCAACAAACAAAGCCTTTATACAACCAAACAGTAATGTCTATTGATCATCAATCCAGTGGATTCAGATGAAGGTATTTCATCACATAAAAAAAACAAGTGAAATCACGCAAAGTGAATAACTATTAATACCAGTGAGAAAAAAACTGACTTAAAGGAATATTTTGTGAAATATGCTTATTTTCTTTCTTGTAGAGGACCAGCTCACAGCTCGCAGCTGTCTCTCTTGATACCACTCTGTACTGTATGTATGCAAATATGAAGCTACAGCCAGCAGCCTGTGAGCTTGCCATACAGACTGAAAAACAGTGGGGTACAGCTATCTTTGCTGTGTCCAAAGGTAATGAAATCCACCTGCTAGTACCTCTAAGGCTCACTAATTAAATCATTATAGACTGTGTTTAATTCATGTAAAAAACAACTGCTAATCTCTGGGAAACTGTGCCTGGCCAAGAGATTTTCAAGCACTTAAGTGGTTTTCAAACAGCAGTGTTTTAGAGGTGTCACCTTGGGCAATGTCGTGGACATTCACGAAAATGTTACTCTTTAACCAAAAGCTGCACTGTTCGCTTTTCTCACTTTGCTGTCAGTGTGGATATTATTAATTGAAACTGCTGGCTGCTATTTATAGTAGCTGTTTGTTCCATTCAGCAGCTCGGCCCTAAGTGAAGCTGTGCTTTAAGGAACAGGTTCCAGTGTTTAAAAGGAGTGCAATTGGATGTCACTGACTGCTGGAGTGCATGGGTTACAAAAAACAAAGGGTCAGGATGAATCAGGCTTTATGCAACTAGCGCTAATACATAAAAAAAAAAGTCTTGAATGACCGCAGTACAATGCATGATGGATTAATACAATGTAATTTCAATGAGGCAGCTGATTTTGACTCCTCTGTATTCATCAGCTTCTCATCCCTGGCTGATCACTGCTGCTGTGATGACGGTTTCCTTTCCAGGAATAATAATATTTCATTGAATCATTTTATCATCACCTTCTCCCACCTCCTCCTCATCACCTTCATCGCCCTCATCATCCTCACCTCCTGTGTAAACAGCTCTGTGTGTCCTGAAGCAGATTTAGGGCTGCTTCAATATGACTCACATCAGAGAGACTAAATACATAGAAAGGGGAGACAATGTAAATACTGAAAACTAATGTGTAATGTCCTGTATTGTTTTACTGAAGCTGCTGCATTGTTTTTCTATTATCCCGTACTGTGATTATTTATTAAAGACTTGTTCTGTTACCTCACATCCTCATTTGAAAATCACTGTGGCAGCAAGAGAGTCAGAGAGCGACGCGACTGACCAGGCAACATGTCTGACATCTCAATGGTCTCACATACTAAACACATCTGTTAAAGGTGTGTGTGTGTGTGTGTGTGTGTGTGTGTGTGTGTGTGTGTGTGTGTGTGTGTGTGTGTGTCTACTGCAGTAGCTCAGTGGATGACTCATCTCTGCGTTTCTATTTGAGGCGCATCAACCCCTGGAGTCATACTGCTGTCTCTGTGTGTGTGTGTGTGTGTGTGTGTGTATATGTGTGTGTCTGTTATGTACTATATCTGTATCCATGACAACCAAATTACAGTCAGTCAGTAAACTAGTCACTCAGTCTGAGGCAAAGGTGTCAAAAAAAACCTCAGGTGTCTTGACTGTGTGCTACCCAATTAATCCAATTAATCTGCCATTCATTGATTGTCAACACACACACACAAGAATGCAGTAAATAACAATAACATTATTTGTTGGGAAATAATACGGAACAATGCTGTCACAGAAGCTCTCACACCAGTTTATCCATTTGGAATATATCCACCAACACTGTGACACTGTGCCATAACATCATGCAAATCTAAGCTATTACAAACCCACCCATATTTCATTATTACTCACGTTTGGCTTTTACTTGTCTTTTTTATATTAATTTCTTGTTTTCTTCACTATTTTCTGTTTTTTAGCAATGCTAGCAAAGTGGCTCTGAGGATGGAAATGTCAACCACTTTGGTCCAAACTGCAATATCTCAACAACTACTGGATGGATTGGCATGTCATTTTGTATCGACACGCACAGTCCTCATATGATGCATGCTCAGGTGATCTCCTTTGACTTTTCCTCTCGCACCATCATCAGGTTACATTTGTGACATTTGTGGTATTGGGAAACAGTGGCAGAGTGACCCCCAAATTCCACCAGGCATGGCTGCGCTACGTTCTGCCTGTGATGTGGCCGTCAGCACTGATCGCAGCCATTCTAGACAATGCTCGCAATTCTACCAGGCGTCCCAGAGGCAGCTCTACGCCGTGGTCCGCCGAGAATACTAGTCTATTTTTGACGGACAGTGCCTCAAGCTGTCCAGAGCAGATCAAGCCAGACAGGAAGTCGACACACGAGCAGCATAGAGAATTGGGTAAATTTTCAATACTCTGTGCAGACTCCCAATCGTATATCAAAAACAAACACAATTAAAACAGACAAGTAAAGAAACCATTTCACTGCGTAGCAGGGTTGGGCGGTAATCTGGTAATAAGGCAACCCGTGGTATCTAAAAATAGTTTCAAAAACAGTTTCATTTCCGTCATTAACAAAAATGTTGCACATATAGGTCTGTAGGGGCCTAACATAGTTGTAGCATCGTCATAACAAAAATGAAGTCCACTCCTTTCAATGTATCTGGTTGAATTTTTACTTGAGAAAAAGGTGACTGTGCAAAAGTACATGGTAAAAAAAATTAACCTGAGCAGTTTTACAGATGTTTTAACACAGGTATGTCCAGGCGCTCATTTAGGTGCATCTGGGCAGAGTACCGTTATCTCGTCCAAGCATACGGAGAAACTCCTCTGTTGAAAACACTTTTTCAGCCTTTTTTCTGCTTGCTATTGTTCTTATCTCTCATAAAAGGACGAAATGCAAATAAAACAGTGAAATAACACTTCGGCTGCTCAGCAGAATCCTCTGTGAGCGCTCTGCTCATTCATGAGACGGAGCGCTGAAACTAACTGCGTGGTTACGTCGGTTAATAGCTCAGCGACCCACCCAAATTCACAGAAGGAAGTAACCCCAGAGATAGGGTATTGCATGAAGAGCGCTCCCTCCATTCTAGAAACCCCCTTCTCTTTATGTAAACAACCAGGACCTCCGTGATTGATCTCAAACTAACACAGAGTCATAGGAGGAGACATTAGCAGCGTTTTTTTGACCTGGAATATAACTTTTGACCACAAAACAGCAAAGGTAAGACATACTTTATGACTTAGCAAAGTTTTTTTCTACTACTGTTTGGCTGCTAGCTCACCGAGTTTTCGTCGCACAGTGAGGAGGCAGACATCTTCATGATCATCAGACTCTCTGCTTTCATATGATACCAGGCTTGTGTGGTTTACATGAAGTGGTGAAATCAGCAGACGCCGTACGTTTGATGTGTGCTATTTTCGTGTTTTCGTTAAATGCGCATATAATTTTTTGGGGTATGAATTATGTTTCATTTGGGTGGCAATGCTTGGTAGAGGCTTTTAGCTGAGTTTCTCCCCTTAATTCTGATATGCTACAAGTTAGGATTGGTGCTTCTTAGCGTGAGCATTGACCATCTGAACTGCATGCATGGCATGCTGACCTGCAAAGTGATTTCTAATTAGTCACAGTAATACCGTATACCCCGGGAAAATGTGGGGAAGGCTTAACGGTAACAAAATTTGGATACCGCCCAACTCTACTGCATAGCCTACTTACCCACGACAGAAGGACAAATATCAAGAAAAAATTACCAAATGTCTGCGTGGCAGACACAACAAACCGCAATGCAGCCATGCCCAATGGAATACTTTGCCTGTGCTAAAGAGCACCTAGCAAGAAACATTCTCCACCTCAGGTCCACATTGTCCATTTCCGTGGTGGCGAGGACAGGATGCGCCAGTGGACAATGTGGTGAATGGACACACTGATCAGCAGATACAGGTTAGCTACACTGGCTAGCTAAAAAGGAGCACCAGCACAAGTCCACTTAGTTATCTGTGCAATATAACTCCTTTGGTATTTAAATTTGATACTGAATGACAAGGCATTTTTTGACACTTGATAGTATCAAACCAATTCATTCGGTGCCATGAAAGTATCAAAGTTCAGTACCCATTCCTTACCCTGGTTACCATTAACCCTGAGGCAGCAATGTGCCTATGTACAGCGTGACAAAGCTGCAAGCATGGCTGAATACTGCTTTTGATTTTATTGCTGTAATAGAACTAAGGATTGGCCTTCTATTCTATAGGTAGTAGCAAATGAGTGAACAAGGGAGTGACTTCCAACACAGTCAACGCTACCATGCTGATGTTTGGCAGGTATAACGTTTAGCATGTTTGACACTGTTTTTTTAGTGTGTTACGATGCTAACATTAGCTAATTAGCAATGAACACATAGTACAACTGAGCCTGATGGGAATGTCAGTTGTTTTGCAGATATTTGGTCATAAATCACCGTACAAATTTTGACCTGATGATGGCGAGGTGAAGTCAGAGGATCACCAAAGTTATTACAATTCATCCTGAGGGGGGGATATGAACAGCCATACCCAATATCATGGCAACCCATACAACTGTTGACATTTCAGTCTGGACCAAAGTGGTGGGCTGAAGGACTGACCTGTTAATCTCTAAAGCCATACGCGCTAATACCGCTGAAAAAAGCCATATTTGTGACTACACTGCTTGTATAATATGTTCATTATTCTGATAAAAAGGAAAGTCTCCCTGATCATGAAAATGTTCACAAATACTGTACACTGTATTGTTCGACTGACACTGTAACGGACATAGTAAACAATAGAAAGAAAAACATATGTTATACTGTATAGGCTTCAGAGCATTTCAAATGAAACAGTTTGGTGAGTGACACTCAGCCATATCATTACTGTCATAAACAGACGCAGAGGTATTGGCTTATCACTGAAGGGCAGCAGAGCAAAGCAACATACAGTGTGACGATATGACTGGTTCTCTTATTGACCTCAGTTGCATCAGCTGGAAAGAGCTGCAAGAAAGCTTCAAATATTTCAGTCCTCCTCAGACTGTCTACCCCCAGTCAGTAGACTGAGCTGCTCAACAGCTCAATAAAATTCCCTTACTATAATTGACTGAGCTGACAAGTGTAACAACAGACCACACAACTGAGGTAATCCGACCCCAAGAAAAACGGATATATCTTGCATTGCTCATATGGATTCAACCAGGATGGCAAAACTTTGACATAGTAAATATAGAAATCATGCACAAGAATGGCAACCTGTATTGGTATTGGGTGTAGGTACACCCCCCAATTAAAACAGCTCACTCTTGTGCTTATAAGACAACAATATCTCTGGATAAAACAAAACAGAAAAACACTTGACAGCCCAGGGAGTCAGAGTAACTATGTCCTCTCACAAGCCAGTTCCCAGTGACTTGGCTACCACCTACAGCACTAATGTCAGCACTAGCCAACCAGTCAGACACCATTTCATTTGTTAAACCAGTATAAGCACCTGTCTCACTCCACTTCCACCAGTATTGACCACAGCAGCTCTTTGAGATGGAAGACTTACCTGAAACATGTGATGAATTCATGAAGGTTGAACCTGGACTTCCCTCCCCAATCCTTCCACTGTGTGCGTGCATTAAAGTGGGTCTTCAGAGTCTGCCATGTGTCGAAGGGCAGACGATGGACAGACAGATGAATCAGACTTTCTCCTCAACGTCAGCTTTTCTGCAAAAGAGAATATAACATCTTCAGCACTTGCTATTCATCTGTTTGTTAACAGTTAACTGTTCGCTAAACCCCTGAACATCATTCGTGGTTTAGCAACTTGGAACTAGGCACAGCAAGTCTGTCAAGCTTCAGATTTGCTCCCATGTTGAAGGTCCATATACAAAGAGTTTGGAAGGTGGAATTCACTTCTTTTAGCCTTTCTAAAACCAAAACCACAGAGCCAAAAGTGTAACAAATGGATTAGTGTGATTACCTGTTTCAAAATAAACCACAAGCATTAATGTTAGCAGCTACCTAGCTTACTAACTACAGCGGTGACCTAACCCAGCCATACTTCCACGAAACATTTCATTTTTTCGTACAGGTTACAGTCTAAAAAAGCCACAGTCATGATACCATATCCAAACTCTAGTATTTTCCTACTGAGTGGAAGTTAGCCAAAGATGATACATCAGAGTTGAGGCTAATGCTCGAAGCAGGAAGTTTACACACCAGCACTCCCGGCCAAACTAGTTGAGACATGCTGTCTGAAATCTAAACAACTAGCATAAATCAAGTGTCCAAGCATGTCCGCAAACAAAATTAAAGTTCTATCACTTATATTACTAACAGTAATAAGCTCTACATTGCGGTGTAATAACAATGGCGTTTCTTTACTTCGGCATCTACGTGAATCATGAATCAGACAGACTTCAGCCTCAGTTTTTTAGTATGATATCATGTGTATATTTCAAACTCTTAAACAGGGTTTTCCTTTTAAAATGAGCTGGAAACACTAAAAGTCAGTCGAAGACAATGTTTTCAACCAATGGCAGCGCTAACCTTTGCTTTATTAGCTAGCTAGGCAAAGCTGATAAAATCTCAGAGGACAGTTGTCATTTCAACCACATTTCAACTCAACATTAACCAGGTCGAGGTGAGAAGCTGGCTTTTCTCTGAATCTGCCACCACTATCAACTGCATATGTAAAAGCTTTGCTCTTCTTTGATTTTCCTACAAAGGGGAAAGGTTTCTAAAGATAGTGTACAGTACTGTTATGGAGTAACACTGCATTTCCACTGAAATGTATTTCCTGGTGGCTTCTCCTCAGTGTGTATTGTTGTTTTGCCATTGCACAAGGAAATGACAGAGGAAGAAATGTGCTTAATGAACATCCAGAATTCTATGGGTGAGTCAGATAACTTCCTGTAGTCAGTAAAGGCTTCTGGTCAAAGATATAAGATAATTTCCAAACTTTCTCTTCAGTCTGTCCAACTTGTACTTTACATTTTGTTTTGCTTCTTGAATAAATCTTGCAAGCCCACATTGTTCAGACCTTCAAGTTAACCACACATTTGCTTTTTTACTGTCTCCAAATGAAGACATTTTGACGTCACAGCTGAAAATCACAGGTGGAACTAATTACATTAATGAAGACACTGTCTCAGCAATTAGCGCACTGAAATACAGCAGTTAGTGTTGTTATTAGTTCCACCTGTGTTTGACAGGTCAAAATGTCTGCTGTGAAAAAAGTCTATTCAACTTCAGTTTCACATTTTTAATCCTGGTCATCTCTGATCTTGAGGCATTTGTGTGTGTCATTTGTCATTGTGCCACAGCTACTCACCATAGACATGAAGTTCATGTTCTGGATTATGTTGCGTCAATAAAATTGGCCTCAGTATTTTTAGCAGTTTCATCAATTTCAGAGTTCAGAGTGATGTTTGCAAACATCTGGTTTTGTCTGGCCAACAATCCAAAACCCAAAGATAAACAGTTTCAAATGACAGAAAAGAGAGAAAAGCAGCAAATGTTGTCATTGGAGAATGGTTAGAGTAGTTATGTATGTCATACTATTGTATTATCATAGTATAGTGTGTATACCTCTACCATATATTATATGTAACACTATAGACTTGAATATATCTTCACAGATTGTATTTATTAGTCATATTTGAACTATCTATCTATCTAACACTACATTATGTGTACACACTACATTATTTATACACACATCATGGCAGATGGATTTGCAGAGCTGGATTTTTGATCTCTTTGGCACACTTCACTTCAATAGATTAAGATATTATTACTATTTTTATTACTGTATAGCTTATGAATGTAGCTCTTTACATGTACAGTTCCTCTGTGGGGATCAGTAAAAACTGATGTATTTGTATTTAATGTTTTGTCTGTCGTTTTGTTCAGTTTTATATCCTGTTCCTTTAGAAATTGCATTCAATTCCACTTTTCGTTCCTCACTACGTGTGTTGTGTCCTGAACAGGAGTTACATCATATCAAGGAAAGAAGTTGCAGCCTGTTGCTTACTGTGGCTCCCTGGTCCTCTGACGCCACCTACTGGTCTTGTAAAGTACACTGTATAAGTATGAGGGAGGGAGAGGGAGAGAGAGAAAGAGACAGAGGGTGAGAGAGGGGGAGAGAGAGAGAGAGAGAGAGAGAGAAACAGGATACACAGAAAAGCGTCACAGATTCCAACATCCTGAATAATTGTCTTGAATGAATGTGTGTGTGTGTGTGTGTGGACGTGTGTGCCTGTGTCTCACAGGTGAGGCTCATGCTACTTAGCCGTAATGTGATTTAAAAGAACACGTTTAGCTCGGATTCCCCTCAACCCACCCTGTGTTTCCACACAAACACACTCATTTGTTCTTCACACCACACGCATACAGGCACACACAGACTCACAGCAGCAACAGCAGGTCTGTCTGAGGTCCGCTGGCTCTGAGCCCAAACACAGATTCCAGTCATTTAATGCTCTTACTGAAGGAGGGGGCATCTCACTGTGGGTGGATTCATCATCATCATCATTATTATTATCAACATCCTCTCCATGTCACCTCGACCCAATGTTTACTGGCTTCAAACTGCAGCTGAACTAATTTTGACTGGTTTACATGTGAGGTTTAATGATTCATGTTTTGATAACTGGTAAACACGTACTGCGCACTGAACTGAATAACAGGGAAATTCAGGTGTTCATGTTTTACATGTAAAATAAACTCATCTAGTACAGTACACTGTCTACTGTGCATGCAGGGTACAGTAAAAAAGTTTGCTTGTGATTGTGACTGATTTCCACAGGTTATAGAGCACACCTGTATAATCTAATGCAATCCAATAGAACAGCCCTGCAATAAAAATTCAAATAAAGCATAAAATGCAGTTTGTTTGTTTGTTTGTTTGTTTGTTTGTTTTGGGACTGTAATTCAACACTACAGTACATTATCCTTAAAAGGTTCAGATGACCAGTATATTAACACCATAAAAAACATTTGGGAATGATTACACTGTACATCACTAGTTCTGTTACATACATGTTTTAGGACATATAAAAATACTTTGCTTTGAAACACTATAATATAATATGGGATCAAGTTTAGTCACCTTGTAAAAAAGTATTAAAATTGCTTCTACTCCACCCACTCAGTGAAAAATCCATAATGAATGTGATTCATAGACTGTTTTTTCATTTAACAGTTTAACTGCTGGACAAGACATCTCCCACATCACTGTGAAGGGTTACATTCTCAGTGTATGTGCACTGGAGGTTATCAGTATCTACATCAAATCCAGTATCAAATCAACTTACTGAATCTGAATCCTGTCAAATCCCTGATTTTTATCTCATACCTAATCTTACTAGGTTTACATTTCAACATTTGCAAGTAACTTAAGGCTAAAATAACTCCAACTCAAAGATGTCTGATCAGCTTTTGTTGGCTGAGAAGGCAGAAACTCTACAGTTTGGAGTGACAGCCTTGTGACCTGAGATGAGCAGCATAAGATATGGTATGAGATGCTAAAAAAAATTATTGGCATCAGAGTTTAATAATTCTGGATATTTTGCAGACCAGGAAGTGCATCCATAATGGAACTGGCTCTTGTGCGGTTTCCGGACTAGTTAAGATGTCACACATCATGCTCATACGTATGCATGTTAAATTAAGATTTAATATGAGCACAGAGAAGCCATCCACTTCAGCAGATGAATGTGAAAACAAACTGAACATACATCATTCTGCACAGTGAAGATCAAACATCCAACAATAAGCAAAATTCATTTTTAAAGCTGAAATTGCCTCATATCATACTGCGTATAAACATTTGCAGCTTACAGTATATGAAGAAGCTGGCTTAACACTGAGTCTTCCCACACTGGTGCAGCTGCATTTCTGCTGGCAAATGTTCACTATAGCTGAAGTGGCAACATTTTTAAAATGAGTTTTAGTAGCAACAACAACAACAAAACAAGGACAACAACAAAGGTTCTTACTAGGAACATTGGAACTAGGAACAAGTCCCTGCGGTCGTGTTGGCAATGTCCTGAAGACTGAACAGGAGGGCTGGCGATCAGTCTGGAGGAAGCAACACAGTGTGTAGCATAATTTTCATTAATCTGATGATTATAGTTTTGGACTGTAAATTTCAGGAAATAGTCAATTTCCTAAAGCCCAAGATGAAGTCTTCAAATGGCTCGTCTGACCAACAGTCCAAAACTAGGGACCTTCATGATTTATCATTGATCGATTAACTGTCCTTAAGAATTTAACTGATTAAAAATGCATTAACTGACAATGTATGTTTTGCATGTCATTTCTCCAGAGCCTACAGTAACTTTTATACAACAAGAGGAGGTGCTTCTCCTTTGCTGTTCAGAAAAAAACTACAGGCACAACACAGGAAGTGGTCGGTGGGAAATGGAGAGGCAAGATGAAAAGGGCAAAACGTAGTCCTGTGGGGAAGCATTACACTGTGAAAGAGAACAATGCTCAATGTAAATATTGCAACACCGTTACAATTATACAACTCCAGTATGTCATTGTTGTACCACCTGAAAAGTCGCACCCGACAATTTCAGTACAAGACAAAAGTTGAACACTGCCTCCCAACAAACTATCATGTTTGTATTAGCTAGAGGAGGCTATAGCAAGCGGCAACCGCCAGGGCTAACAAAATACTGATGACTGCAGTTCCTCAAATGGCCACTTGAGCGAGGGTCCAAAAGTGAGTCAATCCCCACTTTCTTAGCAGAAATAGATGTGTTTACAGCCCGGTACAGACCGGTTGGTCTCTATAGCTAATTTCCCCCTTCACAACAACAGTACAGGAGGTGAATTTTTTATAAAACTCATTTATTTAAATTATACTAAGACTTAAAGTTTTGCAGAATTATGGGCATGGCCGCTTTGAGAGTTGACAACCTTGTTTCATTCAGCCCACCTCTGTTCCATCCATGCTCCACCTCGTAGCCCATTTTTGGATAAGCCGGGAGTTTATCTGAGTCAGGCAACAGCCAGAGCCACTGTCACTGAGCTTCAAAAAGGCTCTTCATAAACCAGTGGCTAACATCACGGAGACTTATTTACTTTATACGGTCTATGGGCTGCAGTGATGTGCAGAGGTAATAACTAGGCTATGCTTTATGGTGGAAAAGGACACGATGCCTGTAAACATGGTGGATGGTAATGAAGTTCCTGAGCCACTGAACTACATCGAGGCTATCGCATCCTCTTAAGAGGTACAATTACTAGCCATGTGGAGAGTCGGTACAATCATAAGAAAGACGGGTTTAAGGTGGAGTTGCACACTTAATGACTGACAGTTACATGCCACTACATCAGAAGAAAAGTCAGCTGAAAAATTGAACCAGGCTGTGCAGTCTCTAGAGTGGACATACGCTATATTTGTCTTTTTGTTACATGCGCATATAATTTCTTTGGGTATGAATTATGTTTCATTTGGGTGGCAATGCTTGGTAGAGGCTTATAGCTGAGTTTCTCCCCGTCATTCTGGTTGGGCTTCCTAGCGTGAGCATTGACCATCTGCACTGCACACATCTCACGCTGCCCCCTGTACAGGCGGCGCTCTTATTGAACAGTACAAGTCGTGGAATGCAACTTGGCGTAAGTATTTTCTGCTCGGTATTTCATACCTGGGATCCAATGCTTGATCATCTGCCTGAAGCCTTCTTTTTTTACAGTGTTATGTGGGACCATGTCTTTGGCTTGGTGGATAGTGACAGAATTTGTAATCTCGATCCACCGTTTTTTGTTTTTTTTTCTGTCACAGGGAGCCCCTCTAGTCAATGCGCCTTGAAGTGACATTTGGCTCGATTTTTCTTTTGCTTTTCCCGTGTTACCTGCTGATGTGGAGGGCACTGATCTTAACTTCGTACATTCTTGATATTCCAAGACATGCTTGCGGCTCGTGTTGCCGCCTCCAGCGACAACTTTAGCCCGACAAAAAAAACAACATTTCCGAACTTTCAATGTCTGTCCCATCCATCTTCACCGTAATGTTGAGCACTACAGTTTACCCTCACCATGCCCCGCACTATGCCTGTTTAGAAGCGCAACATTGAAAACGGTCCTGTCTGAAACAGTGTCGCGCGGCGCAGCATTCCAGACCTTGTGTAATCACATACACTGGTGTGGCGGTATATTAAAAATTCACATCATAACAAAAATATACACTGGTATTCGGTGTGAACCGGTATACCGCCCAGCCCTACTAACAGGCATTCTGTTCCATGCTTCTCACAATGATGGACTTGCTAGCTACATGCACTGGGTCGTTGCTGCAGCTGGGAAACTGGCATCATAGCAATGGAGAGCACGCAGCAACAAATCTGCTGAAAAAGACGTCTCAATCTCAAACACGTATGGAATGAGGGTGCACTCACTACATTGCTTATTTTGCCCTAGTTATCCTGGATTATTATTTTATTACGTGTTAAATTGCGCTCTATGTTCTTAATTTGACTGAAACCATTTATTGGCTTAATCAGAACTGCTACTGTAAATGCTCATGCAAATGTAACTTAAGGTAACTCATAAATACCTATAATTTGTTTGTACAAGTTCTTTCCACAGACATGGCGTCATCAATGTTAGACCGTCGCCACAAACACCTTGGATTTCTTAGTTCAAAAGGAGACTACGTGCCAACGCTAATCTGCTAGCACTGGCAGCAGCAGAGCCATTTGGTGATGTGGCTGCTGCAACTGATGAATTGAGTCACATTATGGCCAGCAGAGATGAAGACAGAGGAATACAGCCTCTGATGAATAGGAAGCCAGGACTCGGATGGAGGACAGCGTTGCTTCAGTCATGGTACTATTCTTTGGAGACCAGTACTTTTCAAATGCATCCAACAGTGCTGAAACTGAAGTAAAACTTCCTCTGCAACAAACCCACTCCTTTGAATGTAAACCTCGTTAACTGGTCGAAAGCAAACATGAAACGACTGGTCCATTGAATAAGGACAGGCAGAGAGCAGCTGTTTCAGGCGAGAGCCTTATTGCTTTATTATTGTGCTCATTTAAATTCTTATGCCATGTTCAGGAACATAACTATGGTGTCACTTGAACTGTTTAAATAAAGCCTAAACTGAGAAAACAAGGTGTGTTTTGTGTCTTATTGCTAATGATTAATCAATAATTGATTGTTAACCTATTCAGTTATCTGCAGATGACTTTTCTCCCAATCCACTAATCAATTAATTGACTAATGGTCTCAGCTCTATATGCCATGGCCTGCTTGCACTGAAATCTCAATATCAATAGCTCTAATTAAGTCAACTATTTTTTGTTCTGCTCTTCATTAGGTCAGGTGACTATAGGCTTTTGTTTTGATGATGTCCATCTTTAACAGGCTACAGGTGCATTTAGTTTAAGGAAAGTAAGGAACATGCGTTTTAATGCAATACGCCATGATGGGAATGTGATGGGTCTGCCGAACCACATCTGGAGGTCTGGCTCACATTGTGTTTAGGTCTTTGGTGGGAATAAATGCCATCTGTACAATAAGCTGGCATTCGTAGGCTACAAGAAATATAGATATTTCCTTTTAGCTAATATAAAATATAGCTTGTTCAAATTTAGAGCACAAGCAAGAACAAGACTGCAAGTCACACCTGCAATTACTGATTATACAGATATTCTGTAGCATGAAAGCCCCAAAAGACACGTTACAGAACTGCATGAAAAATTAAAGCAATACTGGTGAGAGTGAATGATATAGAATAGGAAATGACTGTGTGTGTGTGTGTGTGAGACACGTTGTACTAATCTGTGCAGCTGATCTGCTGTTAGCAAGGCAATGTAATGTAATTTATCTAGTGAGAGAGAAGTCTACACTGCTACACACCTAGACAAAGTGACACAATGTTTTTTATACAAATAAAGGAATAACTTAATGTATTACATTTACAATTGGGAAAAGATAATTAAAACTCTTTCATAGAGTTTCGGAAAGTTTGTAGAGGGAGGGAAAGTTTGTGCCACCTCAAATTACTCACACACAGGTTCTGGCCTGAAGAACAGAAATCTGATCTCAATGAGATAATGAGAACACATTAAAAATACCAGTTCTAAACACAAAGACAAGATTAGATCCAGATCCCATTTCAATACCAGGTGTAAATAGGTTGTGGTTTAAAACTGAAACAATTAAATGCTGACTGATGGATAAGTCGCCAGTCATTGGTTCAACCATCTTGACTGCAAGGATATCCTGCTTTTCTGTGTTTTATATCACAGTCAACCCTTTTCTGGTAATTTTAATGCCCAATGAATCTCACAAAAGCAAAACTTGAATTCGAATTAAGATCTGTAATTAATAAGTCTGCGCCCAAATGGTCTTGACAATTTCTGGCCAACGCTGCCTTTACAGTAAGTGGCGTTTCTCCAACTCCGCCAACTCTGGAAAGAAGTCACAGGAAGTCGGTGTCACAGCAGCAACTGGGCTGGGTGTCAGGGCCGAGATAATGGGATGAAATGCTGTGGGTGAGTGCATGTTCGTGTGTGTCTGTGTGTGTGTGGACTTAGGTTATGGAGCTAACTAGGTGTGACAGACTAACCTGCTGGCCAACTGCTCCATTAGCCTAATGACATGCAGACCAACACAAAGACCACACACAAAGAATGAAAGACAGGAAGACTGACAGAAAGACAAAAAGAAAATCAGCAAGAAAGAAAGAAAGAAAGAAAGAAAGAGTCAGTTTGAAAATAGAACAAGCTACCACTTGAGTCATGTGTCTCAATGTTGCCAAAGCATCAAGAAATTTCAATTTTTCTCTCTCCCTTTCTCTCACTCTGCCTCCCTCTCTTTGCTGCCTCCTCCTCCTCCTCCTCTTCACACCAACATTTCCTAAAATACCTGGCCCCTCCCATTCTGGAGAGGAGCAGGAAGTGCTGCCTGGCAACCAGGGAGCTGGCTGCCGTGGTAACGGTTCACCTGAGCACCTCTTCCCTAAACAAACAGCAAGTGTGAGCGAGTGACAGAACAGGATGTAGAGTCCAACTGTCTGTCTTTGAACAGTATCTGTTTGTAGTCTATATTTCTTGCTCATTCCCACTGCTTTTTCCGTCTCTCTCTCTCTCTCTCACACTCACACTCACACACACACACACACACACACACACACACACACACCTCTCCAGCTGGCTCAAGGAGAAAGGAGACAAATACGCATATTCCAACACACACAGACAGTTTCTGTCCTTTCAGGAGTGACATGAGGACAGCATACATTAAAGATTACTGTTCCATGTAGAAATGCAATGAAAAGTTGCAGTTCTACATATACTGACCACCGATTATCACATGATTCATTGTTTTAATCATCAGAAAATGTATCCACAACAATTAGAGTAATCAATTAATTGTAATTTTTCAAGCAAATGTGATGATTTACTGTTTTTCCATGTCTTAACATAACAGTTAACTACATAGAAACATGATACCACACAAACAGCCGGCCACACAACAAAGAGACTCAGGTCATGACTAGAGTTGGGCGGTATCCAAATGTTGATACCGTCAAGCCTTCCCCACATTTTCCCGGGGTATACGGTATTACCGTGACTAATTAGAAATCACTTTGCAGGGCAGCATGCCATGCATGCAGTTCAGATGGTCTATGCTCACGCTAAGAAGCACCAATCCTAACTTGTAGCATATCAGAATGAAGGGGAGAAACTCAGCTAAAAGCCTCTACCAAGCATCGCCACCCAAATGAAACATAATTCATACCCCAAGAAATTATATGCGCATGTAATAAAAACATGAAAATAGCACACATCAAACGTACGGCATCTGCTGATTTCACCACTTCATGTAAACCACACAAGCCTGGTATCATATGAAAGCAGAGAGTCTGATGATCATGAAGATGTCTGCCTCCTCACTGTGCGACGAAAACTCGGTGAGCTAGCAGCCAAAGAGTAGTAGAAAAAAACTTTGCTAAATCATAAAGTATGTCTTACCTTTGCTGTTTTGTGGTCAAAAGTTATATTCCAGGTCAAAAAAACGCTGCTAATGTCTCCTCCTATGACTCTGTGTTAGTTTGAGATCAATCACGAAGGTCCTGGTTGTTTACATAAAGAGGAGGGGGTTTCTAGAATGGAGGGAGCGCTCTTCATGTGATAACCTATCTCTGGGGTTACATCCTTCTGGATCGTCATTGGTGTTTCTATGGTGAATTTGGGTGGGTCGCTGAGCTATTGACCGGCATAACTACGCAGTTAGTTCAGCGCTCCGTCTCATGAATGAGCAGAGCGCTCACAGAGGATTCTGCTGAGCAGCCGAAGTGTTATTTCACTGTTTTATTTGCATTTCATCCTTTTATGAGAGATAAGAACAATAGCAAGCAGAAAAAAGGCTGAAAAAGTGTTTTCAACAGAGGTGCTTCTCCGTATGCTTGGACGACATAACGGTACTCTGCCCAGATGCACCTAAATGAGCGCCTGGACATACCTGTGTTAAAACATCTGTAAAACTGCTCAGGTTCATTTTTTTTACCATGTACTTTTGCACAGTCACCTTTTTCTCAAGTAAAAATTCAACCAGATACATTGAAAGGAGTGGACTTCATTTTTGTTATGACGATGCTACAACTATGTTAGACCCCTACAGACCTATATGTGCAACATTTTTTTTTTTTTTTTTTTTTAATGACGGTAATGAAACTGATACCATTGCTATTTTTAGATACTGCAGGCTACCTTATTACTGGATTACTGCCCAACCCTAGTCATGACCAGCTTTATGCTTACTGACATCTACTTAAGCATTTTCTGCAAGTGCATAAGTGAGCAACATGTCTTGTTTCATCAGGCTACCATGTCAATCGGGAGGACACATCACAAGTGTAATATAGCGTAGTGAAGGTCAGGACCCCCAACAAGGTGTCACAAGGTAAATGTGAGGAGGTGCCAGATACACAGAGGACGAAAGTAAAGAAAAACGTATTTCCATTACACCAATGCTTGTGTTTTTACTCTATATATTCGCCCTATTACTTAAATCTGCAATACCTGTTTTTCTTGGCTACCTGGGGCAGTGGAAACAAGTTGTGAATACATTAACATATTATCACACATCCAGCAGCTACAGTACAACATTATTACTCGTTTAGAGTAGCGTTTCTGACCAACTGGTGGATTTAAGTCCAAAATCCACTCTCTTTTAGCTCTGTTTTTGGTCTCTGCCAACTCCTGAGGGGAATATCAGTCTGTCTCCTAAAGGTTCCACTATATTCATAAGCCAAATGCTAACTGTGTCTGTCTACTGTGTGGTGCTGAGCAGCTAGTGTAAAGTTGCTTTTTAGAACTTTTTCACTGAAAACAGCTGCCTGCTGTGGCTGAAAATGACAATGAGCTGGAACCCCCATAAAGCTCTGTAAAGCTGAAGATGAAGGTGATAATTATCTGCAGGTTTATCACTGTGAGGGACCCCTTTCATATTGTTATCTTATTTTTATATCACTATTTGATACGTTGGTTGTAAAAATATCGATTATAGCCACTTTAAATGGAACACAGCAGTAGATGCTGCCTCATTTCAAGGGGTTACAATCCAAAAGGTACATTTTACAAAAGGACATTTGATGACATCACCTTAGGCTTTAGTTTTAAGTTTTATAGTCCAAATGATAAATATAGAAAAAATGACTGAGCTGTGCTTATGTCTTACGCCTTGCTGCTGATTCCCAAGTTGATGTATTTTAGAGAGGAATATTAAAAAATAGGTGCATTACTACAAAATCGATCATCTCAAGTGAACTGGGTATTGAGTGGGTGTCTTCGTCCCAGCAGTTGCGTTTAGGTTTAATGTACATCTACATCTGGCAGAACAGAATGAAGTGCCACAAACCAAAATAGAATAGGCCTCATATAAATTCTCTACACTGGAGGTAAAAGTCAGTGGCATGGCCCTTAACGCTCTTATGTAACTAATGGAGTAACCCTTGACTTGGAAGATCTGACCCCTGTGCATGATAGAGCTGCAAATCCCTCTCCACCATCCTTCAAACCAGACTATGACCAGCTGGAATGATGTGGGGGGTCAAGCCCTTCAGGGAGGAGGGGCCATGGATGTATTATGAGAACTGGATACAGTGTTTCAAGATGGTGCCCCC
Source organism: Chaetodon trifasciatus (assembly GCA_037975065.1). NCBI lineage: Eukaryota > Metazoa > Chordata > Actinopteri > Chaetodontiformes > Chaetodontidae > Chaetodon > Chaetodon trifasciatus. The sequence continues at coordinate 1,389,464 of JBBMOE010000033.1, forward strand.
TTTCTTTCCTAAGGCTGCTACGCAGCACATAAGCAGGCAGTTCTTCAGGCTTCCACATTTCCGGGCCCACAGAGTTCCTGTCTGGTTGGACTTACTGACAGCCAGAATAACAAGAATTTCTGAAGAGGTGGTCATGACACCTTATTTTATAGTAAGACCGTACAGCTTCAACTGTGACACAACAAAGAATAATTAATAATAAAGGGTGTCTGTTATTTTCAGTACTGTGATGCAATGGAAGGAAGGAAATTTAAATGTAAAGAAGGAAGGACAAAGGTGAATTAAAGGATTACAGGGTGAGGAGAGCCAGGATGAAAAAAAGCAGAGACACAGTAGAATGCAGTGAACAAACTTATACAGCAGCTATCAGAACTGCAAAAAAATCATGTCTATCCAACTACCCACCAATCTCCCTATAGAAGCTACCTATATATGTAGAGGATTGATGCCTCACAATCTTGACAGACTGGTTAGAGGCATTTTACATGAGAGGAATCTTTTTTTGTCATATGCATTTGTGGGACCTCACTGGTCCCAAAGAGCACTGAAAGATGATAAAATCTTTAGCACTTCATATTGCAGAAGTAGTGCATAGAGATGTTATTAAAGTGGTCTGTGATATGTTAGATGTGTACTGGGCTGCATCACTACATAGTACCACTTTGGGACATGATGGCGTTACTGATGTGTGTGCTGTGTCTCTAGAGCAGAACAAGTTAGTGCGTGTATCCTAACTATGTCATACCAGTCATGTATGAATACAGAATTCAGTGCCTTTGAGGCGTGGCTGGTCTGGTCAATAGCTGCTAGTAAAGTGACAATATCCCAACTAAGTTGTCATTTGTTGGCTCCCCAAGTTAGCTAGCTATCCTGAGGCTCATGCAAATGCCATACTACCAGAGTCAGCCCAACCAGCCCACAGCAACACCCTACAAGTTAGGGTGGGTCGCAATTTCCACAGGGAAGAGACAGCTACAGTGCTAATCGTCACTGAGAAAGCTTCCACTTTCTGGTGGAAGTAATATGTTGAAAAGATTCTTTAGGATGGCAAAGACACAGAATTTGCTAGGATGCTGCCAAATTCCCTTTCTTCAGTCAACAGAAAATTAATCAGCAGTCTGTTCTTTTGTTCATATATACAGATGATGTGATACCATCCAGCAGTCCACCTCTGCTGGAAGCATCATTCTTAACTACTATCTTGGGCAAAATCATTGCACTTTCACCGCCGGTTCTATCATTTGCATACATCTGTGAGACTTCCATATTTGAGTTAATAAAAACGTTGAAAATGTGAAGACTGTCGTCATGAGATAAAGGTAGCCTACTTTATATTTTTAGTTGTTATAAGCATCTGCATGAGGCTGAAGACTTGATCACTGATACAAAAAATGAAGGTGCGTTTTGTTTTCATTGTGAGATCTGTCCTGCACACTTAGTCTCATCAAATGGTCACCTTTTTACAGGCGCTGAATGACACGCTTTAGCCGCTCCATGGCATGCTGAGTCATGATTGTAGGTGTTTTTACACCAGTAGATTTGTGTTACCACTTGAGAGCAGCACCAAACCTTGATGTTCTTTGCACTCAGCCAAGCTTTGTCAATGCAATGGCCTTAAACTCTTTGTAAGTCTGGCTATGCTCAGCTTTCAGTATTTTTTAGTGCAAAAGATTTCTATGGTTTGGATGCCCTGGGCAGCCACCTAAGGGTTTAACACAGGCTACTATTGTTTAATTAATAAAACGGACTTTTTTGCACTTTTTCTTTGCAGACAAGATTCAAATATTGCAAGGAAGAAATGGTAAAAGAAGACAAAAGCACAGTAAACATGTCATATCACAAACCACAAAACCTCTGACAGAGATGCAGGTATGAGGCATACAGAGTCCTGGTCCTACTTTAAAGTAGGCGGTATGTGGTAGTGATAGTTGCACCAACACGTACGTTGTACATATATAAAAGAATTTGGGCTTGCTTACCTAGATAGCTGCTTGTGACTGTGGAATCATAGTCCAACAACTGCACCTGTTTATCTTTTTGGGCCAAATTTAATCAGGCTGATTTATAATCCAATGCACGAAAACATCACAGACAAACTATTAGGAGCCATCCCCTGTCGCTGTCCAGTCAGCTCCACAAAAGCATCATCTCCAGGGCCTTTCTTTTGTGGGATTCCTTGTCATTCAAAAACATGACATAGCCAGCAGCAAAGTCAGTTTTGTTGTGAGCTTTTCCTCATTCTTTGACAGCAACCCAGGTAAATGTCATGTACCAGACACAACTTGGCGACTGATATGCAGTTTGACAGCAAAATGTACAACACTGTGCAAGATGTTTTCAAACTGACAGATGACACGGAAAATAATGTCATGAAGTAAAAGGTTGCCACATTTCATGCTGTGCATCAACTTGATCATTTGGAAGAAGTTGCTGTCCTCACTGACAACACAACTGAAGGAAGACTCAGCACAATGCCAGACACCTTCAAGAATAGAAATGTGAGAGCAATGTACAAATATGGTCCAAATAAGGGACCTCATTCACAGATGTAAGTGTACATTAGACAATACAGAGTAAAACATAATGCTACACTGGTTTATAGCCTCCTTTGTAGCTTTCAGAGAATGACTTCTGATTGTCATTTGCTAGCAGCTATTGTGTTACCAGGGCATTTGGTTAGATGTTCAACACTGATAGCCACTGTTGGCTTCTAGCCACTAACCATCGGTGCAGAGGGTTTAAAACTACTGTCCCCTGTTAGCTTTAGGCTTGTACTGAAGCTGGGGGCTGTTTAACTTACTTGTGCCCCAGTTAGCTGCTAGCTATTTAGTTATTTCTTGGTGAATAACTGCCGGCACACAGGTAACTATTGTGTGAAAGCAAATATAGCTGTTAGGTGTTACCTGTAGCTCGTTAGCTGCTGTATCTGTCAGGTGTCAGCTGGTGTCCTTTAGCTAGCTGCAGTACTATGGTAAGTGGTACTAAGTTAACAACGACGTTAAATGTATCGAAGTGTACTTAGGCAATGACTTAGCAAGCATGAGATTTCACTTCTCAATCTGGAGGCATTCTTCAAAACCCCCTTGACTGTCTGTCGGTAGGTATATCCTTGTACAGTCACGCACACACGCACGCACACGCTCGCTCATAAACCACACGGTACCGTGGATGTCGGCGGGTCCTCCTGGAACACGTATTAGCGCAGAGGTCGCTTCCTCCCGGCTTTGGTTTCCGCCGAGGCTCGGTGTGTCCTCCTTGTAGAGCTCCTCTGCGCTCTTTTTTCACATGAAAACGTGTAATTTAACAAGCATAACGCGTTTCACCTCCTCCATATTTACAGTCTGCCTCTCTCACCCTCTCACTCTCTCTCTCGCGCTCTCTCTCCCACCACCACCAACAACAACATTATTGACGTCCTCCTCCTGCCACGTGACCAGTCTGCTGGGGCTAAAAATAGACTCAATAGAAACCAATGGAGGCAGACAGACATGGTAGAGATAGGCAGGCGGACAGATTCACAGTTTAGTTTGTCCTGTTTGCCAGTTTCACCTCACTTTCCCATGTTTCCTACCCATATGGTGCCTCAGGACACACAGTGGAGCTGCTGACTTGGACGAACTGCTCACTGTCGGACCCACAGATAACACAGGCAGGGACTGAACACTGGAAGACTTGCAGGACTGTTACCAATCACTTGAGCAATACTGAGCTGGTCAATCAAAAAACAGTACTTTATAAACCATTTTAATAATCAATTCATTTTTTAAGTTTACTTTATCGAACAAATGGCCCAACATCACACTTTCCGGCTTATCTGTGACGACTGGCTTTTCTCACAGCTGGTTTACTGGCTGGTTTTGTTTATGCCTCTGGGGTGTTACCATTGCAGTCGAGTCACGGAGCTAAGCTTCAGATTTTAAATATATATATAAATACTCTGTGACCTTTAGCAGCACTTACCATTGATCTGAGGGTATTTTCAGAATTCTCAAAGACTCTTCTCACCATCTGGAGAAAGAAATATGGCAGCTCCAGGCTGCCCCAGGTGCTTCCAAAAGCCCCAGTTTTACTGAGGCTGACAATTGACAATTGTTTTGTTGGTTATTTGTTAAAATGTCCCATTAAATCACAGTGTCAACTGACAGAGCCTTTAGGTGAGACCGGCTTTGTTGCCTGACCTTAAATCCCCTGTCCTGAAGAGAATCCCTGTATTCAACTTGAGATTTTAAGACCCTCATTATTGGCTGTTGTCCTGCCTATTCCAATCAAAAAAAAAAAGAAAAAAAAAGAAAAGGTACAGATTGCCCCATACTGTCCTCCTTACCTCTTTACTTCTTTCTTAATGCAGTGTGTATGCTTTTCCCATGCTGCTTGACACCAGATTTGCTGTGTGGTAATCTGACCAAACACAGAATTATGAAAATTGTAAGCAAAAAAACAAGTACTTAAAGTGAGATAATGTGGCTTTTGAAAGAACAAATAACATATTATTCCTCTTCCACATGAAAAGTTCAACTCAGAGGACATAAAATACACCCTTGGTCAATTCAACACACCCAGAAGTTTTGCTGCTATGGCCTTATTTGGTCTGGTATGACTAGAAGTTTATGGTGGATACTGATAGCAAAGTGTACAGACTTTATGGCTCTTCTCTATTTATGCTACTGCTATACCATCTTTTAGCATAGACCATAATCCTATAATTGTCTCTTATGGTCTCAGAAGCCACTGTTCAGCAAAAGTTACACAGTGTCACATTAAGGCCCTCATCATGTCAGGTGGGAATTAGTGAGGTTTAGTGGTTAAGTGGCCTATATATTCCCAAACATCAATTAAAAAAGCATAAGCCAATTGTTACTTTAGCCAGTAGCAAAGCCGTGTAGAACACTGATGGTGAACATGAGAAACTTTTTACCTGCTTAACATCAGCAGGTTAGCATACCGATCTTAGCATTCAAGTCAAAGCACCGCTGTGCTTCAGTGCAACCTCACAGAGCTGTTAGCATCAACGTAGACTCTTGTTCTATTATTCAACTAGCATTTCCAACACTTAGATGGCCATGAATCTTAGCCCACTGTATCATCGCGAGCAATCGTGTTGACAACGACTCACTGAGACAGTCAAATTGTGCAAGCTGAGTACCAAGCAGCCCTTGCTAAGAAACGCATGCAAAATACAGTACAAGGATGTATTTGTGGAGAGCATAACAGAATCGTGTTGGGACTTCATTTGGGAACAAAGCCTGTGAGGTTTTCAAAACCGATTCAAAATGACTGTAATTATGATGCATACAGGTAAAAATCAGAATCAAAATTAACAGTGACAAGATTTAGATGGACAAAAGGAGAAATCTGTTTCACTCATCATTGTTTACAACATAAGGCGAGTAGAGGGAAGGACAGGATAGAAGGAATCATAGTTGAAGCTATAAATATCCCCACTCTTAGCAAAATGTGACTGCAAAACAGATAGATGAGGAGGAGGAGGTGGAGGGAACAGAAATGAAGGAGATAGGGGAAAATGAGCTAGGAAGGAAGGTGAGAGAATGGAACAGAGCAGGGAGGTTTGAGAAAAGATGAAGGGAGGAAGGAGAGAAGCTGGGAGAGAGATGCAGGAAGGAAGGAAGGAAGGAAGGAAGGAAGGAAGGAAGGAAGGAACGAACGCTAGGGAGTGGGATGATGGGGGAAAGGAAATATGAAGGGAAGGGGAGAGCAGAGAAACAAGAAAAGAGAGGAGAAATATTCTGCTTGAACAGAGAAAAACACATAAGGTAGAAAAGAAAGAGAGCGGGGGTGGAATGAAACGACGGAGAGAGTGAGAGACAGAAATAGAGAGAAAGAAAGAGCTATTCTGGTAATGATGTTGTTGCCATGGAGATGCTATCCTCAGTCAGACTACTCCACAGGTGCCTTGTGGGTATTTTTAAAGGACTTCACTGATTGGTGGAGGTCTTTGGAACAGAGGACTGTGGATTGGTTGATATAGGTGAAGGTCAAAGGTCATTTAATTGAATCCCATTACCCTCCAAAAGCTTTCTTATCTACTCGTCCTTTTCTTCTTTCTCCTTCCATTGCTTGCTAGTCTCTTAATAGTCATGAACTTAAGCCAAATAAAGCTAAAAATAACATACCACATATTTCTTAATGCAGCATACATGTCTTAAGTATAACACCTACACACTGTGCTCAGTTTAAAGGAAAGCCCTTATTAACCTTCATGAGCCAAAGACCTTTGTTTACATTGAAATGCCTATAATCTATATTTTTATATCAACAATGGATTACATGACTACTTGTAGCATAGGTGAAAGGGCTCGTTTGCAGTGACAAACCTGCAGAAAATAAATCGACTCTGCAGTTCCCCTCAGCTCTACCGAGTATTTTTGCACCAAATGGCAGACAGATAAAGTAAGCGAGGAGCTGATGAGCATAAAGGAGCGTTTAGCTGTGAGTCAGATATTTCTGTCAGGAGCTGGTGGAGTCCAAAAACAGAGCTAAAAGAGAGTGAATATATGACTCACAGTGCATTCATCAGGTAGACAGAAACCTGACTCCAAATGAACGCTAATGCTGCTCCTTGTCAACTGTGAATAGGCAGCTTGTTGCTGACATATTCGCACAACAGATAGAACTGAAAGATACTGAATCACATGACAATTAAATGTAGAAAATTAAAGTTAATATTATTAAACCCGCATTTTTTGGTCAGTTAAGAGCCATAAGACTCCTGGGAGTTACTGCAACCAACCAGGAAACAGATCAGCTTTGGTTATTTGTACAGATTAAACAACAACATATAATGTGTTAATTCATGACCTTTAGAGGTGCTAGTTGATGTTTTTTTGTCCCCTTAAGACCGAGCCAGGATAGCTTTTTCCCCTTGTTTCCCATCTTTATGCTAAGCTTTGATAGCCTGCTGCGGGCTGTAGCTTATTTACTGTCCACTTGTCAAATTCAAATCAATCTTCTTATTTAATTCTAAGCAAGACAGAGAAAAATGTATTTCCCAAAAGTTCACCAGATCTTGTTCCTGAGGAAAGCAAACCCCAACACATGTGAAATCACACACACACACACACACACACACACACACACACACACACATACATACATACATACACAATATAGATAATATATATAACTTTAACACACCACGGTCACCAAAGACTAACTGCTTCCAGGTGATAGGATGGACAAATGGAAATTCACAAAATTGCATATAATTTCTGTTCCATTATGAAATCAATGTTTCTTTAATTGTGACCTAATGCTGCACCAGTGGGTGGATATAAAATCTCAGACTAATAGAAGCATCACAGGTTCAAACCCACACAGGTAAAAATGCGTCCAGCCACGCTGACGGAGGGCCAGAGACTTCATTACATTATCACACTGAAAGAAGATGAGAACGACGGGCCCACTGGTGTCATTAAAAGTTATAAGACAATAAAAGATGAAGGCAGAGGGAGTGAGAGAGAATATTGAGAAAAGATGAACGAATAACATGTGAGTTTGTAGCAGGCACACACACACACAGCAAAAGGAGCAGTGGTGAGTCAGCCTCCTGTGAGTCACAGGAGAAATCAGAAATGTCAGACAGAAAAAGAGCACACATATACCAAACACACACACACACACACACACACACACACACACACACACACACACACACACAGCTGTAGCCACCAGTTACTGACATTAATGGAGGTAGCCTTGACAACTGTTCTCTCTCCACCTTCTGAGTTAAGAGTCACACACTGTTCGCTCTGCAGCAACACGTTTTCAGACATCGAATAAGACTGTGACAACAATTTTACCCACAAAGATTTTAGGTGAACATCTGTTGGTGAAAGGAAGCTCATCTAGAATTCTGCATCGTCCTGTGCTGCCCTCTGAGCCCCTGAGGTCCCTCTGCAGGTCCCCGGACCCCAGGGTGAGCACCACTGATCCGCGGCTCTTCTGAGTTATCCAAGACAGCAGCGCCCTCAAGAGGAGAGGAAGGGAGGATGCATGATGTAAGCTGACGGTCTTACAGTGAAACTCAATTACCTCAACTGCCCTTACAAAGATCACTTGACTAAATTTATTTATTACTGTATGTAGCTACAATATTGAGGTATTTGTACTTTCAGTACTTCCATGTTATGCTTCTTTACATCTATTTCAGTACATTTTAGAAGGAAATATGATACTTTTTACTCCACTAAATTCATTTGATAGCTTTAGTGACTACTTGTTGTGCAGCTTCAGATTGTTCATAGATAACACAGTATGTCCACAGATGAAATATGCTGCATGATTTGCACACTCTCTGAGGAAAATCATTCTTAGGAGGCAAATATGTACAGTACGTAAAGATTCATGGTAGGAGCCATTATCAACATTATACTAATGTGGTTAATATTGACATATTGAACTTCACTGAATATACACCCTCTCAAATGTATTATACTGTATGTAGGATAAATTCATTCATTCATTCATTCATCTTCTATACCCCTGATTATCCCTTTCGGGCGAGAGGCGGGGTACACCCTGAGCCGGTCGCCAGCCGACTGCAGGGCAACACACACACGCATTCACCCTCACATTCACACCTAGGGACAATTTAGAGTCACCAATTAACCTAGTGAGCATGTTTTTGGTCTGTGGGAGGAAGCCGGAGAGAGAACCCACACATGCACGGGAAGAACATGCAAACTTCACACAGAAAGGCCCCCGCCTGACCCGGGGATCGAACCGGCAACCTTCTTGCTGTGAGGCACCGTGCCGCCCCGGATAAATTCATCTATATGTTAATTTTGCAATTACTGCACACTGGTGCACAACCATATTGCATTTGATTTATTATATTTGATATTTTATACATATCATGTTTCATTCTAATTCCTATTCTGTTTTTAACTTCTGGACTGTTGTCTGTCTTTAATTCTCGTTTTTCCTTGTTTGTATGAGTATAGCTGGAAGGAGCCTGAGAAGAAGAAGAAGAAGAAGAAGAAGAAGAAGAAGAAGAAGAAGAAGAAGAAGAAGAAGAAGAAGAAGAACTTTACTTTATTAATCACACACATGTACATGCCATGTTTTTGAAGAACACATCAAACACATCATGCACATGCTTCAGTGAAGTTAATTAAGGGTTAATTCTTAATTCTTAAGACAAACACACACACCAAACAAAAATTCTTAACAAAGTTCTTAAGGATTTAAAGAACTAAGAATTTCGCCGCCGGCGAGTGTTTCTGTGTTACGTTACGTTTTAAAGTACACGTGGTGAAGCATTTGCATGTCAGGAGAGACAGAAACTCGTGTCGGTGTGTGCAGGATGTACACAGTCATTTGACAAAACAATTAAAGCGTTTGTTTCCACTCTTAGTCTGTTTTAAAAGATTGCATTAGTCACATGAGGGTATAAGTGTGCACAACAACACCTCTTCTCTGAATAATACGAGAAAAAGCAAGCAGCCACTGACAGAAATTGCGAGCTCCCTGCAATGAACGAGCGGACATGACGCACATGGATTATCCAGCATGGATGAGGTCTGAAGATTACAGACAACTCTTACTAAGTAAACTTCAACCATGCGTGAAACAGCTAATAGCTATAAAAACCGGCGATTACCGTGAGATCGCAAAGGTACCAGCTGTGCAACCCGCGCGTAACATTACGCATTGTACGTCCACAACCGACGGCTAATGCGCATAGCACACATGTTCTGCGGGTACTTAAGTGAAAAGGAACTTATTATCATAGACTCATCATGTTGACAGCGGCTGAACTACAGCGAAAGGACGCTTTCTCACGTTTTGGCGAGATCTGAGTGCGCCTCAGCCAGCAAGCTGTCTGCTCTCTGCATCATGCTAGGACTTCCATGTGATACTTGCTGATAAGACTGATAATTACCAAAACCTCTCGTACACTTTTCAGATCAACTAAAAATGATTGGAAACGAATGGGTTTCATAATCAAGGCAAATTATTTATTATAATCAGCATTAATAGCAGGCCTACTATCAGTGGAGGTAAGAGCAGCAGTATTAGTCATAATATTAGTGATGATAGTAGCAGTGGTGCTGTGATGCCAGAGGTGTTGAATAATTAGAGTGGGTCCATTAATCCAGCGGCTAATTGTTCTGATTTGCCTCGTCTGCTTCTAATGAGCAGCTACGATTCACTGACATACACTCCCCCTCCTCCCCCGCTCCCTCGCCTCCACCTCCTCCATCACCCCCCTCCAGTGTTGCCAAGGCAACAAACCTTTACACCGGAGCTGTTAGTCATCAGTCCACGCAGTCCAGCCCCCACCCTTCTCTTGTGATGTTGCTGTGACGTTATTGTGACAAGTCCACTTCAATGTCCATGAATAGATTTATTTATATATTAAATATCTGAGTTGGACTGCAAGACAGAAGTTTTTCTGTGATAATGCATGAGCGTAATAGAAAGCTAATAATGATAACAACGGTGCATGTGGTGGTGTAACACTGCACTTTGTTATTTCCTCCTCACAGGCTTGCTGTCACATGGGTTGAGCTTGTATAGGAAGGTATCCAAAACACACACACACACACACACACACACACACACACACACACACACACACACACACACACACACACACACACACACACGTATCTGCATGGTCACAGGGGGGAGGAAGGCGGGTCTGTAAGTAGACTCCAGGACTTCCTCGGGAGAGCACAGCGGATCCTACAGCGCAGTAAGTGTTTGAGCTCTTTCTTATTTTAATCGCTTTTCCCATTTAGAAACTGCCGTTTTTTAACTACCAAAGCAGAAGTGAAATGATACCCATAGAGTGAAACACAGTGTGGAGTCGTGCAGATCTCCAGCAGCGGCAGGTAACAGGTGACTGCCAGCAGCCTCTGATTTCCTCTGGTTCTCTATGATATGATTGTAGTTGTGGCGGTGTGTCTGTGTGGGAACAGCTCTCTGATGTGTCTGGATCGGGGGTGATAATTGACTTAGGTGATGTCTTGAGCGGGCGGTGCTGTGTGCAGGAGCTGCGATCATGAGGCGAGCAGGCAGAAAGCTTTTTGATTTCTGCTCTGCCAAAGTGCGATCGGCTCCGTGCGACACTTCCTGCATGGAAGCCCATCGTCATGTTTGTGTTGCATGACTCTTCCGCTGATGGAGAACACGATAAAAGCAGCAGATGCGGGTTGACTGTCTTCTTTTTTAATGTGAAAGAGCTCCGCTGTGTTTTTAGTCAAAGACATAAAGTTTATTTTGAAAAGATTTGCCTCTTAACCTGCAGCCCCGCTTTTTCCTAGTTTTCTGAATTCAGTCATTTTACGTTTATCCACTAATCAGTCAAACTTGATTTGGAGTTCAAAGTGAAGAAGGTTTTTATTTTATTTTATTGTTTTTATTTATTTATTTAATCGTTCTGAGGTACTTACTTGACTCGAGTATTCCCATCTTGTACTACTACTTTATTTCAAAGGGAAATACCTTACTTTTTACCCCACTGCATTTCTTTGACATTTGTAGAACTTTTAGGACCAAGACTTTACATACATATAAAACTGAAGATCAGTATCTAAAATATTATTTGTAGTAAGATATTAAACAACCCAACAGTGAAGTAACTCAAATTAACCCCGTCTCAACCAACTACAACATTAAAATACTGCTTACATGTGAATGCATCAATTACAATGATCTAGTAATATAATTACACTGCGAGGGGCATTCTCATACAAAGATTTAAAAAAATATATAAACAAGTCTGTCTGTCTGTCTATATGATTGCATATACAAGATATGAATGGAAGTGTGAAGTGAAGAACAGGAATGAATGGAAAATGAAAGTGTACATCTCACTGCAAATGGACAAACAGTAGGAAACTGAACAGTGGACTTGGTTTGAGGTGTAGTATGGTAATAGTGTATGATAGTCCTTGTCAGTGTCTGGGAGGGAAGATCTGTGGTGCATGTTGGTGCTTTGGCCAGTTATCTGATATAAGAGACATCCATGTAATTGCAGCTGATACAAGGGCTCACTGTTCTTGGATTTGTCTCTGGATATCATCATGACAACCATTTTTTTCCCATGGGTTTGTGTATGAATGTGTAAAATCCAGATTTGGTTGCTCTTAGCAGCACAGGAGCAGCTGACGGCACTGCAGTGGAAGCTGATGGCTTTCACTGGCTTTGCTGTGGGGATGAGGAAAAATCAGTCTTTAGATATTCATGGCCCTTTGTGCGATGGAACACTCAGCACCTGCGTCCACTTTAGCATGACCAGATTAACCTGTTAGGTGACCCCTGACCCCTCCGCCGTTAAATATGCTTTTGTTCCACACTAAAACTTAAATGACTCAACGTCAATTACAAAATTAAAGGAGGGAAAAAATCAGTTACCACATACAGAAACCTGATTACTTCACCATGTGGTGCTCTGCAATTGTCTTTCTCTACCTCAGCTTCCTAACTCAATTTATTTTCCTGTAGTTCAAGGAAGAGTGCAGCCCAAGGCATCTGTTGCAGTCCGCAATCTTTCTGTCTGTCATTCTCAGATCATGGACGACTCTGCTCCACATGCTCGCGGCTCGATGTTTGCGTGGCTGGTGGGAGCGTCACAGGCTCTGGGTCTGGCCTCAGTGGTGCTGACCGGTGTGTGGATGGGTCACTATCGCGGGGGCTTCGCCTGGGATGGCTCAACGCTGGAGTTTAACGTACACCCTCTGTGCATGGTGCTGGGGCTGGTCTTCCTGCAAGGTGACGGTGAGTCCACTCTGATCACTGATCAGTGCACGCTGTCACTCTTGAAGGAAACTGCAGTCTGACATCCTATGATAGACTAGCATGTTCTTTCAAGCCGTCCCTGAACACAACACACACAAAGCAGTTGATATCTGTAGCGGAGTGTCATGCTTTCCAAGAGAAATAGACAAACGCACTTGTGAGTGTGTCCCCACAAACTAACTTAGACATGAATGATGAAAAGGACTAATCTCAACAGTCGTTACAGCTGCAAACATTCTGAACTGAATGAGCTGCAAGGACAAATGCACTTGGGTAAAGTTAAAGCTCTTCAGTGGAGTTTGGATGTCCAACAAGCAGCTTTCACAGACCACATTCTGACAGAGACAGTGTTCTGCAGGCAAGTCCTCTGGTGAGCGAGCTAATGGCTAAGAAGCTGAAACCTCCTTCAGAAAAAGAAACTGTCAACAGTAAAACATTTGCAAAGTGTCAGTTTATCTGGAATAGTTCATAGGGATGAAGGAAAACCTGAAGTGGAAACTCAGTGATAGCAAGTGTCTGTGTTCTTTGACCTTCATGGTGGACATTACCAGGAACCTCTCAGAGCCTCTTAGCCCTCTGCTTTCTAATGTGAGACCATTTTAAGTGAAATTAAAACTGTGGCAAGTTCAACTGAAAAGAGGAAACATTTTTCTGCTCTGCAAGATAAAGAGCCTGTTACGGCATCTGAACATGCTGCTGGCTGTGAAAACTGCTTCAGGCATCTGGTGAGTGTCACAACATGAAAAGTAAAGAAAAGGAACAGTACATATGTATTTCTGTATTACATATACACATATTTGCTGTTTATTGTGGAATCAGCTGATGCAAAGCAAATCCTGCCATAAAACCAGGCTGAACTAAAGCAAATCTGCTTGAGAACTCTGTTACACCACCACATTCACACCAGCATGTTTTCATTCAATGTGTATACAATCAAAACGTTCAAAAAACAAAATCTTGAACATCCTTGGTTTCCTCCATATCCATAAAATCCACCAAAGCTCTGCTCTAAAGTCATTCTCCAAACTTTTGAGCTGTAATCTTTAATGTCTAAAAATTCTCTACAGTGTCAATTAGAGGTTCTTGCAGGAATTGAGGCCTTGTCTCTGCCCGTCTGCTCTTACATCATTTTGTAGTCATGGTTACACTCAGTCATTTTCAGATAGCATTCTCTAAATTGAGTGAAACTGGAAGCAGACGTCAGTGGATGCTGTGTTTTAGTCAGCCTGTTGGTGTGTGTCTGTGGTTAGGAGTGTCCACGTGTGTGTCTTAGCCTAAAGCACTGTGTTGCAGACCCGTTGCATTAAGCTAACACTAGCCAGACACGCATCAGTGCCCCCACCCAGCACCTACCACCCAGCATCCAGCAGGTCTAATTTATACAGAGGGAAGGAGAAATGGTTGGATCATTGTCAGTTTGTGTGTGTGTTTGGGACATGTCCAGTGAAGCTTTGACAGAGTGGCCCAGCAGGGAATGCAACCAGCGGCACAGAGAGGAGCCAGTCAGCAAACTCAGCAGCGTCTTTCTCAGCTACAGATCAAAAGGATGAGGACCTTTTCAAAACTGGAGCCTGTAGTTTGTCTGTGTTATACTGCTGCTGTGTGAAGCCACTCGAGGTGACTGGGCAGCACCTGGAGGGGGCTCACTTGGGAGGGGCAACAATGATATCATAGTGGCTTTGGCCGTGTTAAATTATTCAACATATATCACATTAAAATGTGTGTTGACTGGAGCTGCTTCTCTTTGGTGAGGCGTCTGATGTCACATGGTAGAGATGATGATGACGATGATGATGATGCTACTCTCAGCTGGTTTACCAGGTTTGGGTCAGTCAGTCTTGAGCAGAACTGTGGAAGTATGTTGCTTTGCAGCTCAGTGGCTTCATGCTGAAGGTTGTCAGGCTGCATGTGTACCTGATTCCACAGTAAACGGTGTAGCAAATATGTTCAGTTTCTTTTGTTGGCTATTCATAATTGTGAAACTTCCCGGTATGCCTGAAGAAATGCCTGGAGTTTTCACACTCTGCAGCACAACCACGTGTCCTAACAGGCCTTTGTTCCTATTGTTTCCTCTTTCCAGTTGAACTTGTCACAACTTTAATTTCATCAGTTCCAAATCAGACAGCAGACAACTTTCTTGCTGAGAAAGATTTTTCTTTTCATGATCTGCAATTTCCCCCTTTATCTTTTCTCACGGAGACTGTTAAAGTAGGAGAGTCCGTCAGTCAGCAAGTCACACATCATTTATCTTCACTTCCATCCAGTCACATGTGAGGCTGCATGACGTCAGGTTTGGTATGTGTGACATGATTTCAATTTTAACTGAAACATTTGGCCTGATTAATGATAACCAGTATTCAAAAGACACCATAATCATATTCTGGTTTATAAAATAGTAATTCCACATTCAGGATATCAGTAATTACACATGCAGATAATAAATAAATAATATAAAGGCATCCTGCCAGTTGGAATGCTTCCTGTGCCTCTGAGCAGTACACAGTATGAATACAGAATGCAGGTTGTTCTTCATGTGCAGGTGTTTATGAAACAGGTAACAGGCTGCAGAGAGAAGACACTGCTGCTCTGGTAATGACAACTGTGTGCCATTACTAGTATTAGCACAGTGCATGGACACAAAGTCATCAGAAGTATCTACAGCTGTGATGCTTCAGAGGAAAGGATGTCTCATTTCTCTAAAAACACATTTCCTCCTTTCTTCTCTCCTCACTTGGTTTCTTTGTGTGTCTCTATGCATCCTCGGTGGGAGGGACTAAGACTCAAGGAAAGGACGGCAGTGAGGGAGACTTGGGATGCACCTTTTATGTCACCAGGCCTCAGAATCTAATATTTCATGAAGATGAAATTCACTGTGTCACTTTCTGGTGTGATCAGCCCTTTAAGTTCCCTTTTATCATTCTATACACAGCTACTTCCTTTATCTTCTGTGTGTGGAGCTGAGCGTAGCACCATGAATGTCTTTGAGACTGTCCAAAAGTGTGTATTTAACAGTTATTGTTAATAATGACTGCAGGCCTTTCACCCTGCCTTCCAGTGTGGCCTCCCTGAACAGCCAACACCTTTGCCTTCAGATATGTTTGGATGGCACCTGTCTTCCTAACTGTTGCTGTCCAAGTTTTCCATGATGTGTTTATGCTGCCTGCCTGAAATGAAGACAAAATGAGACGTCCCTGTTTTTCCTCCTCTGTTTCGCGCCTGCAGCCCCGGGTACTTTTGCTAATGAGAGTAATCAGATTAGTTTAACTGGTTCACAGCTGTCTGTTACAGAGCTAGATTGCATTAAAGCCATGAAAGCAAAGGTCAGCTGGACATTAGACGGGGACTGACAAGGGGGGTTAGGAAAAGATGGAAACAGCCCAGGGACACACACACCTCAGAGCTGACTCACTGTCATTCAGTCTGCTTTTGTTGCCTCAGGCCACATCCACACTGAATACATCTGACAACCAGTCTTTTTTTCTCTACAATCTGTATCCACTCTTTATCAGCAGTGTTGGTGTTTGGAATCAGACACACTGTGGTCTTCATGCTCATTCTGTAAATGACACTTCATACCGACAAAAGTGTGATGCTGCTTTGTGGGAATGGTATGAAGCTGCAGCCACGTGTGGCTAAGAGAAAGTGTATAAACTGGACTTAAACCATAAGCAGTTGTGTAGAGTTCAAACTTTGGCTCTAATGAAACAATTACAATTGTCTTCACTGTCAGTGCATTAAGATAGGAGCCAGAAGTTGTTGAACATTGTAGTTTTTACTGAAAAGGTTTCATCAGAAATACTGACTTGATATATTCACTTCATTTTCCTTTCACGGTCATTGATTCTCTGTAAGGTTATGAAGATATTCCTGGTTTCCCAGTTTTATCAGTTACTGATGTGTTAATTGTCCTAGGTGTTTTGAGATTTGCTTTCCCTGTTTGATTGGTTGTTACAGCCTTTTCTATGAAGATGTGTTGCTTCACACTGTGAATTTGATGCTGTGTGTCTCGTGAACTCGTTGCTTAGTTTACATTCTTTTTGCTTTCTTTGAAGAGAAAGTGACTTAAAATTCTTGTAAAGTCACCTCTCTCGTTCTCTTTCTCTCCATCTCCCCAGCCATCCTGGTCTACAGAGTATTTCGAAATGAGGCAAAAAGGAAAGTAAAGCTGCTTCACGGCATCATTCACCTGCTCGCCCTCATCGCCAGCATCGTAGGTGAGAGAGAGATGTGCATGTGTGAGAAGCTGAGAGAGAGACGGGAGAAAAAGATGCTTAAATTCTATGTGTGTGTGTGTGTGTGTAGGTATTGTAGCTGTGTTTGACAACCACAATGCGGCAAAGACTCCACACATGTACTCTCTGCACAGCTGGTGCGGCATGGCTACCTTAGTCTTATTCTGCATACAGGTACACACATGCACGCGTGCACTATTAACACATGAAGGAATAAAAATATAAGAGTAATGTGCATTAAAACTGTAACACTAACTTGTCACCCCTCTCCACTCTCCTAGTGGGTGATGGGTTTGCTGTTCTTCCTGTTTCCTGTTGCGTCGTCAAGGTTACGAGCCTTGTATCTCCCCATCCATGTGTTCTGCGGTCTGGCTCTGCTGATTATGGCCATAGGGACTAGCCTGCTAGGCATCGCAGAGAAACTCCTCTTCAGCATCATGTAAGGCTGTCTGCCTGTCTGTCTGCATCTGTCTATCTCTGCTTTCTCATTATCATAAAACAACATAGTTGCTCGCTTACCGGTAACGGTATCTAACAGTGCTGATAGTTTTGGTTTAATTTGCCCAAGTCTTCTGAGATATGCATGTCTGGGAATTCTACCACCACACCAAGACAACTAGAAAAGATGAAATTTCCATAAGAAAATTCAGGTGTGCTTGTTTACACCAACTGTATCAGGTGCCAATACTGTAAACAGGCTATATGAGAATGTTTGAGGAGTTATTTGAAGAATAATCTCTGAAAAGCATTCAGTATAGGCTCTCAACTGTCACTTTGTATTTAAGCCCTCCAATCAATCAAATGCCTGAAGGGGTTTTTACACTCAGCAAATTCAGGTCTCATAAATTTATCAAAAGAATGTATGTATTTGTATGTGATTTTTGTCTTTCTCTATCTCTCTCTCTGGGCCCAGGTCAACCTACTCCCAGTTTGATCCAGAGGGGGTACTGGCCAACACCTTGGGGATCCTGCTGGTGTGTTTCGGGGTGCTGCTGGGCTACTTGATCACCAAGGAGGAGTACAGACGTCCGCCAAACCCAGAGGAAGAGTCTCTGTCTGTCCACTTTAAGACCCTGACTGAAGGGCGGTCACCCACCACACCCTGACCTCAGTGACAGTGTCCTACCAACAGACTAGCTGTGCTACTAGTTACAAAGAATGGCTGTGTTCAGAATAGAGTTTTACCACGCTGACCTATTTGATATATGACTTTCTTCCAAACTTATTTATTTCTGCTTTATTCTTTCTTGTGGATCATTAACAGAAGAAGTCTTGCAAATGCTCATTACAGTGGAAGGAAAATAGTATCACACAGCCTGATGTCATACAGCTTCAAGCAGAACACAAGCAGCTCAAGCTGACCAATCACAGTTCTTGTTGTCTCCGCATGGTATCTCTGTCGCAGCTACAGTCCCAATGTGTAGTGTACAGTGTAACCCCTTAATGCAGAAGTGTGAATGTAGTTTACATGTATCTGCAGCTCAGCAACAGTTTGTCGTGGACTAACCACATTTGCAGGTCTATGGCCTCCCACTACAGTTCTGCACAAGCCTAAACCTGAGACCCAAGCCCAGTTCAGAACTGTATCTTTAACACCAGACCTGATTTAACCTGACTGTTTTTGCTAAAACTGAGACCTTGCTGAGTCTTCGTTAGAGCCACCAGGTCAAGTAGCAGAATTCTACATCCCTCTACTACCCACTGCATGTGAATGTGAAACAAATATTTGGTTGTGTTAGCAAGACTGATTCTGACTTGTAAAACCTGGACTGACAAAATACACAGATTTGCTAACTTCTGATGCCAATGAATGTGTTATCAAACTGAATGTTTTATAGTCAGATCACTTTGTTGAGTGATTGTGTTGGGAGGCGCATGACAGTTTATGAGTTTAATGGTTTTAATCCAGGACCTTCAGTATTTGGATCACGAAGCTTGTGAAAAATAAGGTGTGTCAAATTTAGCAGTCTGCACCCATGTTTCAACGTATTTCAATATTTTCTGCTGTCCTGTGTATTATTTTTTTACTATGTATCTTGAGCATCTTTGGCACAAACGTTGTGTTTTCTAGTCATTTCCTGAGTGCACACTGGGCAGCTGGGTCATTTTTCGGCAGATGCTGACTGTTGAAGGACACAGATAGTACAGTTTGGCTTTATTACACAACAAAAGTCAAACTGCAAAACATTATGCTCACATTTGACCATCTCCTTGATCTACGCAATCCATTTGGAACCACCCATGTCTGCCATCTTGATTTTCTCAATTTTGGTCTGAGGATAATAAAAAATAGAATAGTTAATTAAAAATAGATCAATTAAAACGTAACAAAAAAATTCAGAAAGTTTTTTCAAGTGGGTAAAAGCTGTGCAAAATTCATTCCTTTGCACATCAGTATGTAAAGCTGCAACGAAACTTGTGCCAAGTAGTCCAACACCAATCAGTCTTCATTAAACTAAACTTTTAAAAGTCAGAAGAAGAGGTCTCGTGGAAGGTTTAGCTTTTGTGTAAATTATTTTCGTCACACTACTTTTGTAGGTCACAACACTGTTAATTGTATTCAAACTAAGCCTTTCCTTTTATCTGATGTCCCACAGGATCTGTACCTGTCCCAGATCCAAGTGGCGAGAAGCCCAGTCAGTGCAGTTTGTCCTTTAAACAATGCAGAAATAAAATGCACTCCATTGGTAAGCTGTCTGTATTTAAAGGGAAATTTTATATAACACTTTATATGTGTTTAGCAGTGTTAGTAAATTTTGTCAACTGAAGCAATAAATTCCTCAATGTGTGTTGTATTGACCGAGGAAAGCTGAGTTCTCCTGCTGTAACAATCCTTTCTTCCCACCCTAGATGCATCATTTGATGTTTGCGCAGTGAAGCAGCTGGTGTTAGAAGAGCTACAGGCTTTGTCAGCTCTCCGCCTCTGGGCAGCCAGAGGGCGCATAGCTGCTCAAAAACAAAACTTCTTTGTTCACTTTGACTGTGAGCTAGTTTGCAATACAACCAAAGTCAAGGTATCTTTACTATCCCCCAGGGGCAGCGTGTTGTACAACTAGCAGTAAGCACGTAACAATCACAATCAACATGATTTCATAATAAGAGAATGAAACCCCACAGGCCTGTACCGGGATCCGAGCTGATATGTGTGTGTGTTGCTGCTGTAGATGTCCTTGATAGACATACCCTGAAGATAATGAAAGAGCTACATGAAAAAGAAACCACTCGGCACCATGGCAACGTGGGCATCAGAAGTACACATGCAATGCATCCTGGGACATATACACCGTGCTGGCAGGAGAACTCAGCTTTCCTGTTAGCATAGTCGACACTAAGGATTTTATTGCTTCAACTGACTACATTTACCATCAACACTAAGTAGACATCCACGTTAAATGTGGTCAAATGTCCCTTTAAATGCAGTGTCATGAAGAAAATATCTGTTGTTCAGTGTGCATCCAGATGTGTTATCAGTGTTTGGTTACTTGATGCATTTTTACCTATAGCTCTTAAATTCATATCTTTGAATGTTCAACCAAATTAAAAACATGTAGCTATGAATATATATTTGGCTCCAGTGCCTAACACAAAGCTTTCACTCATGTTGTTTGTCGTTGACAGTATCATCTTTCAAAGGGAAGTCTTAACCTTGCTGGGACAACCTGAAATAAACAAAAATGTGTGAAACAGCAGTTTGTCCAGTTGTGTTTTTCACATGCATCAGGTTTGGGTGGCTGCTTATTTAAAGGCAGTTATAGCAGATCAAGCAGAGCACCAGCACATCTAGCAGCCAAAGAGCCAGATGACACCACTCAGGTACCATATCACAATTTTTAGTTACATGTATTTTACATGAGTATTTCCATTTCCTGCTACTTTATACTTAACAACATTCCATTGTGGAATACTTTTTACTCCACTGCATTTGACAGCTGTATTTAGTGGTTCTTTTGCAGGTTTGCAGGCAAGAGTTTACATTCAAATGATGAACAAATAATGGTTAGTAAGATGATTTTTTAAGATGATTTTTTTAAAATCCCCCCAAAATCTTCTGTTTCTTTTGTTTGTGTCCCCTAAAATGTCAAGACATGTTAAAAAAAATATTAATCAGTGTTTTTATGTACTAAAATGTGTTGCCAGGCAACCACTATAGTAATGCAATAATATAATAGCTATATATCTTAATATTCTGAAGTTGTGTTGAGACAGAAACTGAAGCCAATGTTTGCCTTGCATAATTTCTGAGAATCGGATAGTTCCTTCACTCCTAACACTAATATATGGGCTTTACAACTGTTAGCTGTAAGCCAGCGGGAATTTGGGTTCAGTTCAGTGCAGGAGGCATGCAAATTTTTCACTTGAGTTATAACGTTTTTAATTCGAGGGCGTCTTTGTGTAATTTCTTGCCACCCTAGACAAACATTGTGTCTTTCATTGACTATATTTACAATCTTTCTGAACACAGTGAAAGGGGTGCTAATACTTTGCCTTTTGATTCTGTGAGGATATTTTTCTGATGACCCCTGTGCAAGACATCGCTCTGTAACACTGGGTTGTGGGAGTAGGGGACTGCTAGTATGTTCACCGTAACAACTTCCTAAGGTGATAACCACCAAGTAAATCTCTATGAACACTGAAACCTTTAAATCTGGTGTCTGTGGCAACATTCCCACTCTGGTGCACAGGTAGTGATTTCACATCAACCAGTAATGACTGGCTTACCAGAGCTGAAGGGGGAGCAACTGTGGTGACAGAGTTTGCTACAGCAACTAGGAAAAAGATAGAGACACATTTCATAAACTCGAGATGAGTGTTTGTGTAATTACTCTCATTGCCAGAAGAGGGTGACAAAAGTTCTGCACTGCAGGTTTGGGCTGTATTACCAATTACTGGATGACCATAAAAGATGGCGAGAAGTTTCCACATTGATGGCCCCTGTAGGGTCAGTGCCCTAACACCCCCACAGACAGGAAGAAAGAGATAGACATCTGCCTTTCATTTAGCTTTATTCTTCTTTGCAACGTTAATTCAGCAGTCAGTAACTTCACATGAGGTGGCACATTCATGTTGTTTAAAATGTTTAATAATGATGTTCTTATTGTTATATGTAACCATCCTGGGTTTTAAATATTAACCTATGTTACACACAGTGAAAAAGCCCCCAGTGAACCCACTAACAGGGGACACACACACTCAGGTAATGCTTGATTGTTTCAAACTCTGGGCTTGGGACCCCTACGCAGGTTGGGGTTACATCCTACATATACAGCACAACACATTGTTTTACTGACAGACAACCCCTCTGTCATCCGGCTGGTCAAGCATTTAAAGCAACACTGATGCACTATGACAAGCTGTTTCCACACTTTACTATTTTAATCATTTTAAACTACTCATGAACATCCAATCGACTTCCTAATTATGCACTTGATCGTTCTAATTGGGCAGAATTACACACCATACCCAGCAGTCCGACCGTGAAAACGGCTCGTGAAGCAGAATGGTTAAGTATTACCACATCTGGTCACAGCTGGAAACTCCTGAGCAGTAAGAAATAAGGGCAGTGGTCACAGAGACTGTACCATGACAGAGAGGTCAGAGGTCATAGGTTCCATCAGCATCAGCAACTCTGAAAGCAAGCTGCTGATTCATTAGAAACATCAAAAGAAATGTACAAAAATCAGGCATTCATGTGCATAAAATACATTTAAAAAACTGAAAGCTTAGTTCCACTTTCTTGAATACCATCTGTTAATTACACCCTCCTGGAAAACTAACCCCCCTCGTTACTGCTGCTACGCCTGTCAAGCTTTCCATTCTCACACAGCAAATGTTCACTTTACAGTGATCAGGGTGACAGATCAAAGTTTTCAGTCATTTTTTGAAACAACCGATCCTTGATTCCAGACAGAGGAAAACAAAAGCAAGCTTCTTATTTCTATCCATCAGCAGATCTTTTCCCCCACTGAAATGAGAAATTCAGCTGGCTGATTTTATCAGCTGGTAACATCTCCATCTGACCTGACCTTGAATGCGTCCTTGCAGATCTGTTTTACGAGCCTCTTTTAAAAGGGATCTTAAATATGCACTTGATGGCTACATACATGATATTGTGCTAAAAAAAAATTAGGCAGAAATTTGGCATCCCTACGACGTGATGACTGAGGTGGAAGACATACATACAAAGAAAGAGAAATGTTCTTGTATTGCGGTGTAGAGCTAGTTAGTCCTGGTATTTTAGACATGATAAAGGAAAATGACAGATCAGATAGCATCCAGGACCGCCTTCCACACAGTGGCTAAAGACTACACAGTGGATATGCTAGTGATGAACTGGGTGTTTTCACACAACCTGCTGCCTACAAACTAATGTAGTTAGTTAATAGAGTTTCCCTTGGCTCAAGTACTACTGTAGGTAGGTAGCTAGTTAGCCAGGTCTGATAATGATTGCAGCTCACTGTTGAACTCATTCCTGACACTTGTGCTTTTGGTTTTGGGAAGGCGAGGGAAACATACACCAAACTCCAAAATCCAGAGCCTGACAGGCCATGCCATGCCTAGTTACAGGTGCTAAACTGTGATTGGACAATCTCTATTTTAGGGCGAGTGTTCAGTTGGCTTGTATTGAGTTATTGACAGTCGAAGAAGCCAATTACAAGCTCATGGGTCATCTACTAGGTACTATGTTTCCGTGACAACGAAAAGGGCTCTGGTACATCATTTGGGATGCTTGTCGTTTGCATAAATTAAGAGTTTTAGGACTACATAATACAAAAGACCTTCATAGAAAAACCAAAAATAACTCTACCTGAAGCAGAAAATCCCAAAACATTAAAAGCCATTTTTACAAGATGTTCATTGATCAATAGATCAATTGATCATAGATCAATGCTACCATACACAAGCAGGAAGAGACGCTGACACAAAACTGAGCAAAGCTCAACTTGAACTTGGCTCTATATTTTGTCTCTTTGAAAAGGTTTCCATTTCTTCGTTCTGTGTGAAAATCCCTCCAAATAAGCAGATCGAGGCAGATCCGAATGGAATATACAGTCTTAAGAGAAACAATATTTATACAGTTTAATACAGATATAACTTAAAAAAGATAAATATCACTTACTTTTCTTTTATATACAGCAAGTCAGTGCTTTTTCAATGACAGCATTATCCTAGTTTCTCAAACTATGGCTTGGGACTGGGTCACTGACCAGCAACTGACTGGCACAAGTTTCAGAGCCTGGACCCTGCAGTGACTGTATCCAGGTTTCCAGTCTTCTTATCTTTTCATTACTTATTTCAAACTCGAAATGAAAATATTCATTAAAGGCGTCAGCAGCAGACAAAGGTGATAGTGGTGCTTCTGAGTCTCTCTTTTAGGAATGTATGTCACCATCTACAGGCGTGTATGTGAGCTTGGCAGAAAAACTCTAGAGAAGTGCATTATGGGCATTCAGTGAGTCTTCACTTTTGAAATGTACTGTAAGCCAGAGATGGACATAGAGGGAAGGAGTTTTTCAGTCCTTTTTTGTGAGTCTCTTTCCTCATTGTGCTTTGTAATGGCAGGAGCTGTCTCATGTTTTAGCACTCTCGTCCTTGCCTCATTCCTTTTGTCCTTGCTTCTTTTCTCTGGCTGGTTAACGGACAGAACTTCACCTATTAGAGGCAATACGTTCCATATTGAGCCTATATGTTCAATTTCTACTTTCCCCTGTCTCTTTTGAACAATAAAGGACTCGTTATGCTTCAACTGGACTGCTTGTCTTTCTGAAATTCAATCTGGAAAACACGCCTACTTCGCTCAGCGATTGGCCAAGTGTGTTGAAGTGAAAACAAAGGCAGGATCTTCCTTCTGAAGTTTTCATGCTCCATCCCATGTGAACAATTATTGCGTCTTACCCCTCTGAACATCGTACAAACTACAGGTCTTACGAACTACAGGTCATTCATGCTACATGCCGTACGATCTAGCTTGCTTCAAGCATAGCTAGGCCTTAATAATTCCATAGCCCCAGTGAATCTTGCAATATGTAAGTGCACTCACTTCTTTCAAACTCCTCATCATTAACCCCCCCTCCCTTGTCCCTGACTTTAAGCTTTCCTCTATACATTGGACTCTACAAAGGGTCTTTTTGGTTTGACAGGAGAGGTAGGGCCTGTCTTTCTGTCACTTGGTCTGTCTGAGCAACTATGGATCACTGGCAGTGTTCGAGCCAGCTTCACATCCAGGTAGGAGGGATTCTGACTGGCAACCTGCACCGAGCCTTCACTCTGAGGATTGCTGCCCTGCAGCACCTCATAATAGTCCAGCTGGTTGTCATGGACAAGGTGACCATTGTGGGCATTGTTGTTGCTGCGGTTGTGGTAGGCAATAGAGGATGGCTGGCGCTGACTGAAGCCTTGATTGGCAGGGGTTTTGCTTGGCGAGGTGACGACTGTGTCCACTGAAGACACGGCCCAGGAGCGAGAAGGGCTGAGACAGGACGCAGAGCTGGAAGGAGCTTGTTGTTGATAATGCTGGTGCACCCTTGCTGTCCTGTCAATAATGCCCATAAAAGGAGTGTTCCTAGATGAACGACCAGCCTCTCCAGGATAAGTCCCACCTCCTACCATGCATATTTCTGACTGAGGAGAGGAGGTGAGAAAGAAATCGTCATGGTAGCCAGTAACCTCTCCCACAGTGACCAGATCTGATGGTAAATCCATTTGCTGGGCAGAGGCAGAGGTCCTGAAGCCTGGGCCATAATTAACGGGCTGCACACCAGCGAGGCTGCCGCTGCTGGTGGAGAAACGGACGCTGTTGCTCTGGGAGTGGACAAGAGGCCTGGAGGGAGGAACTGCAGAGGAGGTTGGGTGGGCACTTAGTGGGCGTCGTAGTCCCCCCTGGTGGTGGTATTGGTGTAATGATGGCAGGCTATCAGGAGGCCCCATTGTTGCCTCAGTAACTTCCATTGGGTAGTAAGCTGCTTTGGATTGGTTGAGGCTTAACTGACGAGCCTGGCTAAATCGATTTATCCCTGCTCTCTCCTCTCCTCCTTCTCTCCAATAGGCAGGTGCAGGTCTTGCCTGGCAAACAAAGTCAATATCCACATCATCTAATGGATATGAAGCTCCAGAGCTCAGACCACGCTGAACCTGCAGGCTAGACCTGATATCTAGGGGGCTCGGGCAAATGCCTTCCCCCAGCTCAGCCAGTTCTTGGGGTAGTTGGTCAAACTGGGAGTAGGCAGAACTTCCCAAAATCATGCTTGAGTGGGTTGAGGAACTGGGCTGACTGGTTCTGACAACCTGAGCTTTAGCTGGCTGGAGCCACTGGCCTTGAACAGGGTTCTGCTTCTGCAAGGATCTCTGATTGGACAGATGGTGGTGCTGCTGCACTCCCTGGTTTTGGTCTGACTGGTGGAAGGTTGAGATGGAATGTGGATGGAGGTGAAGACCTCCATTTCCTGACAATGCAGGCATACTTTCTGACATTGGGCTGGTTCGCTGCTGATGCTGCATCGGGGACGGAGGAGGGCTGAAATGGTGATAGGAGGAGGATGGAGGAGGAGGCGCAGAGTGACAGGGAGAAGAGGAGGAGGGGGAGTGGGTGGGGCTCGGGAGGTGACGATACAGGTGTGTGGGGGAGAGGGAAGAGGGTGATGGCACCCTGGGGTGGCTGTGGGTGTCAAGATTATGAACCACAGCTGTAGGGTGGAAGGAGGAGGAGTGAGGAAGAGCATCTCCTTCTCTGCAACTCTCCTCCTCCTCCTCCTCTTCCTCCTCCTCTCCCTCCTCTTCCTCTGTAAGCCGCTCCCTGTCCTGCACCTGCAGACAATCTGAATCTCTGCACCTGGCCTCCATGATGGACATGGCCACATTTTGTTGATAAACATGATGCGATGAAGAAGGGGGGGAGTCTTGTTGCTGTGCAATCTGCCGACACTCTTCCTTGACCCGGGACAGCAGGCGCTGGATCTCTCGGTTGGATGGGCACAGGCGGCTGGCCTCAATCAGGTCCTCCAGGGCCGCATGGAACAGTCTGAATGGTGGGAAAGAGCGAACGCAAAGACAGAAATACGATTTCAGAAGATGACATAAAGACAGTGTTCTGCAATGACAGATAGATTCCCTTTCAGTTTTTCCAACTCAGTCTTCAGTCTCACACTCCTTCTACCAACTGATTTTCTCTTTCATAGAAAGTAAGGCTGGAGTGATGTGAAACTAGATATTGCGGCTCCTAAACTCCCAAAAGATGACAAAGGTGTGATACTGGAGTGTCATCTTCCGGTTTACTAAATAGTAAGTTAACATTGTTGGTTGCTCCTGCACAGAGACTGCTAAAAGCATGAGGTCTCCTCCAGCTGGACATTGATAAAAAAGCACAATACACTGAAAGAGAGGAATTTGTCATTTGGTTAGGGTTAGTTTGTTCCATTCAACCACTTGTCTTTAGGTTGCTATGGTTACCTGCGGCTGCGTTTGGCACGGGCTCGGGCGTAGAAGGCTTCATAGGATTTAGCTTTCAGCTCTAGAGCTTTGGTAGCAAACTCTTCAGCGAGGCCAAAATCCTGCAAGCAAATAAAATTAATTTATGATGGTACATTAATTATTACGATGACCAAACTTTTATTTAACCAGGTAAGTACAAACATAGAAACACTGAAAATAAAAAAATAACATGGATGGAGGAGAGAAGCTTGTGAGAGATGAGATTCATTTTAAAATGAAATGAAATACAAAGTAAATGAGAAATGAAAAGCATTCTTTCATGGCTTTAAACCAAAGCACATCATGGGTTACCATAAATTGACTGATTACACTGATTACAAAATCAGACGTTACAAACACATTTTTCTCCAGTGTGTGTGTGTGTGTGTGTGTGTGTGTGTGTGTGTGTGTGTGTGTGTGTCTACGACAGAGAGAGGGGCAGAGACTCACACTCATCTTGCGGTGACAGCGTGACAGGTTGAGTAGCACACACACTCTCAGCTGTCTGAACGTCTTCAGCTCATCCCCTGGAAACTTCTGGAGAGCTGACTGATAGGAATGAGCAGCTTCCCTCGCTTTGCCTTGCTACAAATGCACACACACAGAATACACCTGGTTAAACATCTGTGTTTTTGTATATATGTGTGTGTGTGTGTGTGTGATTGAGTTTGCCTGTGCTTGCATGGGTTACCTTGTACAGTCTGTCTCCCTCTTGCATCAATTTACTGAGCAGAACCATTAAGATGTCTGGTTTAGAGGTCGCCATGGCCCAGGTCGCTGGTCCTACACACACACACACACACACACACACACACACACACACACACACACACACACACACACACACACACACACACACACACGTACTGTGATTTTTGTGTGGTATTTTCAAAACCATTTAATTGCTTATTAAGTGATTGGTTTAGATTTGTGTAAAGCCACCATGTGGGCATTTACAACAGACTTTGAATACATGTTTTGGTTAATAACTACTGAAGCACAAAAGCAAAACTGGATTCCTTGGTTCCACACAAATCAACATGAGCGATGCACTTTTCTCTTATGGTAACACATTTTCCCGCCATCTTGACTGTTTTCAGTTTTTTCGTCCACTTCATCATTTCCATCCAATCTTTAGCATTTTGGGAGAAACTTATTTGCTTTCTTTCTGGGAGTTAGATGAGAACACTGTCATCACTCTCGAGTCTGTATGGTAAATATGAAACTACCACCAGCAGCTGCTTAGTTTATCTCAGCATAAGGATTGTAAACTGGGCAAAACAATAATCATCATAGATATACTAATAGGGCAACTAGATGAATCATATGGTCCTCCAATGGCCTAGTGGCAATATAACCACAACATCTCTGGTTTGATTCCAGTTGGGGACCTTTCTTGCATGTCATTCCTATCTCTCGTTCTCATTTCCCGTCTCTATATCTAAAAACAATATGGTAAAACAATATTCATGGGAAAGCATTACTGAGTCATGTTTCTACCTATTTTGGCTCCCTTTTTGAGCAGAGCAATGACTGCTGAAGTGTTTCTGCAGCCAACCGCTCGGTCCAGAGGACGCATCCCGCTGCAGTCCACATGCTCCACTGATGCACCATGATCCACCAAGTACTGCACCTAACACAGGAAAAGGACATAAACAACAGCAACATTTAACATGATGTCTTGACATGAAAACACTTCTGATTTTTATGTTTCTTTTCTAAAAGGGAAGGAGTCTTGTCACCAACTTTTCTTCACAACTGCTATCAATAAATACTACTAAGAACAGTAGTAGATGCTTTTTAGCTTAGAATATTAGAATATTATTACAAGCATATTACTTTGTCCTCTGCAGACTCTGCAGGACAGGTGAGACAGGGACAGACAGATATGCTTCTAATGCAATGACAGCTGCATCTGTTTCACACACCACTTCTGGGTCACCACAGAAGGCAGCCAGATCCAAAGGTGTCCGTCCACTGCGATCAGCATGAATTGTGGCTGCACCCCTCTCCACCAGCTCTCTGACCAATTGGAGCTTGCCTTTGAGACACGCCCAACTCAGCGCCGTTAACCCTTCCCTGTCGGTCTGGTCGAGAGAGGCTCCTGGAAACAAATAGGATGTGTGATTCATCTCAGTGTACATTGGGGACACAGATAATGATGAGGTCAGAGGTCAGCATTAGGACCAGAGACTGATTAGACTGTAAGAATTAATCAACTAAATGAAATCCTGTGTTTTATACATTTTCAAATGAAAGCATTTAAATAATGGCCTGGTCTCAAATAATAGCTAACAAATAAAGGCCAGTCAGTCATAAAGAGATACAGTATATCTACAGGGAGAGAGTTAGATACAGATGCACACACACACACACACACACACACACACACACACACACACACACACACACACACACATATACATACATACATACACACATGTGTAACTGGGTACGTAGTGATGAGTGGTGAATAGACACAGTTCTACTGTTGCACACATGGGATGAAATATAATTAAATAGGTTTTGTTTTTGTTCTGTATTCAGACTAGTGTTGCTGCTTAATACTTTGCCATCAGCAATACATGGGTGGTTACCATGATCCAGTAGCAGCTGGGCAGTGGTCATATGTCCCTCTGAGGCTGCTGTCATCAGAGCAGTTCGACCCTGCTGGTCGACCATGTTCACCTCCACCCCGTGATTCAATAACAACTCCACCACCTGGCCGAGAGACACAGACGTAGACAGACTCTACATTTCTGTAGCGGAAATCAAACTAAACGTGTGTTTAGTCTTTGTGTGTGTGTTCTGTGTGTTCCACTGTACCTGCCAGTGATCACGTCTCACAGCGCTGAAGAGCGGAGCCACACCTCGCCTGTTGCCTTGATCAACAGCAGCCCCCTGATCCAACAACAGCCTGCAGACTGCCAGCCGGCCACTTCCTGCTGCTGCTGTCAGAGCTGACACACACACAAAAAAGGAGGCAAATGTTAAAAATATATGTTATGGCATTGAAATAAAAACAGGTAAAATTACAAAACAGAGTTTTTTTTAAATATGTTATGCAGGACTTTACGGTAGGTATAATTATAACCAAATGAGAATAAGAGGTCCATAACTTAGGACCCTTTTATTTAAGATGTTTGGGAAAATTAAGATTATATGAGTGGTTGAATAAGAGTGAATCTGTAAATTAATATGAAAAGAGGACATGCAATGATCTGGAAGATTTCCCTCATCACAGTGTATCTTGCATACAAAAATACAAATTTGAAAAACATTGCTATAACATCCAGAAATAAAGGAGCCAATGGGGTGGAAAGTTTTTAGAGAAGAAAAAATGTTATGAGGATTTGTGGAGAATGTACTCCTCCATAATATGTTGTAGTATGATAAGTAAGGATAGATTAAACAGTAATAAAGTCTTACTATTACTTAGTCTATTTATGTCACTAGATTTGGACCAAAGCCACTCTTAGTTACTATCTGGTAGTACTTTGCATGCAGCCCAAATGACAAGGGTGAGCTCGCCTACCTGGATGGCGAAAGTCACCTTTCAACCTATAATCATTTAGCTCGTCATGTTGAAAATGAGCACACTTTGTAACATAGCATAGAACTTCAGCTTTGATTTAGCTGACTTTGAGTGAAGCACTATTAATCCTGCAGCATTAATATTAGCAGTGTAGTAGTAGTGCACTGGCAATGTACAAGACAAATTAAGTTCTGTCCTATCTTAACACTTTTGGAGTGCAGTTATAGCAGCATTGTGTGACATTAGAAGACATACTGTCATATCAGTTTTGTCAATAGCAGAATAACAGTACAGTAATGAGTCTTGCAGTACCATGACTTTCAGTTTATATAATATTGGGCTTCTTGTTTCCATTCTGTTTCACTTTGCCACCATAAGCTCATCTTAACGTGACTTTCTCTGACTGCAGCCCATCTGGTTCATAAGGCTGATGAACTGAAAAGCTCACTGCTGTAAAATCATTCTATCTTGTGATAAAGTTTGAAGCGTCCTGCTGCTTTACAGGCAAATCTTTTCAAACATGATAACAATCACTGTCACAATCCTTGCCAAAGTACTGAAAGGTCCAACGTAGGATGCGAGAGACGTCTCTGCCCGTCACTCACACTGATGGGCATTTCCACTCTCATTCTGAATGGTCTTTACAGCTGACAAGATTCATAGTTTCAAACATCAGTGGTATTTAAGGAAGCTTCACAGTAAATTTCTCTTTTTGGGGCACACTCCGACGTTTTCTGTCTATTTTCATCTCATCTCACTGCTTTTATCAGACTGAGGGTCTGTTGCCACTGCCACTGATTTGAATTTACATCTTGTTGTCAGTTGGAGATATTGACACATAGGACTTCATTTCTTCATGCTTGCTTAGTTTTAATATGAATCTTGCGTCTGAGGCCGCACATTAGAGAGCACTGCTGTGTTTGAAGGCTGTTACAGGCTGTAGTTGCTTGTGTGTTTATGCATCTCTTGTCTGTCTGTGTTTAGGTGTGTACTGCAAACATGCATGTGCTGTGACATATTTCCAGAAAGTTATTGCCTGAAATGTGCCAGTCAGTCACTCAAGTCTGGTTGTTTCTGGTAATGTGATCACAGGGACCCCACAAAGAGCACAGTCAAAGTAATAAACAGCTAACCTGCACTGTTTGCACTACAAACTACTACTACAAATAGTTTTTTATATTTAGTAGTAACGAGTAGTAGAGTAGTATTCACACTATATGAACATTTGCTGTGTAGTTGTCGACAACATTTTGTAATACCTGTCTCTCCCCATAGACTGTCAGGTGTATTGATCTCAGGTCTCTCCTCATCTCTGTCATCTTCCTCTGGAAGATCCAGGAGGTATGACACCATCTACACCCATACAGTCATTATAACCACACACACACACACACACACACACACACACACACACACAGACACACAGACACACAGACACACACACACACACACACACACACACACGATACACGATATCCCAATGTTACAAACATATCATAAATATAATTTCACGGTTCAGTAACACATGATATTTTAGAGGTGTGTGTGTGTGTGTGTGTGTGTGTGTGTGTGGTTGACCTCTGCGTGGCCCATGCTGGCTGCTGCAATCAGAGCCTGCTGCACTGCCTGGCACCTGTTCGCCCCCCTCTGACCGCAGCAGGAGGTGCAGCTCCAGTCTGAATGCTTCAGCAGAAAGCGCAGCACCTCCAGGTGGCCCCGCTGAGCCGCGTGCACCAACACACACCGACCTGAGCTGTCCACATGACCCACCTGAGGACACGAGCGGACAGAGACTTAGATGCAGTCAAAAACAGTATGATAGTGTTTTGCAGCAGTGACAGCACAGCCTCATCTCAACATACACATACAGTAGTGTTCATCACAAGTGCGTGTTTGCCTCACTGTTACCTGTTTAACAAACACCTGCACATGAAGAACAACCTGCATTCTGCATTTGTACTGTGTCCTGCTCAGAGGCACGGGAACCCGCTGCCGTTTGAACCCACAGTGTCATTCTTGATACGACCAGAGGATGGCACCAAGCACACAGTTATCACATCCTGCACACAATGGCTTAAAATCACGAGAGCCAGAAAATCTAGCAGATGAGCAGACAGCTACCTTAGCAGAGTGCTGACTCAGCATGGTGACTATGTCCAGGTGTCCAGCTGCAGCAGCGAATCCCAGTGCAGTCAATCCATCATGTGACTTAGCATCCACCTAGAAGTACAACACAGGAAACCTCAAGATCCAATCACAACTTAAGACAATGTCAGGTGCTGGAAATATTGTGATGTCAATGAAGATTTTTTACCTGAGCTCCGTGGTCGAGCAGCAGCGCCACAGCATCACTGTGGCCCAGGTGAGCATGAACACACAGCAGGGGGGCATTGCTGAGGACATCACTCCGGTAATCCACATCAGCCCCACCCATAATCAGCAGCCTGCTCACCTGGACAGGTAGGGAGCCAAGTTACAGTCTGTCTGTGTTACTTGCAGTGTTATTAAGTGTGTGTGTGGATGTCGTGTGCAGTATGTTACCTTGATGTTGGGGGTGTAGAGGTTGCGCAGTGATGAGACAGCAGGGCTCAGGTTCTCTGTGCTGTAGGACAGCCACAGTCCCTGCAGAACTGAGGAGGAAACCCCAAGCTTCTTACTCAGTCCCTGGAAACAAGAATGAATGCCACAGAAACAAATAGTTATATGAGTATATGGACATTTTCTGTATCAATAAATCAAGAAACTTACTCACCTTCACAAACGTTTTCACTACTCATTAATAAGACATCTGTTGGCTATAGTTAGCTACTATGGCAAAGAATTCTAGTGAGAAATGGCAGCTAGCTGTGACAACACTAACCTCGACTACATATACTAACATTAGCATAAATTAAATTCCTGTTGTTTAGCCTGCCACACAATTTAAGAGCACAGAAGCCCTTTCACTCTGGATATTATAATAGTAGTGCCAGATTGTGCAAAAATCCTGCATTTACGTAAAAGGGATGCTTTTTTCTTTGGGTGGTGAATGTTTCCCACACATTACTTTTGTGATCTGTGCACTTTATTGCACCAAAGCAACTCCTTGCGTCGGTTCCCATGTTTATGCTGAGTCACTTAAAGACTCTGTGTGTGTGTGTGTGTGTGTGTGTGTGTGTGTGTGTGTGCTTACCTTGTAGATGTGAGCCTTCAGGATGTGATGTCCCAGCTCCAGTGTCTGCTGTCGGCTCAACTTTCCTTCTTGTCTGCAGAGCCAGAAGGCCAGGAGAGTGTGTCCACTCCTAGAGACAGACAGAGACACAGCTTAGTGAAATACTCTCTTTCGTCCTCTGTCTTTTCCCCTCACGCTCCCTCACTGCTAGTCAGTGTACCTGGGGTCACAGAGGAACCTGTCATCCTGACCCTCCTCTCTCCACATCAGCCACTCCCTGAAGGAGGCGTGGTTCAGCATCCTGCCGCCGTCGCTCCGCCGTACCAGGAAAGAGGAGAGCTGCTCCAGACGGTGCATAAACTCCACCCACTGCAGTGTTCCTCCAGTCAGAGCGGCTGCATTCACCACCTCAAACAGCTGGAGGAAGAGAGGAGAGGAACAGTCACATTTCATGTGTATTGATGTCAAAGATGTGCCAACAAGACTCAGAGTCTACAGCCATGCTAGCAGCTCTGTGAGGCTCTACTCAGGCACAATGGTGTTTTGAGCTACATGCTAATGTCAGCATGCTAACATGCTTTCAATCATATTGCTAACATGCTTATATTTAGCAGGTGTAGTGTTTATGATGTTCACCATCTTAGTTTACAAGTTAGCTGATTAACACTAAACGTTAAATACAGCTGAGGCTGATGGGAGTGTCTGCAGTTCTGCAGGCACAAATACAATTTTGACCCGCTGACAGCACTGGATGGAAAGTGAAGGCTGCCAAACATTCTCAGGGTGACGTGAATGCATACACACTCACACAGACACAGTGATGGTGTGTACCTGCTGGTCGGTCAGTGGGTGCAGTGAGGCCACGGTAACGTTGAGCAGTGGCAGAACTCTCTGAAAAGACGACTGGGTGGGAAAGCGTATGTTGAGCTGCAGCAGGTAGACCTCCGCG
Source organism: Chaetodon trifasciatus (assembly GCA_037975065.1). NCBI lineage: Eukaryota > Metazoa > Chordata > Actinopteri > Chaetodontiformes > Chaetodontidae > Chaetodon > Chaetodon trifasciatus. The sequence continues at coordinate 1,424,560 of JBBMOE010000033.1, forward strand.
AGACTTACAGGAACTACCTACACACACACAACACAAATTTATGTCCTATTTACTGTCTAATAAAACATCTTTTCAGAGTAAGCTAGCACATTTCTTCAGAAGCTTTACCCATTTCTAGCTTATTAATAATGAAATACACACACATACATACATACAAAGTAAGCACAACAATTGCAAAGTAGGTAATTGTCTATTATAACTAACTGACTAATTTCATTTTCCTACAGTCCTGCTTTCATTTCATGAATTCATCATCCACTTTACACACTCCTCTCCTACCTTGAAGCTGGAGCTCTTTAGGACCAGGTATCCTCCCTCTATCAGGTCCAGGGTCAGTTTCAGGTAGAGGTATGAGCCCTTGCTCAGGCTCTTCAGGTGGCTGATCAGCTTGGCCAGAGCTGCGTTGTCAAGACGGCCATTGCTCAGCGACACGTTGCTCTGGATCTCAGCACTGCTGTGGATACGCTGCATCAGGTAACCCTGAGAAAACAAAACAAAACACAGACATATGTTCAGATGTACAGGTAGACAGAGAGACAGACAGACAGTCAGGCAGACTGTGGGTACCTGTAAGTCCTGGTCAATGGCGTTGTTCTCTTCCACTGTGTCGAGAGAGATGTGGTGAAAAGGTAAAGAACTTGTGATGTCCTGATTGAGAAAAAGACAGAGAAATAGGTTTTGTCAGTTCAAACAAACCCTCTGCTGTGTAGTATGATTGGTACTGGGAAAGGGATAAGCAGGATGTGGTCCATGGCCCACTGGGTTTGTCTGGTACCCATAAGCACACACACACACACACGATGAGAAATCTGTAACCAGTTCAAACTCTATTAGTGTGTCACTGCTCAATGGAACTTAACGCATACAGTATATCATATGTACACAGATGGCACAGAGACAGTACAATATCTGATATTCATATATTCATCATGAGGGAGTGACACTGGAAAACAACATAAAACCTCCTGCTGTGAGAAGCAGAGAGGATGGTTTGGTAATGCAAAGTCCAGCAGAGAGCAGAGCAGGAGATACAACAGCTCTTTATGCATTCAGTACAGAGTGAGTCATAGAAAATGAGGGAGGGAAACGAATGAAAGAGTCAATAGATAATTAGAATAAGCAGAAATAGAATAATCAAATCAAATCAAAAATCTTAAGATATGGGGAGAACATCTTGTTCTTGTAACTGCATTTCATGACTATGTAAATTAACCATGTCATGTGATACACCTTGAGATCAAATATGACTGAGAACACAACAGAACCTCGGAGATGAACATTTAATATTCAAGAATTCACATTATACTCACTTCTTTTCACTATCTGTGTAACAATCTGGCCGTGTTATAGCACACTGACCAGACAGCCACGTACTAAGGGTTTGACCGAGTCCAGTTTAAACAGGTCCTTGATTCCAGACAGAGGTAAACAAAAGCAGCTTCTCATCTACAGCCATGTCAACGTCAACCGCTGTAGCTAGCGAGCTAATTAAGTTAATGTTAGTTTTGTGAGTTTGTTGATGACTTTCTCATATTTCCACCTCACTCTTGTTAAAATAAGAATCATGTGAAAAGGGTCTTAAACATGCACGTGATGCAGGGTAACAGCACTGAAAGAAAAATGTCTGATTTTTGTTCCGCCATTCCACACGGTGGAAAAATACAGTATAGTGTGTATACCTGCTGACTGGTCCTGACAGTGGTAATGACCTTCAACCAGGAAGGAAATTTCTGGATGTTTCTGGACAGGAAGGAAGTCAGTGTGTCACCGTAGTCCGGCCGGTGGAACTCTGCCTCATTCAGCCCATCAATCAGTATAATGAGCCCCGCCCCCTCTACGTGCAGCTTCCTCTCTGGAAAAAAACAGAAGAGATTAAGCAGCGACCCTGGCTGAACAGAATAGAAGCTTGCAGAATACTGAAGAATCTACTACCTCTGTAGAGAGCGTCCAGTGGTTCCAGTATTCCTCTCTGGAGGGCAGAGCTTGGATCCTGGATGCAGGAGCGCAGACTGAGCATGCTCTGTAGCTGTGGTGACCGGTGCAACAGCTCCCGATAGGCCGCCAGCTGAGGGGCGTCACTTAGCATTGCCGCCATGTTGTGGACGAACTCCGGGACCAGACAAGTGTGACAGTTATCAGCTTGACAGAAATGATATGAAACTACCTGCAAAGACAGACAAGGAGAAATATTTGCATGTTTTGTGGATTTTAGCAAGACCTTGAGTTACTGTCGGTTAATCGACTGGCTATTTAAGATTCAGAGAAATTTTGTGATGAAATGTGTCTATCTACACATTACAACTCAGCATAAAACTATTCTTTGTAGTATCCATATTAAGACTGGCCGGATGCACCCAACATCATATACAGGTTAACTATACTGGCCTCAGGAAAACTCACTGTTTGGAAAACGGGCTAATAAGCTTTCTTGCTAAGAGTGACATAAGAAGATTAATACCTCTCAAGTCCTGACAGTATATATGTAGCTGGAGCCAACAGCTGGTTAGCTTAGCTGAGCACAATTACTGGAAACAAGGGTGAACAGCTAGCCTGGTTCTGTTTAAAGGGAACAAAATACACCTTTCAAGTGTACTTTAGAGGTGTGGATATGTTACATCTCATTTGATTAATTCATATAAAAACTGTAGTGTGAAAAGGACAGGGTGATGACAAGATTGTATGAGATATGATGTGCTACTTAGCGAGTTTTAGAGGTGCTAGTACTTTAGATTGTGTTACCTTTAGAGAGAGCCAGGCTAGCTGTTTCTCCATGTCTCTAGTCTTAGTGCTAAGCTATGCTAATATACAACAACGCTAACATTTACCATACAGACTGTAGAGTGCCAAAAAAGCTAAAAAAAAAAAAAAAAAAATTGAATAAAGAAAAAAGAAAAGAATTTTCGTTTAGTAAAAGTCCAGATGTGTGATTAACTAACTGTTTTTAAAGTAGCACAAGTAGAAGTCTGGATAGCCTTCAAGGTTACTATTGCTAATGCATAACTGTCAAAACAACATTTTTATGTTGTGTCTGGTTGGAACTAAGCTTAACTACTTTTCATTATCATTTTTTGTGCTCATTATTGCTCATTACATGTTTTGTATGAAAAATCTTCATTTGCCAAGTAACCCATAACAGCAGCTATCAGATAAATGTAGTGGAGTAGAAAGTTTAATATTTTCCTCTGAAATGTTGTGCATCAAATATGAAGTGGCATAAAATGGAAATACTCAAGTCCAAATACCTAGAAACTGTGCTCAAGTAGACCACTTGAGTTAATGTACTTAGTTACTTTCAATAGCCACTGTCATATATTGTGAGATACAGTAGATCCACATTCAGTGAAGTGGGGATCCTACCTGTCCTGCAAGCCTCCTCAGTGCCTCCTCCTGTCTCCTCCTCATCTCTGGAGTCCCAGGACAGCTGCCTCCTCCTCCTCCTTCATCTCCTCTCCCTCCTCTTCCCAGGGAATCGTGGGAGAAAGAAACAGCCTCTACGTCTAGAGTGAAGGCCGGGGGAAGATCATCAGAAATTGAAAAAATTTCAAATCTCAGTAAAGATGTAAACACTCAAACCATCTCTCTCTCTTTCTGGCTGCTGCCTTCTTTGCTCTTAACTACATTTCTACTGCTTTTGTGTATTTTTTCCACTGCATGATTTAATGGGTTTTTCTGGTGGTTGGCACGGCTGTGAGTCTGGATGCTGGTTGTGAGTCTGGCTGATTTTATTGGGTTCTGCATGATGACTCAGCTGTCTCTTACAGAATGAATACGTCTTTTTCTTCATCGACGGAATAACTCACTGGGGGTCCTTTGGCAAGCACATGATATGGGCTCTTTCCAATAATTTAAAAGTGCCTTCAAGTGCCCACCAAGGACAGGGTATACTGCATAAAATTAAGCTAAAAATAAAACATTTCTAAAATGACATCAGGCTTTTTATCTTTCTGGAACTGGAATTCTTGCAGATTTGCCTACATGTCAATCTTCTTTTGGCATCTTTGACATAAACTGTCAGTCACGAGGACAGGTCCAGTCACCATGAATTAGGGATGTAATGCAAAGCTACTATCTGTGTCTACATTTCTTTATCAAGAAGAAGAAGAAGAATCCTTTATCATCACATACAATCATACTCAACACACCATAGTGAAATCTGTGGGAATATATATATGCTTACTTTTAGGCATGGTCTGGTTGGCGGCAGCAGTTGGACACATACGATTTCCATGACAACTGAGTGCCACCAAACGGGCGATGATGGCTGTTTTGCCAAAGCCCATGTTGCCGACGATTACTATCCCCCGACTTGTTGATGGGTCACCACTGCGAAGACAAGCATCCACCTGCTGGAAGAGCCACTCCCTGCCGGTGAACAGCAAATCGGATGATAGACCGGGAACCTCAAAGTGGAGGGACTTCAGGTTGAGAGAGGGAGTGAAACGAACTGCAGGAGAAGAGGGGAAGAGAGGAGTAATGTAATACAGTATGGCTCGCAAAACAGTGCTTGACAGTCCACGTTTGTATGCGTTTACCTCTGTGGTCCTGTTGACTACGATTCCCAGAATTCTGCCTGGGCATTCTGAGGGACGTCCTTGAAGGGATGTGTCTCTGCTGCTCATCCAGATAGGCTAGATCTTCAAGATGGGCAGAACTAGTAGCTACAGAGACAGAATGATGGAGAAAGTTTCTTTTCTGCATAGGCAAGAGTAGATATGAGTTCTTCCAAGTTCTGGATGGGTATGAAACATGTCATTTCCTGCTGTCAGTAGGTGATGCTATGACTATAATGGAGTATTGGCATATAGATGTATTCAGGCTGGGATTCTTTGAAAACAAGCAACATATAGGGAAGATGTGACCATATACAGTTGAGTTACGAACCATACCTTGTTTCATGACAAAGTACCGATATTTGACATCCCAAAATGGCCACGCCATTCAAACAAAATTCAAAAGCTTAACTGCTTTTCATAGTTAAGGTCTTTCATATACGATGACAAAGTTTAAGGTAGATCAAGTCTTTTGATGTTACATGTGCCTGCCAAATTCTGTACACCTAGGTGAAAAGTTCTGCAAGGACTACTTTGTTGAAATTTTGTAGGGTGGTGCTATCAAGCCATTTTTCCACAAACATTTGCAAGACCCATAAAATCTATAATTTTTTCACCACTACTGATTCATGTGAGAATTTTGTGTTTCTGAGCACCTTTAGGGCTCAAAAATTCTTGATTTGAGAGAATAATAATCCTTGGTGAGAGTTAGATAAAAAGATCAATACTACTCTCATGTCTGTATGGTAAATATGAAGCTACAGGAAGAAGATGGTTAGCTTAGCTTGGCACAAAGTCTGGAAACAGGGGAAAGGTCGCCTGGTTGTATCCAAGAGTACCAAAATCCATGTACCACCACATCTTGTTTAACACGTAAAAGTTGAAATTGTTAGTGCGTATATCCTGGCCTTGAGCAGTTGACTTCCTGGATTTTCCACTGGTTGCCTGGCAACACCAGAGTGTTGACAAATCCTCCTAAATGGTACATAACATTAGAATTTGTGACTTCAATGCTGTTTTGTTGCTGGTCTTAAGCTCAACAGCGCCTGGGGAACAAACACAGCAAACAGATGCATAACCTGTAGGAACCGCAGCATGAACACTTGAAAGAAGCTAAAATGGAAAAAAAAAAAAAAATAGTATAACTATGAACAAAACCCAGGGTTTGAAACACTGAAAGCTCTGTGTGGAGACCTATGGTGATCTTGCAGATTTGTGGTTAAAAAGAAAAATTTGAAAAACAAATCAAATGCTGTCTTCCTTTTCTTGTCTATTGTTAATGGAGAACAGACAGGATTTAGGATATTGTCTGCGGAGTGAAGTGTTGACTTCCACTGTAGCCACTAAGAAGCTAATTTGAAAGCCATCAAATAAATATAGCAAACCTTGAGTTGTCTCGACCCTTGAAAAACAAGACAGAAACCTACCGAGAGTTTGATCAAACCAATCCAGTTACAATCCTGCAACACCACAGAGAATGTGAGAGCTGGCTGTGCCTCCTGTCCTCTGTGTGTGTGTGTGTGTGTTTTGAGACACGTCATTCATGTCATTTCCTTCCTTTCCCAAAGTGCTCATGGTTTTTAGTTTTAATGAGACACAGAGAGGAAAAGAGGAAAAGGAGGATGAGATGTGAACATGTTGTCCAGGCATTGTCACTGTTTTTCAGCCTGGTTGTTTTGTACACATGACAAACTACAGATATGGAGCTCTTTATCACCTCGTTTTAACATTTATTTTTGTGTACAGATTAAACAAATGAGATACCTGTCATATTTTGTAAGCTTAATAGCTGTTTGTACGCATCTTTTGAAATTTGGACAGGGCCAGATTTTTCCCCGGTTTCAATTTTAATGCTAAGCTAGGCTAACCATGTGCTGACCAAGTCTCGACTCCAGCTCCTTACTTAACACAGACACAAGAAATTGGGATCAATCTTCATATCTCACTTTTGGAAAGAAAGCCTGTATTTCCAAAATGTTGAACTATTCCTTTAAGTTTAGCAAAATAGAAAATAAATTGATGATATCTGTGCTTGTTTGTTACATGAAGAACAACCAATTATGTATATGCAGTTAAAAGTGGTGCTTGTGTTGCCAAAGCTAAAAAGGAAAGATTTAGAGAAAAGAAATCAATGATAAGGTCTAAGTGCCCAAAATGTGTGTTTTACTTAGTGGGAGCTTGTATGTTGTCTGTACAAGGTGCATAAAATGCATTAATACATATACATATACATAATACATTGACATATTATCACTGTTTAAGGACGATATGCCCTTATATATACGATATAAAGTTTTAAATCAAATCTTTAGAACCTGATTGGATCACTCAGAAGTGGGCGTGGCTTAGCGAATACAACATGGTGCTGTTAGTCAGTTATGGAGTTGTAGATGACTACTGGTGGTTAGATCAGGAGGAGAGTCATGAGGACAAATCAATAAAGCACAGCATGTTCTTTTGGAAAGGTTTTTGCCTACAGACATCCAAACACAGACTATGATGTAGCTCTGCCAGTCAGTCTATGTAAACCTAATATGGAGCAAAATTTGTTTGTAAGACAGTACGTTGCAGGCTGTAACACCAGAATAATTAGCTGAATGATACCGAAATGCCAAAATAAGTGACCAATTTCACATTACAAACTGCCATTTAATTCATTGCTAACATAAAAATATTGATTAATGCAGCTTTAACAGATGTTTATTCCTATAAAGGGCTAAACTGGGCCCAATTTTCATTCTCAAAACTCTTTAAATATTTAATAGGCATTAAGTTGCCTCATGTTATCCTGAACTGCAGTTAACTCCACTGTGGCAATGACTGTTTGGAATCTTGTTGGTACTAAAGGTGAAATAAGGAGTCGTAAACTACTTATATGCCTGTTTGTTGGAGGCCCTGTTTTTAACTCAGACTAGGAACATAAATATCATGTAAGTGAGGCTTTGTTTGTTCACTGTCACTACTGAATTCACTATAGTTGAGAAAGAGTGATGTATTTCCTTCCTAACAGGAAAGAGTGTGTGGGAGAGCACTGCAGGACTGGAAACCACTTTATTCACACCCACTCACGTCATCCATTTACCATCTTACCAGCAACTGAATTTGGGCGGGGCATGAGGTAGAGCGGGATTGAGTGGGTGGAGCCTGATGAGTGGGCGGGGCCATGGCCTCGGTCTGGGTGGAGTTTGTTGAGGCTGTAAGTGGAGGCGGCCATGTTGTCCTCCACTCTGTACAAGAAGCCGTCATTTATTCTTCCTGCAGCCATCATACTGGAAGAGGAGGTGGAGGCCACCACTGGCCGGCCCACCTGCTGCCAGAGGTTGAGGCTGCTGCCATGGTAACCATCACCAGGGTACTTGCTGCTGTCATCCCGTTCTGCTGCCGACTCAGCAGAATAGCTGGTCAACGTGGCTGAAAGAGAGAGAGAGAGGGAACGATAAAATTAATAATTTAGTAGCGTATGGATTTTCTTCTGAAGAAGCTGCATCCACAGTATGTCACCTATGATGCCACTGTCTCTGCTCTCCAGCGTTGAGGTGGGGGAGGTGACGGAGGCATGGTTAGAGGAGGCGTGCTTGTTGTTGTTGTTGCCTTCGCTTCCAGCAGGAGGCTGCAGTGTGGAGCAGGGGGAGGTGCTGCTACTGGCCAGACTGGAGGAACGAGAGATCCTCTGTGGGGAAAAAAAGAGATTGTATCCTCATTTTCTTGTATATATATGTGTGTGTGTGTGTGTGTGTGTGTGTGTGTGTGTGTATGCATGCATTTGTTAAATGTCTATTGTCCCTCTTACTGTTATTATATATTACATATTAATTAATTTTTGGTTCTGGTTTCTAATTTTGTTGTTTTTTACAGTGTTCAAATGTGATTTTAGAACAATGGCTTTTATGCATTTATAAAGATAAACCATGTTATGTGATACAACACACATGTACATAGAATACATTCATACAGTATAAAGAGCATCCTTCATACTGTACATCAGCTTTTTGCTGCAGCAGACTTATTACTATTTGTATTTCTACTCAACGCAGCTAGTTATGAGTAATCAGATTTATGTTTCATGTAACTTCTCCCTATAGAAAGGAAGACAATCATGATAAGATGAAAAAGGCCCAATAAAAGTAAGGTAGAAAAGATTTTTAAATGAGAGAACAAATAAAAGATATACTGACATTAAATAAATACAATCCAATAAATAGAGGCAAATATAGTAAAAGTTTAAAAGTGAGCTGGAAAAGGTGATTTTTAAGATAACCGTATTAAATTGTGATATACTGTAGGCCGATAAAAATACATCTTACAAGTAATGCATAACCAATTATAGTCCAATAATGTAATACATAACAATATAAGAGAGGCATTGTGCTGCATGGATTTTACTTTTGGTATTTTAAGTAAATTTCCCTAAATTTCTAATGAAGGACTTTCACTTGTGATGGAGTATTTGTGGAATAGCTGATAACTACCTAAGCAGGGTTTTGAGCTTAGCATTAAAGTAAAGAGACAATGTTAATGTTAGCAGCTAACATTGTGCTATGCTGGCTAATTCAGAGTGACTTCTCCCATGTTTACTTCTGAAGACATTACTCAGAGAAAGACACACCAGCCTAGCTAGTTAGACAGCTAGGTAGGCAGCAGGAGTAGCCTTGTTAAGCTAAAGAGGTTTAGTTCCCGTGTCTGTGCATTGTACATACTTAGCAAGCTCTAGTTGGTATATTCAGAATTACTTTGGCATTGTTTTCATTCAAGCTAACGGGAGCTAGCTTCAGCTTCAGCTTCACAAGCTTGCTAGCTTCAGAAAGGTAGGTTTCAGGAAACCTGGTGCCTAGTTTCAGGAAAATGCATTACAATTGTGGGTTGCTTTCTGTATGAACTTTGAGCAACTACATGTGTACGGTAGCCCAGAGCTGTGTCTGTATGTGAGCTGCTTACCTGTTCATCATCCTCGGCATGGTAAGGGGACCCCGACTCTCCACCGATAATCTTTTCCCCGAGCAGGAAGCTCAGCCTGGTCATCAGAGCATCAGCCGCCTCGTCCACTGAGGGGGGTGGTCCTAACTCCTCTTCCTCACCTGGAGAGAGAGAGAGTGAAAAAAAAGGTTTTTCATTAGGTTTTCATTTGCCTTAACAAACTGAACTGTAGAAACCTTCTCAAGCACTCCAAATCTACCACAACAGCTAGAGGAGATTAGGAGAGTAAATTTAAAACAGAGCACATATCAAATCAGAATTTGATATTTGGATCCGGATACATTATCTGGATATTGAACAATCGGATCATGCCTCTGCATTCATTCCTGGTATTTTTAATGCTTTCTCATTATCCTTATTGAGTAATTTCAAGTGGTGCAAATCAGCCCCAGAGTTCCTTAAAAAATCAGAGTTTTGTGTGTTGTTGAATTAGGTGCAACTTCATATATTTTATCAAATAAATAAGTTATTTTTTATTGTATATAATTCAATTCCCAGCCATATTTCTTTCATTTTTCACGCAGTTCCGATGATCACACAAAAATAAAAAAATCCCCTCTGTTTTAAGTAACAACTGGTAGGTGTAAGATATCCTGTAGGTTTTATCTTGGCGTTAAGGCAAAGATTAGTTAATAAACAACATTTTAAGTTATGGTTTTGCTGTGACCCAAGACAATCATAGTATGAACTACCAAGTTTTTAGGAGTTAAGGAGTCCCATCCAGGAAAGCCTTGCTGTCAAGTAACAGTGTAACAAATACAAATGGAGCCACATAAATTGAATTTGCAGTGGTGGAAACACACTGACAGAAACAGACTGACCACCAGAACAACCCACAAAGTAGTCAACATTTACTGTTCTCTATGACCAGCTTTGGTCCTCCATCTGTCCTCAGTGAGACATAGGCAATACTCATCTGTTCTGTTGCTCTGGAGCCCCGCCTCCTCACACTACAAGATTGCATCTGTCTAATCAGGATGAACAATGGGTATAAATCTGTCCAATCAGAAGAGATTCTGAAAATAGAACAAATTGTAACTTAAAACACACACACACACACACACACACACACACACACACAAATGCATGATTTCAAAAGCAGAGTCCACTGGGAAGACTGCGTGGAACAGTGATTGATCTCCATATTAATATATTCACTATCATGACCTAAATATGCCAAGAGTAGACATGCACACATGCACGCACACGCATAAACATGCACACACGCACGCACACACACGCACACACACACACACACACACACACACACACAACTGTAAACCACAGCATGAAAGCTCATACTCTCTGTCTCTTTCTCTGACAGTCTATAATTACAGCTATAAATTGCTGACTGTTGGACTAAATACCAGAGAAGCATCGCAGACACACACACACACACACACACGCACACACGCACGCGCACACACACACACACACACTCACACACACACACACACACACACACACACACACACACACACGCACACACATAAAACCAACCAAACACAAAGCACACTGGTAAGACTGTGTGTATGCACACACATATATGCATGTGTGTGTGTGGTCAGTCAATGACAGGGTGTGTGAGCCGTTTTTAGAAAAAGAAAAAGAAAATGGAAAGATCAGATATAGAGAGCACAGACGTTTTCACTTCTGTCTCGTTAACTACAGTAGCTTCTGATTCCGTCTGTCAGTCCCTCCCTCCTTCTTTCCATCCTCTCTCATCTCCATCCTCTCATCTTCTTCTTTCCCTCGAGCTTAGCTGCTGTATAAGGCCTTTCTGACACAACTACTTCACTTTTTATGTGCACAACGGAGGGCAACATTATGAATGCCTATAAGGAAAGACTGAGGGCCATGATCCCTGTATTTGATTGATAATCATGTTCTTCTCCATGACAGCACTCTGCTATTGAGGTCGGCTACTCTGAACAGCTCTAAACAATGTGTTTTTCAGACTTGGTTGGCCACCACGTTGCATAAACCTGTTTGTTTCAAGCATACCCACCTTGATCCTATTTCTCTCAGGTTGTTTTCAGCTCTAACGATAATTGAGAGGAAATGAGCACTGCATATGAACACTGAGCGCCCACATGACAACGAACCCCATGGTAAAAAGCATGTTGTTTTGAAAAATAAACATAGAGCAGATGTGGAATTGACTAGTTTTAGCAACTCTAAAACCAGCCAAAACTTAAGAACCTGAAGCAGCAGGTCTGTGCCAGGTGCTTGCTGACTGTGTCTGGCTTGACTCATGTGCTAAAGGCCAGCTAGTGCTTGTGTATGGCTAGTAAAAGTATGATACTGCTTAGCTTGCTAACCATGTAATTACTAAGTTACCAAGCTTCGTACCAAGCGAAAAGCTAAATGCTCAGGTTGTCTTCATACGGTTTCTGACACATCTTCATTATCATCATCATTCAGCTAAACTCAGGAACCAACAGGATGTCACTTTGTTTTGGTTGATGGACCTGTCAGTGAGACACTGAATCCATGCTTAAAGGCATGATGATGAACATAGTAAGAGGTCAACAACATCAAGTGTGACTCTCATTATCAATCTACATTAGATTATTTTACTCTACAGGCTGACATGTCTAACTTTAGTTTACTGCGTTTGGTTTGATACTAAAAAGACACATTTTTATCAGTGTCTCCCTTTAAATTAATTTAAGATTAAAGGCAAAAAAAAAAAAAAAAAAAAAATCAAACATCATATCTGGTTTTCCCTGGGAAGAAGCACTTCCTCACAGCTATTGAATATTTATGTGTAATTCCAGAAAGGGACAATGCCCTCTTTTGCTTGCTGAGCCTACACCTCATGTTCTTGCACACAGGTCATCACTCCGCCTTTAGTGTGGGTTGTCTGTTATGTCAGTAAGCTGATGGATCAGTACAAACACAAAAAAGTATTGGTTGTTGTGGTCAAAGTCACCAACATCGACCAGGAAAGACAGACCATTTTTTCCATCTGTGGCTCAGGAAATATTGGGTCTGCTTCTGTTTCTCTCAAACAACATCACGCAATGAGAATTCCTCTGTGGCTATGAGGGACTATGAAAATGTAGGTTTCATAGTCCCTCATAGTGAGCTTTTTCCACCTTCAGTAATCCTTTCTTGAATTAAATGGTGAACCACCCTGAGAACAAAATGCCAGGCAGACTAAGCAACCCAGTACAGAGAAAACAAAGAAACGTGTGAGTGACCAGTACAAGCATGTTAGCTGTTAGCTTGCCCACAACAGTAGTCCATGACCTAGTCCAGTGAGTGGCCATTTCTGGTTTTCCTTTAGTGTTCCCTTGGCAGCCCACCTCTCCTTTTCAGCAGAAGCAGGCTGCCTCTCCTGAAATGAAGACCATCTCTGCTAACAACAATTGGAGCATTGACAAACAGAAACTGAACGTATGGACATATAGAACAAAGTAGAACCCACACTGCTGAACTGACTCCAATGACTTCACCTTTCACAATCTGAAATGATACCTATTCCAACAGACTAAAACAGAGAACAAGGGATCAGTCTGCAGTCTGTTTCCAGTCGATTCCTTTCATAGATGTGACTGTTGGACTCACTATGAAATTAGAGTCAACAGCAGCAGAGGAGCATATGGTTTAGCTATTCACATCCCAGTTTAAGGGGTAGTCTTGACTGTTTGATTTCTTTTTGACTGACAATAGTACATTGTACACAATGTAAAGACTCAATTTTAACAATGTAGACACTCGACATCATGCAAACAAAAGTTCAAATTATGAAATCAATTTTTCATATATCACCCAGCCCTTGTAGGTCTGTGCTGATTACACCTCCGCTAAACACATTTACCCAAATTTTAATTGAAGAAATACATTCGTCCATCCATGCTCAAGGAGAAATTACACTGAGCAATGACGGCTAGTGTAACAGAAGCGAACAGAGGACTTCAGCTTTCTCTGGATTCTTTTGATCCATGCTCACAAGACACATTTCATTGAAATATACAACATAAACTAAGATTCATCGTCATTAGTAACTATGAAAGAAAAGCCCAAAAAGACACCAATGTAGTAAGTTTTGACCCCGGTAAATCCTGTCTGGCTGCTGAAACAAGACCACTGTGTCAGAGAGAGTCCTTCACTCTCACCTTCATCCTCATTTCTTCTTCTTCCTCCTACGGGACGATCCACCCATTCTCGACACAGCTCAGAGCTGTCCTCGTGGGACAGACAACAGCAGATATAAAACAACAAGCGCTGTAGGAAGGAGGATGCGTGGCTGGCGACCCCTGCTGCTGTGACATCCCTGCCGCAGCTGCACCCATCCGCTGATCTCCATGGGCGTCGGGTGGAGGACCGCTCATGCCGGCACCACTTGGATCTGGAGCGGGCGCATGCTTTCAAAATTGCCGCCGTGCAGTCCATAGCTAGCTGGCAGTGGGGTTCTGATTGGTTCAGAGTAGTTCCATGAAGAAGGCGGAGTCACCAAATCAAAGGGCTGCTACTGCCCCAGAAAACAACAGTTACTGTGATGAATGAGAGCAGAGTTCTTAAACTCAGCACTTTGTGTGGTTTGTTGAACTGCTGAAGAGCTGTTTGTCCTCTCCATCAAGCTTTTTGCTGAAACTTTAAATGTTCATGGTGACATCACTACCTAGTCCTCTTCCATTTGGTCCTGAGCTCCTCCTTCTCCAGAGTGCACAAAGGAGAGAGGGAGAGAAAGATGAAGGAGGTAGGAATGAAGAGATAAGAGGAGGAAGAAATTCTACACGAAAAGAAAAAAACACAGGTAGTCCAACTTCTGAAGCAGAATGACTGCAGTTAATAAGCAGGACAGTCAAACATGTGAATACTGCAGTAACAGCCAAACTCCTCATATGTTCAGTGAAGGTAGGTTACTTTCAGAGGAGAAACCACAAGGCATACACTTTTGAACTTGACTGCAACTCACAGCAGATCTGGATGGTGCGATCCACAGGTTATTGTCCTTTTTAGCCCCAAAATGCTATCCTTTCCATTCACAGGTAGAGCCTCCTCAAAACCAAGCAAAGAGACAAAACAACAACTGAAGCACACGGTGGAAAGAGTACATCTCCTCCAAGATGATATCCTCTTTGGTCAGAAGCACATAAGTAAAGTTTCCATGTGTCAGAAGAGTTTTTCTTTCCACAGCAGAGCCTCCATATCTGGTCTGAAAGACGACCTCCCTCGTCTGACTGCACCGCAAATCAAAACCTCCCCTCCTCCAACCAAAAAGCACACACACACAGGAGAGAAAGGGAAGGACTGCAGGAGGAGCCGAACGGAGAGAGTAATCTGTTACATGTCGAGAAGCGCAACGAAAGTTTAGAGAGAAAGTTCGGTCTTCGGTCTTCTTATAGACGAAAAACACAGAGAGACAAAGACTGAAGGAAGACTTGGATGAAGGTCGGCAAAGCAAAGAAATGCTGCAATTAAAGTTAAACTCCTTTTCCAAGAACAGAAGAGCGTCTGACCACAAATCACAGTGAAGATGGAAGATTGGAATCCACTTTAGTCTAGAAAATGTGAGAAAAGTAGAAAGTACTGAATAAAGGGTTAGACTGAATTCAGCATCAGTTAAAGAATGTTTAGATGTTTAGCTTATGTCTCTAAAAATGATTTTCAATCAAACCATTTTATATAGCATGAGGAAAGGGAGAAAGATATCCCACAGTCCATAAAAAAGTGAGAAAAGTAGCAACAAATTTTCTCTACAAAGAAGTCAGTGAAGTCATCTTTCTTGGCCATTTAGACTAGTTGATAAACCCATTCAACACTACCTGCTCAGCACCAAACAGCAGACAGGCACAGTACATAGCCAGCCAGTGAATATAACGGAGTATTTAGCAGCTTCAGAGCAAAGATTTCCCTCAGGAGGTGGTAGAGACCAAAAAAGAGCTAAAAGAGAGTGATTAGTGGACATTCAAAAACACGACTCCGACCAACCGTTAGCTTACATGTTCAACTTAAAAGCTGATGATATGCCAATGTTGTGTTTGCGACTTGTTTCCACTGCTCAAGTGGTCAAAAAATGAAACAGAACAATAAAAAGGTTATTGTAGGTTTACGTACATGATTTAAAGAAGCTTAATTCCACCAAATCACATTAATTCCACTAGAGGCAAAAGCTGGCAACTTCTGAAACATGCTAAGCTAGTTAGCCTTTAACATAGGTTTATCTGGTGTCTTCCTTTATCGTCACTGGATTTAGCTACTGCCTCATTTAGTTATGTGGACCAAACTGAATTAAGAAGAGGTCATTTAACTATAACAGACATTACAGATAGCAGCAGGACAAGGAAATTTAGATTTAGTAAGTAAGTGACGGCTTGAACATTCCAGATTACCAAACCACAGAGCAGCTACCGAGGCATGTAGCAATATAAGGAATGCACTGACTACACAGCCCAAGTGCAATTACTGCAGTTTGGTTTGTAGCTGTGTTTAGTAGTCACTGCAAATTTATTAAAAAGAAGAAGAAGAAGAAGAAGAAGAAGAAGAAGAAGACGAAGAAGAAGAAGAAGAAGAAGAAGAAGAAGAAGAAGAAGAAGAAGAAGAAGAAGAAGAAGAAGAAGAAGAAATTATGCATTTCTTTCATGTAATAGTTTTTCATAGACTAAAACAGATGTCAAAAAGTCATATTCAGGTCTTCACTAGATTTTGACCAAATGTATGGTGACTGGGTTTTGCCTTTATAGAGCAGAGATGACAGGAGTGAGGAGGAAGAAGACAAGAAGGAGACAGAAAGGGAGAAGAACAAAGAGCAGAGGTGAAGGGAAATAAACTGAAACCAGAGCTTGTGTGTGTATGTGGGAATGGTGTAATGGTGTGCTGTCTTGAAAAAGTTGCTTTGGCTCATTATGTTTCTGTTTTGACAGAGAGCGAACGGTAGAGAGACACAGAAAAAGAGTTGGAGAGAGAGTCCACATGGTAATGTTTAGGAGAAGTTTGTCAAATCAACCCCGAGGAGGAGGAAGAGGAGGAGCAGCAGGGGAGAAGAGGAGAAGAGAGGAGAGGGAAGTTGGCAGGGGGTTGGGTTACGTTTCTGTGTTTTCTCTCTCACTGAGGCACAGAGGGATGATCAAATGTTAGGTCAAAGGTCACCCCCCCCACCCCCCACACACACACACCGCTCCCTCCCCACCCGCTGCCAGACACAGTTTAACAGGTCCCAGTTGTGTGTATACAACAGAATGGGAACGAGAGGGAGAAAAAGAAACTCTGCAACGCTGGTTATGGTTTCTCTTCGATTCTCTCTTTCCTTTCAACCAGTGGCTAGACTCTATGAGGTGGAGTATGTCTTGTGGCTTTATGAGCCCAAATAATGTGGTTGAATCACCAAGACTCCATATCTGTTAAACTTCACTTCTTGTACCTCTATATTTCATAAAAACTTCTTTCAATTGGTCTTGCCTAATTGAAATAAAAGGAGGATGTTATACTCTCCTACATGTTTTAAAGTGTCCTTGTTGTCTATTTACCTGATCAAGTTTTATTTAGCCCTGAGCCAAGTCAGAGTCGGAGTCCAATCTCATACTTACGCTCACCTAAATGTTGATTACATATGTATCTGACATATCTATCACTCAAAAACTCAGCTGATCTGCTTCATCAGAACTTGTGTGGGTGTGGTGTGATCTGATGTGATTGACAGTGACCAAACAACCCACCATCTGTCATCAGATTTTATTTGAAATGTTTCTAAATCCTGACTGCGGCACAGAGATGTGTGACATCACCGTTCCTACTGAGCTCTCCCACTTCAAACCAGTGAAAGAGGACACAAAACACAAAAAAATACAGTAAATCTCTCATGTGAAATAATACTGTTCTGACATTGGCAGATAAAAGTGTTTTCATGTAGGATCACATCGCTGATAGGAAGAATGTGATTGAGCAAATGTGTTCAAAGCTGTTGACATACTGTGGAGTTATGATCCACTTTAAGAAATAGACCCATGACTGTGAGGGCTTAGCAGATGCCAAAGCCATGCACAGGTGGTTTTTAATGCTATGAGACAGGATTTTACTCGTCTAAACTGTAGTGCTAATGTTACTCTACCACAGCCTGACAACGTATCCTATGATGGTCTGAATGTGGGACAACACACACTACAGCCAAACAGGATCCGTCCGCGGTCAGACTTTTCTACAATCACAGAATATGGTGTGACGGAGCCATGTTTGTTTTGCTAATGTTAGCCTCGTAGTTGCCAGCAGTTCAGCTCGAGATTGCCATCTGTTTCTCCCTCTGTGCGATGAATATTGTTGTCTTGTTTGTGTTGTGTGAACGTGTGTTCCTGTATTTGGCTTATCACAGATTGTTATAAACCATATGTGAGTGCACCACACTGAGTGTCTTCTGATAGATAGATAGATAGATAGATAGATAGATAGATAGATAGACCTACCAGTTCTTTTTGCTAGACGAAGGTTTAGGAGAGGAGAAGAGGGAAGTGAACGAGTGAATCCCTCCATCATCCTGACCTCTGACCCCTCTGAATCTATGCTGGCACCTGTTGAAAGAAAGGAGGAATCACTGAAAGAGGCCGCTGGACACCACCAGAATAGCATATCTGCAACCTGCTACCTGATAGAGACACATTTCCTCCATAAAATTAACACATATAGAGCTACTGACATGTCTGGATATGGACAATGGGATGAGAGGCAATCCTTACTAACAGAAGACAAGATGATGGAGTGCACAACACATATCATGACACATGCAGTAACACACAGAGGTACTGACCGCTGTTGTTCTTGCGGCTTTTGCCTCCCAGCAACATCTTCAGGCTGTTTCGGAACATGACTGCTCACGACGACAGGTCACTTACAGACGCACACGCACACACACACACGCACACACACACACACACACACACACACTTCCTACCAACACCCCCTGGGAAGGGAGACAGAGACAGAAAGAGACAGAGAGTCGGAGAACAAATTAGTTTATAATTTTTTCTTTCCAGCTGAATGGTAATGTCCAGTCATATTCATGCAGGTGTATGCAGCACCGCCATTATAACCTGACACTTCTCACTCTGCTGACACTCTCATGCCAACGCTGTTTGCTGCTGCAGCTCCTTTCATCACCTCAACCTCATCCTCACTGTATTATATTTTCAGTATTTTTGATTTCACCAAGATTTTATGTTCTTGTATGTGATTACTAATGGAGAATTAATTCTCCCAGAGAAATCCTCCTTGCTGCTCAGATTTTTAACGTCCTCCCTTAAATCTGACTGTATAGCTGTTTCCTCTGAATCCTCATTCTCTTATCACAGGTGTCTCTGATTGCACTCAGCGTGCAACATACTGTCTAGCAGGGCCATGGAGTATCTCAAAGACCAACATGGGTACCTGTTCCTTTAGGTTCTGTAGTGCCTGATTTTAATGACAATGATAGAGGTTTTTTTGGTAGTATGAAGTCGCCTACTGTTGCTATAACTCCTGCATTTTGCTGTCTTTACATCAAGGACCAGATTTTGCTGAGTCATCCATGTTTGATCAAACGTCTGCATAATGCTAAGAGTACTCCACTGATTTAATATTTAACATTCATACTCACGGAGGACAGTTTAAAAAAATGCTGAAAAACCATAGCTTACTTAACACATTCTTTTCCCTTATCAAAACCTGGTGCGTACATCACACACAATGCAACTTCACTGCCGACAGTTCGGTCAGGGATTCAAGTGTGTTTATGCTAGTAGCGGCTAATGTACACGGGAGCCTCAAGCAGCAATAAGGAATGGGCTGAAAAGGTCTGGTAAGCTTCTATTCCACACCGCCAGATTTTTTTTCATTTTCAAACTTGAGTTTCAACAGGTTAAACAAATGAGATACAAGTTAATCAGTGACTTTACGTGTTCTGGTAGGCTAACCTTATAGCCAGGCTATCTGCCCCCCTCCTCTGTTTCCAGTCATTATTCTAAGCTAAGGTAACTGGCTACTGCTGGTAGCCTTAAACATAATATACAGATGCAAGAGTGGCATCAATTCTCATCTAACTCTTGGCAAGAAACTAAATATCCCAAAATGTCGAACTATACTTTATAATAACTGTTGAAGCTGTACTGCATATGAAATTATTGATGGTTCTTACATCTTTCACTTATTTTGATCGCCTTTTGTAGAAACGTGGTGCTGTCTGTGCTTTCAACATGAGTTGGGTATGTGCAGGTGAGAGGGTTAGCAGCATGCATTGCTGTCTGCCGTCATTGGGTGACGCCGCGAAGTTTGACAGAAGGCCTGAGAGTCCACAACAGAGGAAGTTAACACATCTTATTAACGTTTTATTTAATTAGCACTTTTATTTAACCTCCACTCCTGAAGTATTAACTGCTCCACGAAAGCAGCAAGGTTTGAAGACAGTTATGAGACAAGGGTTAATGGTATAAATACATCTTTTGAACAAAATTTTTGAAAAGATTGTCCCGCTAATGGCCAAACAAACAAGCTTGCTAATTGACAGTTAACTAGCAGTTAGCAAGCTCATTAGCTCATTAAGAGATTTTTTTGCCCCTCTTTAATAAACTCATTACTGAATGAAATGATGTACAGTCCATCCAATAAAATGTCAGGGGGAGTTAAAGTTCCAGTACAAAGAAAACAGAAAGAAACTCAGACAGGTATTGACTGACTAGAGCTAGCATGTTGCTGGTTGGCTGGCATGTCAGGTGTCCAGCTACAGTACATCACCAACGAACCCTGCGAGCAGTCACTATGTCACCGAGCATCTACGACGACTCTTTTGGCAAAGACACACAGAAGAATTTCACTGTGCAACTTCCTGATGTGACCATGCCTTTAGTAATTATTCTGCTTTTATATTCAACCCACATTCTACTTTGATGGAAGAATCATCTGCACTGAATCTACACTGGTTTGTGAGTGTATGACCATGCTTGTTTTAAATACATACTTTATGATTGTCCTGCAGTTAAGTAGCTGACTCTGCAGAACATCTCAATTGTCCAACACACATATTCACTCCAACCCCACCCCCACCCCCACTACAGTGTGACTTTTGAACACACCCAACTTGCTGGCTGGCTGTTGTTGCCAGGCAACCATCTGCTGTTGCTAAGCAATCCATTGATGAAAATGCACATTAGAATATAACCCTGTTCACCTGCTGGTCTGTGTGTGTGTGCTCTTTAAAGACTACAGGACTTCATATGTGGGTCACTGTAACATCAAACCAAAAGTTGACTTCATCAGAGAAACACAGAGCCCATGTGACTCTTACAGGAAAAGCCTGAACACACTCCGCCAATCAGTCTTCAACTTGACACTCCGGAGAGGTACAGAGGGTTGTCATTTTGACTTAATCCCCAACACAATCTGGTTCAAACCTCTTGAGTTTGTCATACAACCATTTCATTTAGGCAGTGCAGCAAATCCAACACACACATACAGTCATACACACATGCAGCAAGTGTTGAGAGAAAGCCTGTTTTTCTGTTTTGTGTGTGTGTATGATGAGTTAGAGCAGTGAACAGATGGCAGGTTAAAATAGTCATTGGTTTCTATTTCACACAGGGACAGGTCAACACACACGTTCACATACACAGAGACATTTTTCCATTTTTAAACTGAATAGAAATTTAAATAACAAAACTGTTTGTCAATTGGGCATTTTGTTGTCTCCAATAGCACCATATAGTCCTAGTTTAGTTTACAGTCAACGGCGCCTCATCCATATAAATGCAGACACAGAGAAGTATTTTAGCCTTTTTCTTTTGCATCCATGACATCTGTAGACAGTTTTCCACACAGGATATAATGTGCTGGTGCGATGTTGTTTGTTAGGCAGCAGCAAGAGTGAACTGTGAATTCTGGACATATTTAAAAAACACTACAATAAATCGATTAGCAAAGATTAATTTACTGTCAATTGGCTGATTAATCTGCCAATCTTTTTAGTATATATATACACACACACACACACACACATACATTTTCAACATTTCTCTCAATCATTAAATGATTGAGAGAAATGTTGAAAATGTTCATATCTGTGTGACGGTGAGAGAGTGAGCTACATATATTTTGAGCAGCAGAAGTAACCACTGACCTCTGTCCCCCTCTGTTGACCAGCAGTGGTCACAGCAGCACAGTTAGGAACTCTCTTCCTGTCTCAGTCTCCAGGCTCCTTCTGAGCAGGGCTTCTAGTCCACACATCCACTGGCTCCACTGATTACCACATCTCCTGCTCTGTGTCATATCATTACCAACACGCACCAGTCAGCATCTTCACATGAACTCTAGTCCCTGTCACGACTAATGCTGGGTTGAAAAATTAAAAAAATCATCACTGAAATGATTAGAATATATAAATGTGGTTTTGTAGACTCTTACCTTATATTTCTATATTATCTCCTCTTGAAATACATGTGAGCACCTGATCTGTAGACTGTGCAAGGTGCTCACATTCTCACTGCTCATTCTTCTTTCAACACCAGTTTACATGTGAGAAACGGTGCGTGCATGGTTTTTTACGCCCCAGGCGTGTACTGCAGTGTAAGCAATGGGTGTATTATAGAATGAAATGCACACATGGCCATGAAAGACTTTGTTTGGAATGAATTACACAAAACTCTTCCTCCTCTTTGTCCAGCTGGTGGTGCCCTCATGTACCACATGGCTTGACTATACCTAAATGAATGTAACTATTTTCATTGCAGTTCTGGCCTGCACCTAATCACAATAACAGCAAACCTGTGTGTGCCTCTGCTGCATTACAGACTTCAATGAAATCCATTATCATATGTAAACAAATTCCACCTCTACTGCAGAGAGTTTTTGCACTTTTATGCTCATGCTGGAGGTCTCTGCCTCTAGCTTTTTCTGCTTTGTAACAATCCCTGCACAGGCACACTTGGACCCCCCCCCCCCCCACACACACACACACACACACATATATGGAGGTACCATGCATGACAGATGAGTCAGTAGATCATCGTAGCAACGTGTGGCATGTGGCAGACAGCCGTGTACTCTCCTACTCCTTCCTCTTTTCTCTCTCTTTCCATTCATCATTACATTTCTACAAGTAATCTCGAGTGTGTGCGTGCATGTGTGTGCATCCACACAGGAGAGAGAGAGAGAGAGAGAGAGAGAGAGAGAGAGAGAGAGAGAGAGAGAGAGGTGACTCTACAAGGACAAAGCACACCATGCCCAGATGCTATGTGTGTGACTGTGTGTGTCTATGAATGAATGGATAATCTACACATCTACAGTGTGTTGCTGACTGACTGGTCAGATTAGACACTGCTGCAAGTAAACACTTCATATGTGTGTTTAAAGTAAAATTCTTGAAGGGATATATAGTGTCAGAACTCATTTAAATAAAGAATAATTCATTCCTGCTCCAACCTGAATCATCAGCAGGCATATCAAGACCTGGGCAAAACAAACAAACAAACAAACAAAAAAACTACAACTCTCTGGCTCTCATTCTCTCTCTGGCTCATCTAGAAATAAGCTCAATAAGCTTCTATTTGCAGCAGTTACATGTCATCATGTTCTTTAGATGTGCAAGTACACACAGCAGTGGCCAGCTCAGCCTGGCAAGTGTGTGTAATGTGTGTCAGTGTGCACGCGCACACACACACACACACACACACACACACACACACACACACACACACACACACACACGCATGACTGAACAGCAGCACATACATTAATACGTCAGAACATGTGTCCCGAAAAGAAGAATGTTGCCTTCTTATGTAAATGCATTGAAGACAAATTAGACAGCGGCGAGGGAAACAGAACAAGACTCCTTTGTGTCTGGCTGAGAGAGTGAGAGATGACAATGAAATGAAACTAATAAACTACAAACCATACTTGTCAGCTTTTTATTCCATACTCTCACTTTCCCATCCAATTTTTCATGACTGTTTATTCAGATATTTTTGGAAGCAGCAGTAATTGATTTTTTGGTCACTCTGAGGCAGTACAACAAGCTGTATTCACAGCACAATATGTCACCAAATAACATTTTTATGGCTGACGTATTAGCAAATAATTAACACATACAGCCGACGTGAAGCCACATTAGCATTAATCTGAAATCATGTTTCTACCCACCTGACAAAAATAAGTCTAATATTGAGTTTGCTCTGTCGTTGCCTCCAGCAACATCTCAGAAAAACATCCAGAACTTTTACTTTAGTTCGACATAAACTTTATATGCCTGCTGCTTGGTGTTGGGCATGGAGCATACAGTGAGCTTCTGGGAGTTTGTTGATATATATAATAGATGCATCCATTGCCACTATAACATGCTAACTACTGTAGTTTTAAAATAAAGTCTTGAATGTGTCACATAAGGCAGACAATGCTAATACACACATGCACACAATTGCACTCTTGAGTTAATGAATGAAAAAAAAAAAACAAAAAAAAACACCAAATACATTACCCCAAAGACAAGAAAGCAAAAATGGTGAAACATATGAAATTAAGGAGAGATGTGGGAAACTGATCTGAGTCAGTCGTGGCCGTCTGCAGCCAGGAAATGTGACTCAGCACTGACGTGGTGAGCAGCTCATTCATGTGAGTGTTTGTCTATGTGTGAAAGAGACAGAGATGAGTGTGGTGTTTGCATCTCTCTCTCTCTCTCTCTCTCTCTCTCTCTCTCTCTCTCTCTCTCTCTCTCTCTCTC
>JBBMOE010000033.1:1449164-1504517 GCA_037975065.1 Chaetodon trifasciatus
CACACACACACACACACACACACACACACACACACACACACACACACACACCATCTGTCGTCAGTTACTGCTCCATCTGACCTCCTATAACTTTTTTTTGGCTTAAGCACACACACAAACAAGAAAGGAAATGTCCAAAGTCAAGAGCAGCATAAAGACACAGAGCAGTAAGTTTGACTTAATGACACCTTCAGGGTTCAGCTTGACGCTACTGTTCAAAACAGATACCTGTTGATGCAAAAGATTAAACATTTGCAGATTACACATTCTCAAAGGGCTCAGCTAAAACTAAGTATTACTATGCACTTGAAGTCAACATTTGGGTTCAGTAACCACTTTGGAAGTTCTTGATCTAAACTATATATCAGTCCTCTGTTTTAATATGTCGTCCTGGTACAAGTCGAAGTCGTGAATTCTCATTATTCAGAAGAAAACAAGCCATGTCACAACCCAAACAGACCCTTGTGCTCACACATGTCCTGACAGAAAAGTGTCCCCAGTTTATTTCCGCAACAGCGCACACGGCACAGATGGACGACCCAATTACTACTCAGCACTGATTTTAATATCACCTCAGACAGAGCATGTAATGCAGGGCTGTATAGAACAGATCGAAGCTTCATTCATGGTGCTCACATCTGAATTCTAAATCTACATTTGAAGGCTATTTTGTTTTTCTTGCATGTCTATTCATTCTGTTAAAACCCAGTATCTCTGCACAGCTGCAGATCGAGATTAGGCTACGCTAATATTATTAGCATGATATTATATTAATTAATACTATTAGTAGAATTATTATTAGCAGCCTACATGTATATATGTAGAAAAACTCAGTTATATGCATTAAAGGATGTTGATTTAATAAAAAAAACACTTTAACTCATTCAATCCAATGAATCACTAGTGATGATGTCCTCAAATATGACGACAGACATTCGAAGCTTCATTCAACCAGTGACGAGTGAAAACTAGCCTGACCCACAGAGTCACAATGGCCACATTTATGTTTTTAACACTTGACTTCTGAGCTGCTTCCTCATGCAGACCTCCTTTATTTCATTCTTTTCTGGGCTGTAAACAGGAGCTTCTCAGATTCAAGCTAATATCTCTGTCCACACGAGTCATGTCTCGCTCGTCCAGCTTTGTTTAGAAGGCGTGCCTATTTTCAGCCATTGTGCTGTGTGTGATCTGAATAATGGTGATGTACACTGTTACAGAACCATCAGTGGTCAGGATTCCACGCAGGGCATTGTAATCCAACCCTAACAAGCCTGAATCACTCAAAGTGTCTGTGAATTATTAGTCATGTTTACTGTCAGTGTCTTGCTGTTACTCAGTCACATTCTTCTCCCTGCTACTGATCCTATCTTTAAATGACTCAAACCACTTTTTGACCACTTCATGACTTCCTTTCTCTCTTCTCTGGCATAAAGCATCATCAACCACACAGATGGATGACAAATTAAAGTAAAAATCCCCATTAAGTGTCTTAGTGAAGCACTTGGCCCCAGCAGCTCACATGGTACAGCATGTATTATGTCGGTAAACAGCTAAATCTTGCCACCATTTGGTGCCAACGGACAAAGCTGATCAAACCGTCACATCAGATATCCGGCCTTCTTTCAGCTAGCGGACATTAAAAGTAATGTTGTGCTGTCCAACATTCAGCATGTTTTAGACATGCTAGCAGCATGGATGTCCATGGTGCACCTCAGAAACTATTCATGTCTCCCTCAGAATGAATTTTCATACGTGTGGTGATCCTATCTTTGGTGTTTAGTTCTAATTAACCAACGTTAGCATGCTAACAAACTAAACTAAGAGGATGAACATGGTAAACATTATATACCAGCATGTGACCATTGCCATTGTGAATATATCATCCTGATGTCAGCATTTAGCTCAAAGCACCATGACTGCAGACTCTTTGGCTTGCTGAATGCAAACTAGTGTTGAACAACATGCAAATTTAATTCAATTCCTTCTCCCTGTTCTACCTGTTCCCAGATCAGATCTATCGTCTGTGTGTCTGTGCAGCAGAGCGTACGCCCTTTTCTCCTCAGGGGAAACTCAGTTGATCCAGGCCATGCTTCTCCTGCAGGGCGATGGGGTTTGCCCACCCCTCCCCAACACCTCACAGGGATTTCCCCTTTTAACAGTCCACACAAAGAGCTGCTGCTTACTTTGAGCAGGGGAAACGGCCAGTATCATTCACACAACTTATTCAGACACCTCAAGCACACATGCAGTACAGGACTGGTTTGTTTGACAAGGCTTGGCTGTGTGTCCGTATGTGTGTTTGTTATTAGCACTAGCGGAGTGTAAAAAGGTCTCGCCTTCAGCTGAACCACACACTCACACACACACACACACACACACACACACACACACACACACAACCAGACTCTTATCTCTCTTCCCCAGAGAAGCCAATCCTGACTTCCTGTAATCGCTCAGGACTCCCCTCAGCATGCCCACATACAGGAAGGGAGTGTGTGTGTGTGTGTTAAAAAAAGTTCCTGTCGATAAGCAAACAAAGGGCAAACTGATATACTTAACTTTTTACCCCTTTCTTCACGCTGTAAACTTTTTCACTTTTATACTCTTTGAGGTATTTAAAGCGTCTTGAGGCAGCTTCCCGCTGGCGGCCCCCAGTGGCTGCGAGTGGAAACCGTTTATGACGCAGGAACGTTACGACTGAGAAACATCTCCTGTGTGGAGATATGAGCAAACTTAAAGCCAAACTCAGAAACCTTCATAGAGGAGGCAACAGCGGCAGGTTGAGCATTTCATTACGTTAAATGTCATATCTTGCACTGCATTTTTTATTGCACTGTTTGATTTGTCTTGTTGTATTTTAGCTTATTCTGATCTGTTTAATTTTTTTTTTTTTTTACTCCTTTTAAAACCTATTTGTGTGTTTTGATTGCCTTTTTATATTGCCTTGTGTTTCTTCCATATCTTTTCTTAGTGTCTTACTTAAAGCACTTCGAGCTGCCTTGTTGAAAGGTGCTATGCAAATACACCTTGCCTTGTCTAATGCTTAATCAGTATATACCATTGTCTTTGAGCCAGGATAGTCTGGGAGGAGGTCAAATGTAGTACTCAGTGGTACTTTTCCAGAGGTCACCGTTCCATCCAAGAGGCATCAAAAACTGTGAAAACTGCTCAGCCATTGACTGCTACAACTAGAATTACTATAATAATATGAGATTATTACTTTTAGACATATAATACTTAATACTACAAAATCATGGAAAAAACAGGGTGATCAGCTACACCCTTTTGTTCCACTGTAGACAGCTGAGTCTGTCCTTAAGCTTGATGTTAGTTAATGTTAGAACTGCATTGACAGCACAAGCTGCTGCTCAGCTCTGAATGTGCAAAGATCCTCACTGAAGCCACTGAGGTATCGATGTGATCTTTTTAAGAGCACTGAGGGATTCTGACTTTTGTTTACGCCATTGGTCAGTGCTCAACTTGACAGCTAGCTTTCTGGTATCAAGCTAGATTATGATGTGTGCTGTCACCTAGCACTCAATTATATATTGACCAGAAGACCAGGAGAGTTAGCGGCTTCAATTCTGCCCTGGATTTTATGAGTTTTGGGGGTTTTTGAGTATTATGTATTGTGCACCGTTTGGGCTTCAAGAGGCCAGGGCGCACGCACAGGCTGTGTTGGTATTCAGTGGATGTAAACGTATGCTTATTCAAGGTACAATTATAGAGTAAAGTCAGCACTGTCATAACTTCTGGACCGCATGCGGCTGGTCCAGTCAGCTGTTGGGTGCTGCTGGTCTGTGTGTGGCCCCCCAGTCCTCTGGAGTTTTAGCAGTGTGTGAGGCACTGTCAAGGGCATGGGGTCCCATGGCTCTGGAAATATGGAAATATTTTTTAATATCATTTTAACGCTCACTCAGCCAGCGGTGGACTGCTGGCAGTTACAGGGGTGCTGAAAAGCTGTGGGAGAAGAAGTTAAACTTCCCACAAACAGAAGCACCCAAAATCTTGAAAATAGCTGACTTGATGTGCATGTAGCACGTAGAACCACAGCTCCCAGTGAGTCCAGCAAAAACATCCGTCAAAGTTCTGCATTTGAATCGGTTGGCGGACGACAGCAGGGATAAAATAATCCGGGTTAGATTAACAGGATTAACATGATTAATCTCAATTCTGTACTCTGGTTTAATCTGAAAATCTAATATGCTAATTAACAAAGGTACTGAAAGTATTTTATTTTTGTGGCTACCTTAGACTTGAGTCACAGAACTATTTTTTTATGAAATGATTCAATAAAGGAAGAACAGCTACTATGTTGATTTCTTTGGAGTATTTGTTGCTGTACTGCTCAGATGGTAGAATATAAAGATTACAAATATTTTTACATTGTGACCCAAGGCAAAGGGAACCACAGTAACCTCACTCATTAATGTCAGTTCTTGTTGATACTGCATAAACTGTTGATTGATTGTGTTGACTCAGTTATATTGTCATTTTTGAGCATGTGTGGTATTGTATGAAAAGGTGTTTCTGATATTTTGTCCATCTTCACACAGTACAACACACCCCAGAATCTGATTGTGCTTTATATAAATAAAAATATAATGATAATTATTAAAATCCTTCATTAGAAAACACTATATGTGGATTCCACTGTCTTATATTGACACAGGCTGTATGGGAGGTGGTTTTTCTGCAGGTGGGTTGGGTGGGCTCGTCTGAGTCAATCGTCCAAGGCTGGTTTTATTCCTGGGTCGTCCCCAGGTATGGTTGGCTCTACTCGGCTCTTACCAGCAGCTGGTTTAGCTGATTTAGCATGAGGAAACCGAAGTAAGAGAGAACTGTCTGACTCGTCTCTGACAGACTTATAGTATGTAAAAAAGATAATCAGCAAAAGGTAACAGGGACGTAACAACATAATCTAACAGGTAATATAATGGTTTGATTCGCCTTTCGTTGTCCTTTTTACTGCACATGACCCTCTGCAATATGAAAAGCTCAAAAGATCATCAAGGATCGCAGTCAGGCGGTCCACACTCCACTCTCACTCTCACCATGTGGAAAATGATAGCAGAGCGTGAAATCACGCCCAGCCCATCTCCCAGACACTTTCTTCCCACAGGAAGTCAGAGCTGTGCGAACACAGGCACTGCAAACTCACACTGTGGATTATTTCCCATTATCACACTATCCTGTGATACATATTCTAGCACTTATTTGTGAGTGTGGAGCTCAAGGTGGGAGTTGGACAGGTTTGGGAAAAAAAAATGTGCAAGGTGATATAAAGTGTCAGAATGAATGCTGAAATTATGGAGAGTGTTAAATAAATCAGGAAACAATCCATTGTCACATTGCACACACTGCCATGGCACTGAAACAAGTCCTTATGTTTTCTATGCATTTAATTAGCACTGTGATGCTCTGTCAGTGATCTAATTAAACTAATGACATATAGTGTGTATCTGTGAGTGTGTGTGTGTGTGTGTGTGTGTGTGTGTGTGTGTGTGTGTGTGTGTGGGAGGGGGGGCTTTTAATCAGAGCAGTGTTAAATCCAGACTATGAACTACAGGGTTAGGCAGATTAACATGGGATTACACCCATCTGCACTGCCACTGTCTAGGAAAAGAAGCCAAAGAGAGCGATAACAGATCCTATTCTTGTCTCATCATCTCTGTAGTTTTGCATTGATTTTCTTATGAAAACCTCTCTGATAAAAATGTTGATACAGGCATGTGAGTCGCCACGAGAATCACTGAGCTACTGGACCTCTTCTGCCCGGAGTTTCATTTCTTATGCCTTGCCTTATTGCTAAAGGCGGTTGGGGCTGGGTGCAGCCTGAGAGGGATACCTTCAGACACTACTCAGGGCTGAATAAAAGTATGGCGCTGACAATTCAATGTATTGGTTAATGATTTTATTTACAGTTAATATTTTCCTGAAAAGAACTGCAAATCAGTGAATCCAAGCGGTGGCTGGCTTGACTGGGCTTTCACTGGGCTTGAGTTACCTTGAATGCATCAGTTTTGGATAGATTTGTGCAGAGGTGTTCATGACGCTGACATTCATGACCTCTGGACTGAGTCTGTTCAGACTTCTGCGAGCCGTCTCCTCTGCGGGGAAAAGCTAACAGCAGTCCTTCCTCCCGCACATGATCATGTTTTGATTCAGAGTGTGCACAGAGAGGAGGGGCTGTTCACAGGCGCTCTGTTGTCAATGTGATTGTAATGGGGGGAGAGAGCGCGCAGCAGGGGTTGAGCGAATCAATGCACTGCACACAGCTCTACAGGAAAATAAGATTTGACCATTTTAAATAGGAAAAAAAATAAATAAATAGAAAATCAATATGCGACGGTGAGTGCTGATACTGGGGCCTCCGCAAATACATCAGAGTATGAGAAGCACTGAGATAAGCAGATAGATATGTTGATAGATACATAGCTATGTATCCATTTATCAGCTAACTGCCTACACAGATACAGCAGACAGATAGATTCAACTCTGCCTACACAGCCAGCATGCACACACACTCAGAGCCGACACACTGATGTAGATTAATATTGGATGTAGTATTGTGAGAGATAATCCAGTCATTTCCACACAAAGGATTTCTGTTTCCTGCCAAAACAACTGTTGACCACCAGCTGGCTCAAACAGAAGTCCAGTCCAGTGCAAGCAAAGAGGATATGTGACCAAAATGTGGGGAGAACGGGACAGAAACAAGCAGTGGCGCTCGAGAAGAGCGGGAAAAGTAAAATCCTTTTCATACACATGCATAGACAGAGGTCTTCATGAGGGTGATCTGTTCCAGGCCTACCACGCTGCGTTTCCTTCCCTCTGTATCGTCACTTTACCTTCCTCCACTCTTCCCAGTGCAGCCACAGTGTTGAGCTGCTGCCTGGCTTACAATCAGAAGGAAATGATCAAACACTGTCAGCTGCAGACTGGATCACACAGCTGCACCTGTAATCATCCAGACAACATGGAAACAGGTCTCTGTGGTATTTAAGGATCATTTCAAAGTGATGTTTTATGTCCAGGCCACGATATTTCTGCAATAACTCTGCTGCTGTGGTGAGACCAGTATCTTCCAGTCATTACAATATCAAATCCATTAACCAAGGACACGCGCTGATTAGAAAACAACAACAAAATCATCTCAACATTATTATCTTTCTTGGATATTCTGGCTGTGCTGGTAGGAGACGCGAGCCTCCACACACACACACACACACACACACACACACACACACACACACCATCATACTACAATATATCCCTTCTGTCTTCGCACGCGCGCTCACACACACACACACACACACACAGGCGCACAATGACAGGATATACACGAACCTACCTTGAGCGTTTGTTTTCCCTCAGTTCACCGGTGAGAAGAAAAGCGTCAGACCGGCAGATAATAGGTCGGTCACGGTCGGGTTGATATCAAGCCCTCGGTGTGTACTCCTCCGTAAATCCCCGGTACAAGCCAGCGGAGTCGTGCGTGAGGCGGATTCCCTCTCTTCCCAATTCCCCCATTCATTCCCGGGTGTTCGTGCGTCCTTATCAATAGATGGATGGTGACATTGTGACCATTATTCTCCTTGTGCCGGTGAGCACGAGCTGACGTCTGAAGAGCTGCTCCGGTGGCACGAGCCTCCTCCGGTCGACGGGAGGTGATGAATTATTCACGAAGGGGCGTGGCCAGGAAGCTAAGCGTACGTGTGTGCATAGCGTGCGTGCGTGTGTGTGCGCGCGCGCGACAGACAACAACAGAATCTCTGGCTCCGGTTGAACCAGCAGCTGTCATGATCAAGCGGTCATGGTGTGAAGAAGGACATCTAGTGGCCAGTAGGCGAATTACACATAGAAACACTAATGACAGTGGGTGAGTGTATCAGTGCTGTGTGAAAAAAAGAAAAAGAAAAAAAGAAATACAAATGTGATTAAAAAAAAAACAAAAACAAAACATGATTCGTGATGTTTTAAGATTAATCCCCCATAGGGGAAATTTGGGTGTTACAGGCAGCAGTAGTAGTCTCAGAAGTATAAAAAGACACAATAAGGAATAAAATACAAAATATAAAAAAATAAATGAAATCAAACTCTGTATATATACATTCTACACAAGGGAGCACAGTGTTTTTCAGAACTGCACAATTGATAAAAAAAGAAAAAAGAAAAAAGTATGTAGCAGTATATAAAATATTGCTAATGGGGAAAAAAAACATGTACAGGGAATGGAGAATTTCACATGGGTTTAGACTTACAAATGGTTCAAGTACAGTGCATTTCACTATTGCACATCGGTTAAAAAATATGTAGCAGTATAAAGAAGAAAAATATGTATATGCATCGACTTGATACAAGAAGATAGGAATGTAATATTGAAGAAAATATGTAATATTGCACTAGATATTGCATGAGATGTAATGACATGATGATGAAAGCATCATGTGTTTATTGTCAAGGAATCCCATGAAAAGACTAAAACCAGCCATGGATGTATCCTCATCGTGGGGTTGCACTGCTTAAGTTTCTCTCTTCAGTGGCAGTTTAGTGGTGCAAAACTCATCTGCGCTGATCCACAGTGATATGGTCAGATGAGTCATCCTTCACCGCGTTCTCGACAAGTGGGCGAGGGCATGTGTGGTGTACTCCAAGAGAGAGGTTTAGGCCTGAATGCTTGGCTCCTACAGTGAGGGCATCCAGTGGCTCTGTTATGCTGTGGGGGACATTTTACTGCCATTGTTTGAGTCCACTTGTGGTCTGAGAGGGAGGGGTCCCTGCAAATCAACACAGAGCTGTTCTGAGTGATCACCGTTATCCGATGATGAAACATATTTATCCTGATGTGAGTTGTCTCTTCCAGGACACACTGGCTCCATCTGTAAGGCACGAGGGCTCCCTGAATGATTTGATCAGCTGATGTGCTGTTGCCTTCACTGTCACCAGATCAACCCAACTGAACACTGACTGTGTAGGAAATTTTGGACCGATGTGTTAAACAGCGCTCTCCTCCAACACCGCCATCACAATACCAAATGAAAGAATTTCTTTTGGAAGAATGGTTTCCATCTCTGCAGTGGAGTTCCCCAGACTTGTAGAATCACTGCCAAAGCTCACTGAGGCTGTTCTGGCAGCACATGGTGGCCCAACACCTTACTAACACACTTATGTTGGTTTTTCCTTTAATTTGTCTGTTAGGCTGACCGAGCAGTGCCCAACAATAACAACACCCTCAACAACCACCTCACAACCTCCTTCACCACACAGAGACCGCCCCTTATATAAGGTGCTCACCTAATTGGCTGGCACATACCATTTACAGACAGCAACACAGATATCTATTACAAATCTACACAGTCTCAATAATTATTTACACAGCAAATACACTTAATAAATACCAATAAATATCTTAAATAAATACATTCAAACAACGCAGCCAAACTTCCCTTTACCAACTTGTTGTTACCTTCAGGGCACTGATCAAGCATGGTGCCAGCTGCTTTCATTTTGACATTACAAATGGCAGTAGTTTAAAAATCAAGCTCTACCTTAACATTTCACCATTCTTGAGTCAAACATTATTGTGTCTTATTTTCTCTTCCACAGGGGAACGATGACGTGGACAAAAAAAAAAAAGTTATGGAAACTCATGTCTTTATAGGATTCATTTTTATATCCAAGCTGTTTGAATCAAACATTTTCTGATCTATTCTAAAGAGGATGTCGTTCTTAAATTGTGGCCTAGTCATTGTGCAAATACTCACAAAAGGAATATCAATAATGACTCTTGTCATGACAGAACATTGTCAGCTTTGCTGCCATATTTTCTGATGATGAACACTGATAAACTGGAAATATTAAAATTTTCATATAGTAACAGCAATTACAGAGTATGACAATAAGAAGTTCTTCTCTTTATAAACCTTGTAGACTACAGTATGTGGTGTGTGTGCCCTCACTGCTTCTCCAGTGCAGCTGTGCAGATAGCTACTTATTCTTCAATGGCAGTGACAACTGAAAGAGATAATACCTTCTAATTATCAGCAGTAAGTTGAATGTTGGGCGGCACGGTGGCGCAGCAGGTAGTGCGCGCGCCTCACAGCAAGAAGGTTGCTGGTTTGATCCCTGGGTCAGGCTTTCTGTGTGAAGTTTGCATGTTCTTCCTGTGCATGTGTGGGTTCTCTCTGGGCACTCTGGCTTTCTCCCACAGACCAAAAACATGCTCATTAGATTAATTGGTGACTCTAAATTGTCCCTAGGTGTGAATGTGAGAGTGAATAGTTGTGTGTGTGTTGCCCTGCAGTTGGCTGGTGACCAGCTCAGGGTGTACCCTGCCTCTTGTTGACAGCTAGGATAGGCTCCAGCCCCCAACCCCGAAAGGGATAATCAGGGGTATAGAAGATGAATGAAAGTTGAATGTTTCCATAAATGATGCATGTAAATGTCACATTTTAGGAGATGTGGATTTTGAGGTCTCCACACATCTCTGGTTGAGATGAGTAAATGGACTAGGACACTTTGCAATGTGTGTGTGTGTGTGTGTGTGTGTGTGTGTGTGTGTGTGTGTGTGTGTGTGTGTGTGTGTGTGTGTGAAAGATGTGAATCTTAAGCACAAATCCAGTGCCAATGGCAGCGGTCATCAAAAAATATTTGACTGTTGAACTCTGGGATGTTCGATTCAATGGAATATTTTGTAGCATTCTGACGAGCCCTATGATGAGGAGGATATATAGGTCAAGAAATGAAGAGGAGCTGAAGAAGATGCAGAGGGAATTGAGGAGGGGGATGAGAGAGAGCAAAAAGCATCTACAGGAGGAAGGCTCACACAGCCTCAATTTGACCAAGACGAGGAAAGAACTCGGGAGGATTAAGGCGAGAAAGGCTGCAGGTGCGGATGGTATCAGCTCAAGGCTTCTCAAGTCCTGTGCATGATATCAGTGATACAGGTGCACTCACCTCTACACCAGTGAACATCCAGGGAACAGACATTGAGAAGGTGGAATCTTACCTGGGTGTTGACGTGAATAATAAGCTGGACTGGGCTACCTCGCATTTCCTTGTCATGAAGCTAAGAAACTTGGAGGATTTGAAGGAGTAATGAGCAAATCAAATCTACTCTTTTGCAAGTGTGGCCATGGAAGCAAGGCTTTGCTTCTGTGTTTTTGAATTTCAGCTTTATGAATTCACTTATTTATACTGAATCCACATTTTGCATACATTAAATATATCCAAATAATCTTACAATTCTATTTAACAACAAAAAAGAAGTTCTAATTCAGAATTTGCATGCAGTTCTCCTGCCACTGAACTTTCAGTAGGCTGAATTTTTCAGCTGCTTTTCAAATGGACAATCATGGCTGAGAGGATTCTGAAGCAGAATCAGTGACATTAGACACCAGAAGAATGCTCAGCTCAACAAGCTCCTCAATGAACATGGCCAGAAGAGGCTTTTACTTCCTTAAGAGGAGCTATTTTTGTAGATACTTATGTAGTCTACTGGCTTCCATTACACCAGGATACATTAACATCAATCCTCTATCAAACACTAAGTATGCTTTGTTTTATTGTTCAGCATTCCACACAAACATTTAACAAAAAACACTGAATGAATACAGAGACTAAATGTAGGTTTGTAAAACAGCATCTTCTGCAGTTAACACACCTTTCCAGGGCTTTTAACATTACCAGTCAAAGTGAAAAAGGTGTGACCTGTAAAATTTTCTATGTGCGTACTGATATGGTTTAAAATGCAAGCTGATTAACTCAGAAATTATGTTAGGAAAACCTCAAATTAGCCGAGTTAGAGTTAAATATTAATGAGATATCCATAAACTGTCTTATTTTAGTGTTCAAGTGTTGAAAATGAACTTCTTTTTCCACCAGCGCAAGTGGCCGGTAGATTCTAAATTCAACCAGCCATGCATATTTTTCCCATTTCATAATGGCACTTGTGTTTAAATAACTTTTGCTGTTTCTTTTTCTTTTATCTCTAACATTTATCTTGCTTTGAAAAAAAAAAAAACACACACATTTTCCCCATTAAAAATGACTAATTTTACATTTATTCGCTTACGGTTATCCATTTTCAAGTATCTCTCCTATTTCTCCTTTTTCACCACACACACACACACGCGCACACACACACACACACACACACACACACACACACACACACACACACACACACACACTTCTGAGTACAAAGATTTACTGCATTCATTCTAAGAAAATTCTCAGAATTAAGATTTTCAGCTTACAGTTAAGACTAAATTGTGGTGAAGGTCAAACATATTCACAAAGCATCTTAGCCCATAAGAAGCTCCTGGTGAAAAACTGTTAGGAGTAGGGAGGATGACTTTTAAGAGGCTTAAGAGTTTCTTAAGCAGTGGAGAAAATGGCGTAAAGACAAAGAGGAAGCGACTCACATTATGACTGGGTGGATCAATGATCCTGCAAGAGGAAGAAGCCTCTTGGACGAGGCTTCTAGAACCACATGCGAGTCCAGTTGCCTTTGGAAAGTACTTAGAACTACCATGGCCTGGATGAATGAGATTCTATGTCTGTGACCACTCTTATTTATTTCTTTTTGGTTAGCGTTGGCTACAGAATATTAATTGTTAACTGGTTTTGTTAACCTGAGATTACCAGTAGCTCCAGGCTGTTCCTCCTCTGTGTCTCCTTGCACCAGCTGACTCAGTTGCATCTGCCCATCCTCTCTGTTATTCTTTGGGAGGAATCGTAGATGCTTAAACCGGGGGTCTAGCACACATGCTGTGATTGATATGGACCCTTCCAACCCACCATCTTCGAGACACTCCCCTCTTGTAATAGTGGTTCATGATATTTCATCTTGCTTGTTATTTGTACCTCTACCTCTATCGTGGTGGCAAAACTACTAGTTTGTTTACATCTGTTCACAGATGCCACACCTGCCTGCCCCTGCAGAGGG
The DNA here is from genome assembly GCA_037975065.1 of Chaetodon trifasciatus. Taxonomy (NCBI): domain Eukaryota; kingdom Metazoa; phylum Chordata; class Actinopteri; order Chaetodontiformes; family Chaetodontidae; genus Chaetodon; species Chaetodon trifasciatus. The sequence continues at coordinate 1,462,117 of JBBMOE010000033.1, forward strand.
CCTGTATGGCTCTGTCAAAGGTGCTCTTTGACTAGCACAAGGAATTAGTATAAACATAGATGATTCTAATGGTCCAAGGCTTGAATTCTTTATGAATACAGTAATACAGTGAATGCATTCCCATAAGTTCATTGATTAATTAATATCAGTATATGTAACATTTTCTTGCAGGTTATTGATGTTAGAAGTGCAAGCATTTTTGAAGGAAAGCCTTGGGACTAATTATTTAATGACAACCAGCCGTCTCCTGCTCAAAATAAATACTACACAGGCAAAAAGCTGACGGCCTGGTTCATTATGCATAACAAAACAACACTGTTGTCAAAAAATACTCTGCTGATTTAGTGGCTTAGCGGACTTTGAGCATGGTAAAACAGCCACTATTATCACATTTGAGGAAGCGTTGGTGTTTGTCACTGGGGTTGACAGCCTCTCTCTATGTTGTCTGTATTGCATTCCTTGTGTCTGTTTGCATTAGCTTAGCCAATGTTACCTTAGTCAACAAATGTGTTTCTGATTCTGTGATTCTGGTTGTTTCAGTCAGTTTTGGCTACCAGGCCCAGCTGGTTTTGAGTGGAGGCAGGGGTTGATCCTGACAGCTGTCATTGCTAAGGTCATATGGCTCCACTGAACCTCAGATGACAGATATTCTGCACGTCTGTGCGTCCAGTTAGATGATGCTTGAGGAAAGTCACTTAAGGATGTTATAATCATGTGAACTTGTGATGTAATATTTGACCTGTAAAAACAGAAGCAGAGACTCACTTCTATATGTGTGGATATTGTGGGGTCATGGTGGACATTAACATTTAAACCACATTTTTTACCTTTCAGACAGCTCCAGTTCACCCGCTTAACTTTATGCAGACCTGACAGTCTGCCCTGGATATACTTGTGCAGGAAAGTGTGGCAGGAATTGACCTGGTTGATCCTGAGGCTGTCACAGCTTCCCTGCTCGCAAGTTGTGTACAGAGGAGAGTGCGAGCAAGCATGGTCTGAATAAATCCAGGAGCTGCTGCACTTTAAGCGGCGTTGCAGAGACCAGAAAGACGATTTATGACGATTGCTGTCATTGTTGCTCTATGAATTCATACAAAACTGATTTGAGCGTCATTTTATTTCTCTAAAAAGATGCTAAAATCTATTTTAGATTTTAATTTGATCTGTAATAAAGTTTCAGTTTTTTCAAAACCATGGCATAGACATATTCTGATTTCATTTGCAAAGTTGTGTAATAATAATAATAATAATAATAACAATAATAATAAAGGTCTGCAAGTAAATGATTATTTAGCCTGCTCTTAGTGCATTCTGCCATTTTGCAGTGGTGCAAGTAGTATTCAGATCCTTTATTTAAGTACAGTAATAGTACTAATACACTGCTGTAAGTAAAATACCCGCATTCAAAAGGTCATTTGAGTAAAAGTATGTTAGTGTTGTAGGTAAAATATACTTAAGGTAGCGAATAGTGTGAAAAGTAAAAGTGGCCGCTGTACAGTAAAATGATCCCTGTCAGTGTTCTGGTGATGTTTATCAGTTCACTATCACTGCTGCATTAATGCTGCAATTTACTGCTGAAGATGTTTCAGGTTGAGCTCACTTTAACTACTTAATATGCTGTTGGGTTTTTGAATATGTTTGTGACATTGCTGAAAAGTCAACTTTTCATGAACTCAGAAAAACAGTTTTCAGCTCTGTGTCAATGCATTTTGCAGATAATCCTGGACGGTTTTTAAATAGTTTATTTAGCTTAAGCAGGAGAATTTTCTCAATTCTCTGACCCTGTCTCTGACATGGAGTATATGATACGATGAAAATATAATTATGAAAGACAAAACACAATATTATTATCAATATTTTAATAAAAACAGCATCATCTGGGAGGCCTCTGTAAAGAGCGGTCATGTTTTCCTGCCTCATCATTTTTGCCGTTTTCAGACAATATTTCGTGTTGCTCAAACTTATAATACAAAATAAAAATAATGACAGAAATATGAACATAAGAGTCCACTTTAAAGTCCTTCTTGTATGGGTAATCCTTTCAGATTGCCATGACTTCCTCTGGCGGTGGATGATGCTCCTGGTAGCGCTCTAATATGCCACTGTATGTGCTTTGCGACAACTGCCAATCTGTATTTTCCACTGTCCATTTGATAGTTATCAAGACATTCACTCTGGACCAAAAAGTTGGACCAACACTGTCATTCTTGGAGCCATGATGCAACTGTGGCCAAAAAATATATATCGCAGAGCAAAAGCACATGAATCTTTGTTGGACTGTTATATGATACTAGATTTTGATCCGTTGTCTATCTTGTGAATTGAGCGTCCTCACTTGGCCTTTGTCATGAAGTTCCATGGTGGTCCTCCATACAGGCCACATTCATTTTTTTTTGTTCAAGATCTGTTTATTTGCATTTTTCAGGTTACAAAAACAGTTAAACAAAAAATACAGCCAAATGACAAGCTAGCTTATAGAAAACAAGAAACAAACAAACAAACAAACAAACAAACAAACAAACAAACAAACAAACAAACAAACAAACAAAACGAAAACAGATACACACAGGTGTATCCTCCCCACCCCCAACCCACTAGGTCTGCACTACCAAAACAAGATCAGACTAAAGACACTCCCCAAGCTGAGTAAAAAAATCAAGTTTTTCCTCATTGTCTCAACATCTCCACCTCAATATTTCCTAAAAATGTCAAGAAAGACTGCCAAGTAGCAACTTCTTGATTGAGCCTTGAATAGAGTATCTTATTTTTTCAAGTTTGAGATATACGTCATAACCTCCTTAATCCAATGTGAATAAACAGGGGGGATGGGGGTCCTTCCACCTGAACAAAATAAGTCGTCTGGCTAAAAGCAAACAGAAGGCCAGCATGTTGCCATGCCGTTTATTATTAATATTTGTATTCTGTGGTAGAACCCCAAATAGAGCAATCAATGGAGATGGATTGAGTGGAACTTTCAAAGTCCTAGAAAAGGCTTCAAAAATGGAGTGCCAGAAAGTGAGCAGTTCAGAGCAAGTCCAAAACATATTGAACAATCTTATATGAATTACAGTATGCCGCTGGCAGATTGATGAGTTGTAGATCCTGTGGATGACTGCATCTGAGAATTGCTCCTTTAGATCTTCTTCCCACTTAGTTTTTAGTGTTCCAAAGGTGCTGAATCATGTGAACTGAAAAGTTTGTAAACTCTGCCTATAACCTGTTTTAGGCCACATTCATTTTGACTGGAACTTCTCAGGCTGAGCTTCCTCAGTGTTCCTTTGTTATCAACTGGAACACAAGACAAGACAGGTAATGACTGACTGCAAATGGTTAAACAGTGTAATAACACTCAAGCAAAATAAATGCTCTGCATGGGTTTGTCATATGTAAATGACCAGTGACTATGTTTTATTTATATATGCATGCATGGAGAAATATGTGTTCCAGAGTTATTAGTACTCATACAGTTTAGAATGAATGGGAAATATGCAATTAATTTAACCTAAGTGAGGCTGTTCAGCTTCAATTAGAGAGAAAGGGAAGAGGTGACCCGCATGTCCTGGAGTTCATTGTCTTTCCAAATTCTGTGTTCTTTATTATGCAGGGTAATAAGAAACACAATCAAGAGCTCTGCCATTGTTATTAGGAGTTGTGATGTTCTTTACTCACAATGTGATTAGTTAATGCCCTTATTCATGGTGTGAAAGCTCAGAAAGATTGAGCTAATGTCAAAGAAATTAATAAACCAAACCTTAGTAGGTTTGGTTCCACAGCGTAAGCCACGTGTTTATTGTGCTCAGCAGTGAAAGTGTTACCTGACCTTGCTAACCAGACGTTGTGTGTGTGTTTTTGCTAACTTGACCGTGCAGCTCTGCATGTTGCAAAATGAGCTAAATGGTACCCAGTGCCTTAAAAAGGAGTGTGTATGTGACGAGCTGGGTGTGAGAATGTGTTGGCTCTGCCTATGATAAAACGCAGATGTTAGTGCTTCATGCAAGATTGAAAAAATATATTGTATATTGTAAGGTCTGTTTCAAATTAAGGTCTCCATCTATGTAGGTGGATATCTAACAGTATTCAGTCGAATTAATGCAAAACTAAGGAACTCCATGATGACACAAAAGAAATATGAGACAGAATTTTCTCTCATTTGGTTTCTGACTTTTTCTCAAAGGAAAACAAAGGACAAGTAATTTACAGAGAATGCCCTAAAGAAATGCCATTTAATTTCAGTAGGACTTTAAGAAATGTCCTAGCTACTAAAGACTTTTGTTGGGAACAGGGTCTCCGGTCCCGTCAAGGGCAATCAACTATGAAAACAGGAAGTCACTGTGGCATTACAAGCTGGTGTAACCTCCAGAAATTTAAATTTTAGAGGCACAAAGATCTTTTGTAAATATACTGTATATATTTGTTTTATGTCTGAATATTGTTTCAGAATAAGTAGCATTGATACAGTTTAGAATGAAGTAAGTAACCTGAAATATCCCATTATTCTAACTTAAATGCTGTTTTTTACACATTTAGTCAAATTTTATTGGCATAGCATTTTGTAATTCAAGATAAGTTGTGTTATTTTTGTGAAATGTTATTAAAAATCTTGAAGATGTCATTATAAACAGCACTTTTGTTTGAGGTAAGATGTATTGGCCTCATTTCATATTACTTCCTTTACTCTTCACTCTCATCTTGGTATAAAAATCTTAATTTAGTTATGCATAAAATTCCACTCAGTAGACATATTCATGGGAATTAGACTAAGTAAAAAAAAAAGTAAAGTTTTACTTCTGCGAACACCACAAATGAAATTTGATTTTCCTTCATTCTACTGGAGGAGCCTGAAATCCTAAAGACAGATATCTCTCAGTTGATAAGCACTGTTTTATATAATAAATGTGTTTTTAAAGTATTCCCCCCCCAGTTCTCACCACTTGTTCCTCCCGCCGAGGTGGACTGAAAAGGAAGACACAGAGGGGTGCGAAGATTATATTTACTGTTCCAATTATGGCCATGAGCCAGGGGAAGCCAATCCATGCCACTATAGGACCGGCAATAACTGGACCTTTGGACAGAAGAGACAGTATTCAACACCTTTAAAGAAAAAGAGACAAACATTCGGGCTCTGTGGGGCTGTTGTTCTGTCATTAGCATGGCTGCAGTTTAAGTCTTTGGACAAGTTCAAACCTGCATTGTCTGAAACAAATTCACATGGTCTTCCTTGGTTCTCAGAGGCTGCCAATGAAACTGCAGCTGTGGTTTAGCGTCCACTAGAGGCACAATGTCTGAGGTCTACGTTAAACTTGCTACAGTCCTAGTTTAACTCACGATCATATAATTCAGTGTAAGGGGAGATTTCTAGAGTTTCTGTCAAGTAAGGGAATAATTTGGGGGAAACATGCTCATTTGTTTTCTTGCTGAGAACGAAGGATAATTGATACCACTCTGGTGTCTGTGTGGTAAATATGAAGCTACCACCACCAAACGACTAGCCTAGCTTCGGACTGGTAATGGGGAACATGCCGTCAAGTCTCATGACATTTGTGCTGATGCCTTTGAGGTACCATCACTGTTATAGGAAATCCCATCCATTACAGGGCTTCTAAAGTAATTTTTGCTTTAGAGGCAATAGGCTTTGTAAATATCTCCCCTTTTGTCCCAAACGTGCAGTAATGGACATTTAAAAGAAGCTAATTCTGTGTGGATTTGTCCCTATGTACAACTGTTTTAACATCTCATGTAGCTATTTCACGCAACTGTAACTGTAAGATTTCAACTGTGCCTTTACAAAAAACACCACTGTGATAGAATTGCACATAGGAATATTTTTCCCATTCACAAAAGAGCCTCTGTTCCATGATGATGAAAAATGCTCACCTACACAGAATCCAATGCAAAGTGCGACATCAGCAATAGCATAAACTGTACCATATACTGGCACATATCTCAGGTCTACCAAGTAACCCATGAGCGGCATTATTGAGGAGTCCACTGTGCCTGGTAGAAACGAGATGATCATTGATTAGTTCAACAAAAGAGCGATTTGTAGGGATGCTATCTACCGTGACATTACAAGCTCATTTAGGATCTCTCCTTGTAGAAAATTGGATTGTTTTTGTACAGTAGAGGGCACAATCAGAGACATTTGTGTGCAAGCCAAGCACTGCTAAAAATAAACTCAACCAGAACATTGATCACAGATGGGCGGACGTGACGAGCAACTCAGATCTAGATTACAGTCACAGCCCATGTTATAAGCATCGAATGGGAATGTGTCTTTACCTTGTCTGTGTGGGATCATCCCCTTGTGTGTGGTTTTCTTGTTCCCTGTGACTACAGTGAGTATTCCTGGTCTAGTCTTGGTTTTCCCCGTTGGTTATTAGTTTCTGTTTTTTTCTAGTATTGCTTTTGGTTTTGGATTTTGAACTGGTGGACTTTTGGTTGCCTTCTTGTGTTAAATAAATCACTTTGGACTGTTTTTGCTCAGCTTCTTTTGTCAAGTCTGCACCTTTGGGTTCACACCTTATTTTTTCCTGCTCTATGACCACCATACATAACAGAGTGAAGCGTGTAACAGCGTCTTTTCACTGCAGTTCAACTGCAACAGCTGAGCTGACCACCAAACAGAGACTGAACCTGCCAGACTGATCATGGATGTGGTCACCCAATGGAATGTCTCTTTTAATTATTTGCTGCTGTGATGTTTTTGTTTTGGCATTGTCACTTTAGGACTTCATGGCATTTTTTTGCACATGCTTAGGTCATGGCTGGCTACTTTTATTTTACTTTATGAAAGAGGGAAAACAGAAGCACTTTAATTTCAAAACAGTTTTTGCATTTCTTTTCTTTTCTTTTTTTTAAATTGCAATCAATATCGTATTGTGGTTTTAATATATATATATATGGAATGGGGTCTGATATAAATACATGTTTTGACTGACAATCAATCAGTTTCTCCAATAGTACAAAAGTCTTTTTTCAGGACCAGCCAGTTGTCCTTCGCTGAATGTCAAAAGATCCAACATAAATAATAATGTTCTGATCACTTTGTGCAGAGAGGATGCCTGGCAGCAGCTCTGTTATTCATGGTGTCCCCAATCAGAATGGTGTCTTGCTTATGAGGTGTGGGTTCACCAGTATTATTTTTGGCCCTTGGCTTGTCAGATGAGGAGCTAGTAATATTTCTCCTGGCCTTGGGCCTTGCAGTGGTCTTGGGGCTGTCTCTTGGGTTTTGGCCAAGCTTACTGCTTGTGCCACGAATAGTTTCCTGCCCTCACCATAGTTACTATTATCAAACTATTTGTCATTCAGAGTCAGTGGTTTGTGGCTGTTTGCAGTGAGAGTTCAAGTGGTGGAGTCAGCTTCTTCTTCTTTAATGCCCCCTTTAATTTCATTTCTTGATGGATTTGCCTTTGTGGTAGAAGATGTTTGACCAAGTCCTGGCTTGAGTGGAAAAGAAGTCTGTCCATTTTCAGTGACAGGTTGCTCTTTGATGCAGTGTCAATTTTCTTTTCAAGCTGTGCAATTCTCTCCCTCAGTCCAGTCAGTCGCTCACAGTCTGTGCAGCTTACAGATTTTGCCATATCCACTCCATCCTGATCGCAGGTTTCTAGTCACAGAAACACCAAAAAAGGCTTGTGCTGTTTGGAGAACGCGCTTGCACAGTACCGAGAAGTGTAAAAAAAAAAAAAAAAAGTGATTAAAAAATATGGTGGCAGCCTTCTATGTCTTTCATTAATCTAAGTCTCTGTCACATATAAGTATCCAGGATCCTCTTTTGAAAAGCAGTGGCAGAGAAAGACGAGGATATCAGCAAAAGAATGCAAGCAAAGCAGGGAGCAAGCAAGAGGAAGTGTCTACTCTGTAGGAGAGTGGGAAGTGGAAGTTTGTAGGAAAATAGTAGAAATGACTTACCAACTGAAAAGCCAATAAATGCATTCAGAACAATCACATGATAGATGGTCTTGGAAAATCCAAACTGAAATATAAAGAAAGAAATTTCCAATGTCATGGAAAGAACTTGAAGACCGACAAGATCATAGACAAATGTGTGCAAACTCACCATTGTCATTTTAATTTTTCTTCGTACTTTGTTTTCATTATATTTATTACTTTACTTAATTTAGATTACAGCCTGCAAATTATAGTGCAATTATTGAGTATATTCAGAGTAAAATAAATAAATAAATAAATAATGATGATAAGGGGGTAAGACCTTTGCGTGTACGAGGGACTTGTAGGGAAATGAATTATACTGTTACAGTAAGTATTTCCTGAATTACTGAGTACCTATTATTATATAATATAAGGACAGTACTGGCTAACAGGACAGGAACATTGTGGAAAAATGGGGTAATTGTGCTGCTACTCAGTGAAACAAGTTATTATTATAGGTATTTGTTTAAAAAATATGACATATCTAAATAATGAAACAGTTTAGGAAATTCCACTGTGAGAAGTTTCAAAATATCAGTCCCCTGCAGGCATAAATTTGTTATATCTTGTAGTCACCAATAAGTGCCCAGATAGTGTTTAAACATAATCCCAAAATATTTACACTGTACTTAATACATGGCACTCACAGAAATGGTGGTTATTCCTGCCAGGATCATTCCAATACAGGCAGAGAGCCAACTGTGAGAAAAGATTAACAACATAGTATAAACACTAGTGGTCTTGCTGCATTTGATAACAAAACCATGATGAAAAGATTGAAACACTCACATTAATGAACAAATTAAAATACACACACACACACACACACACACACACACACACAAAAATCATTAACTGCTTCCAAAACATCCCACCAGGGACTCTCAAAACAGTATTTCTCTGAAATATTAACTGTTAAAGGCCTGTTTGGTTTTGACCCAATCAACATACCTTCCACTGAGTTTTTGCGATAGGTAACCACAGACGTTGGTTGCAATGAGGTAGGAGAGGCTGTCTGGCAGGAAGACAATGCCTGACACATAGACATGGTGAGATGGAAGAAGAAAGCAACAGAGAAATATAGTGTACAACTACAGTTTGACTTTTCAGCCTAGATATTTTGTGGCTTACATGATGACTACATAAATGAACAATGAATTCTTATATGGGCTGTGAGTGCTAAGATGAGCAAAACATAGGTGTTTCTTGAATACCTAGCTGCCATTTGCTAGGACACATGGTCTTCATCATCCAGATAGGAAGGGCTGTCTCTATTGTGGCTACAACCATAGTTGTAAAACATATGGCTCCTGGAAAACAGAGTCAATAGAATATATTTATCATTAACTTTACTGTTGTCATTTAGTATGCTCACAATCCTCATACCATTCCACAAAGCAACAAGACTTTATGCTATTGCCTGGTTTTCTTATTACTAAACCAAAGAATTTCATGTTAATTCATTTAAACAGGTGCAACGAACATGAACTTTATATAAAATCAGAGATGTAATGTACTGGGTTTTAGCAAATTACTTTTTTTCTGGCTGTAGTACCAGAGCATGTAGGCAGAATAATATTTTGTGTGTTGGAAGATTTTTCGTCATTAAATCAGAAAATACATTTTTACAGGCTCACACATTTAGATATGTGTATCCATTTTTTCACATGCAAACACAAGGTGATATACAACTGCAGGCTGTAAAATTATTATTATTCATTTTTTGTAACATTTCACAAGCTGAAAACAGTAATGATTCTTCTTTGCTGCAAGACAGACAGTTTTTGTTGAGGTAATAAAACATTCAGTTTGGTATTGGAAAACCAGGCGAGTGTCTGTGATCTGGAGACAAACATGGAGGACTCATATCAGATGACATCAAACTGTATTGTCTGTGTATACTGTTGACTATTTCTGTTATTTAAAATACCGGCAGCAATGAGAATGTATGGATCTTTCAGGAGAGTCAGCAGTGGAGTGCCTTTTCCCATCTGTACACAAGCACAGAACATCGTTAGAGAGGTGAAATTTGAATAAAGTTTGTAGTTAATAAGTTTAAATATTAATTAAAATGAAATTAGCCACTTACATACTGTACCTTTATCTATTTGACTACATAAAACTACACTATTAGTGGTCATGAGTATACCTCAAAATTGTCTGGTAACTGCTACACAGACCCTACACAAGTCAGTATCCGATATTCAAAACCAAAGTTTTTGGTGGAGTATATCTTTAGTTTAAAGTCTGACTGCAAGAGAGTAATTGAAATACTTTACCTTTGTTTGAACCTGTGATGGCTGAAAGATGAGAAAATGTAAACCTGTGTGTGGACAGTGAAACAGGACAGTTTGATGCACAAACACCACAAACAATTGTTTCACATCGATACTTTTGTGGAGGATTAAATGTTTTATCTCAGTTACACAACATTCCACAGTACCTCCACCCAACACAGCGATGACAGCCAGGACCAGGAATGGAGCCATCTTTCCCACAAACTGATACATTACACTGCCAAATGGAGCACCCGCTACAGGATACAAAAGAGATAAGTGAAAAAGTTCAACACTGAAGTAGAAGCATGTTGTAAGTGGAAAAAGCAATTAGATGGTGAAACCTCCACGATGGTAAATGTTTTTTGTTAAAGGTAACCTTAAGTGATTCACAAGGGAGGCGAGCATAAAATACATTTCTCTTTTGGTGGCCTCTTTATGTGTGGAAGAACAAGGTTATACTTCCATTTAGAAATGTGACAGAGGAATTCATGGTCAGCCAGATGAGAGGTGTTACAGTACAAAGAGTCCAGGGACCCCAAAATATCTAGTGCTGATATTGAGGTCAGGATAGTAACGAAGTGGAATGCCAAAGATGTAGTGGAGCAGGCCGAGTCCTGGCTTCGACACAAAATACTTGTGGGCTTAGTTGCATCTACCACATTTTGCATTCATCAGAAGCCCCTCATGATTGTACCAGAGATTCTTCTCATCTTTAGATGCCCACCTTTGCTCCCATAACTGATGTTCAAGCTTAGGTGCTGAATTCTGCAAAGTAAGGTCAGTGTGATGTAACTTCATTAGTCAATTCAATTTGTGTGATTATTACTTTAGGGGAGGTAGCAGTCAGTAAGTAAGTACATTGTTATCATTTGTTGTGAATGTATTGTCTTTTCTGTGTGCTGGACACTTGAGGACCGCAATGCTGGGTTACCAGCTGGGTTCCAATGTGGCAAAAATCAATTTTTCAGTTTGGTCATGATGCTGTATGGGTGAATCATCTATCTCCAGGAAATCTCGGGACTTCCTTGTAGCACCAAACAGGTGACATACACCATGAGCATAGGCAGAGTCAGGATATATTTTCACAGAGCAACTGTCTGCTAGTTTGCATTCAGTGAGAGCTGAAGAGAAATAAAATGACATGTTCTCCTTGAGAGTTTTCAAATGTTCACCTATTGTCTCACACAATGCAGCAGTGTTAACATCTTTCCATTTCTTGGTGATTTGGAACATTTCAAGGTTGCCACTTTCTACTTGTTGTTGCCAGAGGTGCACTTTTGAACGGAATACATTTATTTTATCTGTTCTTGTACGCAAGTTTTCATTTTGGCCTTGCATTCATGTGTTCAGTTCATTCAGATGATAAAAAATATCTGCCAGGTATGCCAGCCTTGCACACCACTCATTACTTGCAAACAGTTTTGTGTAATCAGACTTCTCATTTGTTAGAAACACTTTAAGTTCCTCCCGCAGCTCACGCACACGGGCCAGCACCTTGCCACACGACAACCATCGGACCTCCGTATAAAACAGCAAGGCTTTATGCTCCGCTCCCATTTCCTCACACAAAGGTGCAAATATGCGACTTTTCACATGTCGTGTCTTCACGAAGTTTACAATGCGCACAACATCGTCCATCACAGGAACTAGGTCTGCTGATAAAGCCTTGGCTACGAGGGCCTCACGATGTAAAAAACAGTGCGTAACAATCACATTTGGGTTTCTTTCCTTCACTCTGCTTACAAAGTCTTTGGTGCGCCTGACCATAGCTGCAGCTCCATCAGTGCAGACACTTGTACAGTTTTTCCACTCAAGTCCTCCTTTTTTGAGATATTCTGATGTGACCCGAAAAATTTCCTCTCCTGTTGTTTTTTTCTGGCAATGACGCACATTGGCCAAGAGTTGAGCATGTCCACTAATATCAGTAGACTCATCAAGTTGCAAAGCAAATTTCTTACTGATATGGATCTTTTCCAAAACCACACTTTCGATGTCTGCAGACATGTCATCAATATGTCTGGAAATAGTGTTATCTGAGAGAGGGACTTTATTTCTTTAACCGCTTCAGGCCGAACATTTCATTTACAATGGCTTTGCAGGCAGGAAGTATTAATGACTCTGTCACAGTGTGGGACTTTTTTGATTTAGCTACAAGTTCAGCGACGTAGTAGCTAGCTTTAAGGGCTCTCTCATTTACCTTCGCTGTTTTTCTCATAAAAGTTGCCTGTTTCTCCGTGTGCTCACGCAGGCGAACAAAATAGTCTGCATTCTTGTTTTGAAGTGTAGGAGGTTTCGTTTGGAGATGGCGTTTAAGCTTACTTGGGACCATAGCACTGTTGGATAGCTTTTCACCACACACTAAGCACAACGGAGTCGGTGTCTTTGCATCCCCAGTAAAAGTGAATCCAAATGAAATATAGCTTTCGCTGTATTGCCTCACGCAAGAGACTTTACTTGAGGTCGTCGTCTTAGCTTTTTTTTGATCTCCACTCATACTAGGGCCTTCACCTGGGTCCAAATTTTGTCCAGGGCACAGTTCGGAGTTAGCATTTTTCCTTTTCAAAAACTTCTCCATCACTGTCACTGTTGTCATGCTAACCACAATGTCACTGTCACTGCCACCTGTCGCATCCATGCATCACTAATTCTCTTGTCTCAAAGTACAACGCAATTAACTACCTGCTGCCACCTAATGATATGGAAGAGTATTACACTAGACAGCACAGAAACTCGACAATGGCATATTAATGTTATTTTGACCAATCAGGTGAAATTGGATAATTTCCCATGGCACACCTGACAATCTCTCACGGCACACTAGTGTGCCGCGGAACAGTGGTTGAAAAACACTGGTTTAGAGAATGTTAGTGCTAGCCATTGTGTCATAGAAGCATGAGATCTGCAGGGTTTTTCCCTTACATTATTTTCATCTGGATACTCTTACAGCTGATAGTATTCTTGCTGTCTTTGGGCTGTGGGCAAAAATTTTAAATTTTTCAATCAGGTTTACAAGTTTGTGATGAGTTACGACGGTAATTGGGTATCCCATCATGGGCCCCAATTTCTTAGACTCATACCCTGCAGTAATGAGAACAGAGACACTTGGGTGACATTTGAATTGCTGTCTTAACTAATCATTTGAGCCAATTTGCACAGTTTGCTGCTGGTGTTTCAATCATTCTGCACTTTTCAGTCTCTCAAGTCTTGAAACATTATAGAGGGCAGTTAAATGGTGGGTCTATTTTTTTGCCTTCAGGGAGCTGAGTTCTGAGGAATTTTTTCGATTGTGTATAAACACATTGGAAGTGTGTTATATCTCCCAGCTAATACACAAGATATTCTTCTTTTTCATTGGCTTGAGCTCCCCTTAAAGCCATCATCCATCCTTCCTTTTTTGTTTGTGTCAATTATTACTGTCCCAACAGGTTCACAGGTGGAAATTAAAACTGGCTGTACTGCAGTCCTTCCTCTGCATGTCTGTGGCACAGGTTTCAAGATTGGTGTTGGCCGCTTTGTTTCTGACAATCTGATGGTTCTGACATATTCTCCTGATTGTGGGAGGCAGCTGGCATCTTGTGGACTTACACAGGTGTAAGCAGCTCCTGAGTCTGGCTTAAGTACCCACCCAGCAGAACCTGCAGTATTGGTTCCTCATTCTTCTAGAGAGAAGGGATTTGAAGGTGGTAGAAAAAGTATTATTCATTTGTTATTTAAGGTTTTCAGCTTCAATTCTATGATTACCATGCAACAATGTACCATGATCGAACTGCTCAGTGTCCTCATATAACACAGACCAACTGACCCTAGAAAGGGATGCAGAAGTGAAGCAGAACTATTTAAGTGTCAAGAGTTGATAAAAACATTTGGAAGATGTATCCTGTTCTGCAACAAGGACTAACCCAAAAAGAGGGAGTATCTAGGAGAGGGATAGAGGGCGTTGCATTACTATATAATTCATTAAGTATTTTGTGAAATTCAGTTTTGCACTCTGCAGAGACCAACTCAGGTTTTTTGTATTAATAAGAGATCTTTAACACGCAATACTCCTTCTCCAGGTGATTTTTCCCACCACACCAAAAGTTTGGCATTGTTGGCGTTGCAGGATAGCAAAAGAGCTCTTTTTAGCTTTGGGCGCAGCCTTGGTGGCCACATAAAATAAGGTAAGCAGCTTTTACTCATTTCGTCTGTGTGAGATTGAGTTCATGGAAATCTGCTTATACTGGTAAGACATATTTTATGAAAACCCCTAAAATGAACCAAAATTATTGCAGAAGGATATATTGTATTGTTCTGCAATTTTATATTTTGTGTGTGTACATATATATGTATGTATGCAGTATACGTGTGTGTGTGTGTGTGTGTGTGTGTGTGTGTGTGTGTGTGTGTGTGTGCATGAGCTGAGAGAGAAAAAAAGGGTTTTGTCTCGACTACTGGTGATGTGACAGAAAGTGTTGTGGAGACCAGTGATCTCAGAATGATGACCTGGGAGTACAGCTTGGCAGAGGTGACTGAAACCATAATGTTTTCGCTAAAAGGTTGTAGCTGTTTGGGAATAAAGGCGGATTAATAGAAAAGGACTGCAATTAAAATATTATAAAATAGGAGTAGTACTTGTGAACCTTCTGAAATAATAGTTGGAGGCCTCTGACAGAGAAACCTAATAAATAAATGCACAAATAACTCTGGCTGTGCGCATTGTAAATACACATTAAAAAATAGCAATAGCTTCAAAAGGGAGAGAACACTTGAAGACAGAGAAACAAACAAGAAGAGGACTGTTTTTTTGGTTTGCTTTTGCTTGTGTATTTACTTTGTAATCATTATACAGATTTATGTAATTTCTAATATTTGTAATATTGTTTGTGGGAGTAGTTTGGTAAATGGGGAAATAGCTAGAGCAGGAAGGGAGAGATGTTATTAAAAAGAGTAAAACAAACAACTTGATCAGTGACCATGAAATGAGCGACCTTTGGATGAATGTTGAACAGTGTGTGGGTTTGGCACTTCACACATCATAATGTTCAACTGCTTCATTTACTGCTCTACGGCCATGTACAAATCTCTATTCATTCTCATTTCTCTTTAAGACTAAAATGTTGGTGTATTGCTGACAAGGCGGAGTTCTTTTATTAGCATTACAGCTTTCAAAAGTTCCTCAATTTTTGCTTTAATTCCCCCCTCATCATCAAGCTTGAGGGGTTTCCAGGGTAGTTTGTTTCCTGGTTTTACCTTGACTCAACTGTTTGAACAAATTTGACTATGTCCACATCAGTATAATGCTGATACCATAACTAAGTAGGCACTTGCGTAAGTATTTCACCAAACAGGTCACCGGCAACAACCCCCTCAGGGACCTGTGGAAACCTGACTGCCTGTGGTGTCGACTGATATCTAATAGATACCATTATTTTAATGTCGTTTTTTCTCTACTATGCCACAAATCAGGACATTTGGTGGGTTCGTACTGTACTTCTAGTGCCTCTTTAAACATGGGCCCCAAATTCAGTAATGAGAGCGGAGGAACTGGATGACTTATTTATTTTGAATTGCTGTCTTACATATTCAGTTTTACAAATGGAAAACGCTGCTCCTTGTTAACCCAGAATTAATGCTGCTGTGTCAATGCTGCTGGTGTTTCAATTGTTCTGCATTTTTCAATCTTGAGTCTTCAAGCATTGTAGAGTGCAGTGATATGGAAGGTCTGTTTTTTTGCCTTCAGGGAGCTGAGCTCTGATGAATTTTTTCCCCATTATGTGTAGACAGGTTGGAAGTGTGCTATATCTCCCAGCTAGTACACAAAATGTTCCTTTTTGTTGGCTTGAGCTCCCCTTAAAGCCATCATCCATCCTTCCTTTTCGTTTGTGCCAATTCTCACTCCACTAGGGGAGCATAGGATGGTGCGTTCCAGTCTACAAAGTGCATCTCTGCCCAACAGATCCATAGGTTTTTGGTTGGAAATTTAAGCTGGCAGTACTGCAGTTCTTCCTTTGTACTACTGTGGTACAGGTTCTGAGGTTGGTGTCGGCTGCTTTGTTTCTGAGAATCAGATGGTTCTGACATATCATCCAGATCATGGGAGGCAGCTGGCATCTTGTGGATTTACACAGCTGTAGGCGACCTCCTGAGTCTGCCTTAAGTGGCAGTTTTTTAACTACATGAACACAGTATATTTCTTAGGAACCTTTTGTATATTCTATGAACTGTTCTGAATTCTGTATTTTTTATTTTAACTACAATTTTGAAATATATAATTAAAAAAACACTTATTACTGGGTTATTACAGCAACAAGAGCTGAACAACACAATTGCATAATCATGCTCTTGCAGCACATTGTACCTCTGCTCAGATGCTGAAATAAGGCGGCAAGTTTTTTACTTGTCACAGATCTCACCGCTTCTGCAACTCATCTTCTGGTGAGCTCAAACATAGCTGCATCCCTAATATCTCCCAGGAGGATGTTGGGGAGCATTGTACAGGCACCACCTTGCAGACAATCAGCCAATCCAAAGTCTGAAGGAAGATAGCTCTCCACTGGGCTTCATCCTGCCAAAAGCGGTCTCAATGATGCACCTTGGCCTTGAATAGTGCCTTGAAGCAAGCTTGGATTGGTCCCTCGACCGACTCCTTGTGTGGCAAGGCGATAATGGGGCTATCAATACGAATATATCCTCCATCACCAAGCAGAGAGTGGTCAGCAGGCTGACACACCACAGACACAAAAAGTAGACTGCAGCGCCGAATCCGAGGAAAACAGTTTTCTGTTTAAGTAACAGGTGGCATCACTGACTGCAGATTTGATCTGTACATGACAGCCATCTATTGCTCCCAAAGTCCTCTGGAAAACATTGTTGTTGTCCAAACTGTCAAAACTTCAATCACTGCCTTCCTTTCCTCTTCCATCGCTGGGAACCAAATGATGTGGCCACATTGGCACAAGAGGGACTTCATAACTTCCTTGGTTGAATGACACAGTGGTTGAGCATGGAGAAAACTCAGGAAACCCCCCAAAAGCCAACCAGAAGATGAGGACAAGCACTTTGGTAGTTTGACGACACCTCTTTAAGTATTAGTCTTGGCTGTCTGCTTGGCATATTCAAACAAGTCACCAACAGCAGTGGTACACATGCCACTTGTAAAGCACTTTACATTTTTTGCCTGGTGACTTATGAACCACAGACAATGGAAAATTATTTTTTCCTCTGGATTCCGCAGGTCAAGATGAACCATTTAAACCAGTCATAAACATACCATGATATCATGTTGTCAGTTATGCAGCACAGTAACAGCAAACTAGTTAATGCTTTGAAATTTTGAGAAACCATGTTGCAATTCAGCAGCAGCGTGGAGTGTTCCAAGGACACAGAAGGGCCAGCAAGCGCATTGGGATTGCAAGCACACGTAAGATTTTGATAGAAATTTTACCTCTTCTAGTTTATATACACCTTAGAGGAATGTCTGTGAGTGAAAGGTAATTTTTGCTGTATAATAAAACAGTTTTGCACTTATTTTTTCAACCAAAAACTCTTTATTTTTGTATGTGGACCTAGAAACTGTGTCTGTAAACACACACCTATCAATCCTAAGGACAAACCAATGAATGATATACTCATCGCATGCCCTCTCTCCTTGCCATCTTTGTACACATCAGCCAGCATTCCCATTCCTGTAAAAGAGAGGTAATAATACAAATAATAATAATAATGAGTGGAATTTCATAGTATTTTTTTTTTTCAAATCAATTTAAAGATCGACCTGAAAGCCAGCTCTTGTTTTGCTAAATTCTACCAGTTGTTTTAGTGGATTCAACTCAAAGCATATCTTACCTGCCACAGACAAGCAGGATCCACCTACGCCTTGCACTGATCTGACCAGCAGCAGTAAGATGTAGCTCGATGAAAAGGCAAACACTTACAAGAAACAAAGACATAGAGATTCAATGATATATAAATTATAAATAAATCATAAATAATGCACGAAGAATTAACTTTTTGGTTGAACACATAGTTAAAACACAAAATTCTTCATGCATTTGTGGAATCACATACTCTAAATCCTGATCTGAGTAACAATCCTCCGCTGCCCAAAATTTCTCTGTTCAGATGTTGATTTAGCTCCTTGATCTGTTGCACTAACAAACAGCTTTGCGCGTCATTAACAAGACATCCTTTCCAGTGATGTTAGCTAACGTTACCAGTTCTTAATTCAATGCCAGTTGTTACTGGTATAATTAGGACCCAATCGCAGTACCACCAGAACATGGGTATAGCTTGTAGCAACTTCAATATCAGGCTTGGCAGAGAAAGATAAGTAACAATGTAGTTCAAGGATCAGTTTGGAACTATAGTCTCTCAATGGAATACAGATTCTCTTGAAATGTTTGTTGAACCAAACATCAAATAGTCGCAGGTGAACAAAAAATCCAGGAAGTGCAGGGCAAGGCTCGTGGTCAGAAACAAAAGGCTGAGATGTTTACCGGAGAACAGATGTGGTCAAAGGCTGATGGGTTGACAATGAGACAATGTGAAATCAGTCCAATATTAATTGCAAGAGAGTATTACATAGAAACAAAGAACAATCTGGCACTGAGTGAGAGTGGGAGAGCAGCTTGAACACTAGACTGATTGGGAATGAATGTCAGGTGTGTGATCAGGCAAGTGGGCAGGTGGGCGTGGCTGGCAGGGGAGTGAGAGTGGGAAAGTACAGACTGAGCATGTGAACAGATGAAGGAAAATCTTCCTTCAGGTAAGAGACTCAATATACTGTGACAGCCAGTAATGTTGGCTAATACTAATGGTTCTTGGGAGGAGAGAAGTAACAGATTTATGGACTAAATTAATTTGCAATTCCCCTGAAAAATAGATAAAAAATAACACCAAAACAGCTGGGACAATCCACAAAAACATGCAGACCAGCACAAAGATATTTATAAGAAGGTAAGCTAACGTAACATAACATTAGCTTCACCTTCAGCTAGCTATCTTCAATGTTGCTGAGTAGAATGAGTCCAAGATTAATTCAAGCTGTCAACCACTGTTGTGTAAGTTACTGACAATTAGTAATTACTTACACTTACTAAGAACTTCTCTCAAAAGTAATTGAATTACTTCACCAATTACTATATATAGTAATTATATAGTAGTATATATTTACGAATATATAAACATAATTAGATACGAGGTAAAGTAACTTTGTTTTACTTTTGAATGTATGTTTCAATTCTCTTACTAATGCACACATAGCCATGCGGTTGCATTTATTTGGTTGTTCAACACAGCCTAACGGGATGACGTTGCATTGCCTTGTGACAAAAGTCAACCCTATGTTTCTTTGCTGGGTCCGTCTGCAATGACAGCTCGCCCCCACATTAACAAAGTGGGAGTGCGTGTTATCACACAGAGCTGCTGTCAAATGTGATACTTACAGGTGGTTGCTGAGATGATTATGCAGAAACCAGCACACAGTGGGATGTGGTATCCAATCCTGTGCGACAATACAACAATACATAAGTAGGGACCTGAGTCATGTGTTTTTGAGCTTGATAAATGTGTGCCCATTACCCACAGATCAAAGTCACCCACCTGTCAGTTACTGACCCGATTAAGGGGTTAATGATAAGCTGTACACCGGGCTTCGAGGCCAACAGCAGTCCAACTTTGATGTTTACTGCATCCAGCTCAGCACCTGCTCCAGAACAGTTTGAATCAGGGGGTCTGTTGGCCACGGTGGGAACACTGGAGAAAACTGGGCTCTGGTGGGGAGTTGCAAACGTGGAGTCCAAAATCCCTGATCTGTTCCTGGGTGACTGGATGATAGCAGGACTGACTGTTGAGCCAGTACTGTTCCCAGAAGTGGTGGAGGAAGCCTGGCCAGTTATGTACAGGTAACTTGGAAGGATTGGCACTGCCGACAAAAAAAAAAAAGAAAAAAAAAAACATAACAAAATCTTAATCTCATGTTTTGAATGAGATTTGATCTCTTCAGCAGATTGCCCTAAAATGACATACAGTGTTATTTTTTTAAAGATGACCATGAAAATTATATTATTATACATGAATTTTCATGAATTACATGAATTCTCAAGTCTCATGCATTGGGTGTGAGACACAAGCATTTCAACCCGTTCACACACCGCATCTTATATTTCTCACGCAGAGAAAAAACTAGTGTTCAAGAGAAAACTGGTCCCTGTTAGTGTTATACTGTTCTCTATTATATATTGTGATCACTGATGTGTTAATTTGTAAGAAATATTTACTTTTATAAACTGTTGTATGTTATTTGAGATGGAGCTAGTTTATGTTGTTGGCTCATTTATTCTGTAACAATTTATAGTATTTGATAAGCTGATCATATGTTTGTATGTAACATTTTAACATGCACCTTCAGCTGTCAGATACATGTGGGAATATAATATGTGTAGCAGAGAGGGATGAAATGGAAATACTCAAGTATAATTACCTCAAAATTGTACTGTGCTTAAGTTGGTGTACTTAGCTATGTTCGTCCACTGGTTGGTTAAATGCTGAAGTAAAGTGTTGGGCAAGTAAAGTGTATGTCTGAACCTACCAACCACTGACAGCAGCATATGATCCAGGAACAAGGCGATAAACACAATAACCACGACCATCTTCTTCAGCTGGGCCTCCCGTCTCAGCCAGGTTAGTAAGTCTAGGTTACACAGCAGACATGTATAGTAATTGTCCTTGTATTCAAAGTTGGTCCAATTCATTGTTGGAAATTGCTCAACTGGAAAGAGTCATTATTAAATTATCTGAATGCAGGCTTTTGAGATTATCATAGCGCCATATGGTCATCCCATTTTAGTATTATAAAAAGTAAAACTGGTCTGTGCCATGAGTTTCTTATGCCAACTCTAATTTTCTTAGCCATTTTGTCATTAGGGGTGTGATTCACTTGTTCTCACCCAGAGGTTTTCAAACTGAGAGGTGAGAGAATTTGAGTGGATGCGCGGAGGGAGAGATGTGAGGCAAATACGGCTAAAAAAAGAAAGGGAACACTTATAACACCAAGTCAGTTACCCATAGAAGGGTATCAACCCAGCAGCAGAACCGATATCTACTCCTTTGTTTTTGACTAAAATGTCAGAAACAGACTCCATGAGGGTGGCAGGAGGGTTCAACATCCTCTAGTGGGACCTGTGCTCACAGCCCAGCACCGTGCAGCTTGATTGGCATTCGCCAGAGAACACCAGAATTAGCAGGTCCGCCACTGGCATGTGACACAAGTGAAGGAGTCTGGAGACGCTGTGTTGAACGTTACTGCTCGTAACATCATCCAGCATGACTGGTTGGGTGGTGGGTCAGTCGTGGTGTGGGGAGGTATATCCTTGGAGGGTCGTACAGACCTCTATGTCATAGCCAATGGTACCCTGACTGCTGTTAGGTACTGGGATGAAATCCTCAGAGTGATTGTCAGACCTTACGCAGGTGCAGTGGGCCCTGGGTTCCAACTAGTGCAGGACAATGCCCGGCCTCATGTGGCCAGAGTGTGTAGGCAGTTCCTGGATGATGAAGGCATTGATGCTATTGACTGGCTTTCACATTCCCCTGGCCTAAATCCAATTGAGCACCTATGGGATGTTATGTATCGGTGCATCTGACACCGCTAAGTACCACCACATACTGTCCAGGAGCTCACTGATGCCCTGATCCAGGTCTGGGCAGATCTTTGAGTGAACACTCATTCTGCTTTTTAGTGTCATAACTCACATTTCCAAACAATATCATTGTTTGGAATGCTGTCGGCTGGCAGCCCACCGCTCCTGGTCTGCCGTGGAGGAAGGACGTGCCGGGATGGGTCAAATGCGGAGAAACGAATTTCACAAATGCATGGTGTGTGCAGTTTCCCCCTCTGTAACTCTGTGTGTGACTGTGACTAATAAAGGGATGTCTTTCTTCTTTCTTTCTTCATTATCTCCAGTGTCTAATGTGAATGAATGTCCATCTTAGAAATCACAGAAAATGAAAAAGACTTGCCTTGTATCTCCAGAACTTGCCTGACAATCATCACTTTTTTTAAGTTTCTTTATATATCAAAGTAATTCAGCATGGTGTCAGACTTTGAAAACGTCTGGTCAAAGTTTTTAGCAATATTTTGTTTATTTAATTTAGATTTTGTATATTTTCTGTACATATGCAGTCATTTTTTTTTTTTAAAGTGTTTCCCTATTGCTTCCATTCTTCTAACACCAATGCTAGACATTTGTAGATATATAGCTTGAGATTTAAACAGCCAAAACTATACATGAATATGTACAAGGACAAATATACAGCACAAAATATGTATTTCACATCAGTCCCATCAAGACATTTTTAGACCTGTGTAATCATGTATGTACATATATGTACATGATTACATACATGTAATCTCTATGTATTCACTTTTGCAGATAGCACTGTCAATAATAGATAGAAGAAAGTATCGTAGCTCAAACATACCCATATTTTCAGTTGCTACAGCGTCACTGCTTGCAAGGTGTAGCCTGGTTTTGACAGTGAGCAGTTTCTCCATCAAACACGGAAAAACAGGAAGATTTACCAAGGGCTACACCTTATCCTGTTGCATAGGTGTGACAAAATAACAATGACATTACAGCGTGACCTTCAGACAGCTGGGAGGGATTTCACAGACTGACTAAGGCTTAGATAAAGCATTAATTATATATCAAAATGTGCATCTTGATCAGGATTGGCGTGCTATTACTTTTCTTAAATGTATCGCAGTTTAAAACTGCGATACATTTCCCATAAAGAATGAATGGGAGGAGGTCAAAAAACTGACAAATCATTGGACTTTTTGTACTGCCTACTGCTCCGGCATACTTTCAGCTAGAGACTCCATTTAAACTTTAAACTGTAGACACAAGTCTTGTGTATTGGTGTGTTATTCCACGTTTTGATAGGTCATATAGTTCTGTTGCAAATTCTTAAATGCCTTCTAATGGAGTTTGAAATCTTTTTAATGTGTTATTTGACATGCTAATGTTAGCTTAGCAGTAATTGTTTGAGATCTCTGAAGAATCTCATCATAATGTACACTCCGTGGCCCTCTCAAAATTTGCATTTGCATTTGACAAACTGTAAATAAAATATAGCAAGATGAGAAAACCCTCTGCTCTGAACAATAAAGTCAAACTATTCAGCATTACCCCATCCTGGTGTAATTTGAGTTACTCAGATATTCTGCTCAAACCACCGTTGTCCTGAAAATGCTGAGATATATGAACATGTGCTAGCTTCACAGTTTAACTTGAGCTAGAGCATACCTTGTAGCTTATTTTAACAGTTTCTGTAGTTACACCTAACACTTTCTGACCTTTTTTTCTCCCTACCTTGCCACCCACCTATCACTCTGCCATCTGTGCTGTCTGACTGACTGAAAAGTGACTGAGGTCAATGATCTGCTTGTAGCTTTTAAGAAAATCCACTGATGGTAAAAATGGAAATCCTTTGAAAATTCTGATGTTCACAATTTCTTACATCACCTAATTTAGGCCAATTTATGACATAGAAGAGCATAAGCCTTGGTGTGCTTTCACCAAATCTACAAATCAAACAATTCAAATTCAACAAAGCACTGTGTGCAGACCCATCAGTGGAGTCACACTAAAACATGTTGTAACTAAGTCCAACTACCATGAGGATCCGGGCAACAACATGTCAAAGCAACTTCTTTAATGTGGCTGTATTCCCGGATGTAGTTGAATGTGTTGATAGCATCCACTTTAAAATGAAAGCCCCCAGCAGCTCAGTTAATGCCCAGCTTGTATGTGATTTAGACCTATATAAATGGACTAGGCTTTTCTAGTCTGAAGACCACTCAAAGCACTTTTACAACATAAGTCTGCATTCCCCCTTTGACACACACATTCATACGATGGTGAGGCCACCTGCTCATTAAGAGCTTTTAACACACACTCGCACATCAATGGGGCAGCATCGGGGACAATTTTTCAAGAATTATAAATAGAAAATAGAAAAACATACAATCAAAACATGAAAAATATATTCATCCATCTTCTATACCCCCAATTATCCCTTTCGGGGTTGGGGGGGCTGGAGCCTATCCCAGCTGTCAACGGATGAGAGGCGGGGTACACCCTGAGCCAGTCGCCAGCCGACTGCAGGGCAACACACACACAACCATTCACACCTAGGGACAATTTAGAGTCACCAATTAACCTAATGAGCATGTTTTTGGTCTGTGGGAAGAAGCCAGAGTGCCTGGAGAGAACCCACGCATGCACGGGAAGAACATGCAAACTTCACACAGAAAGGCCCCTGCCCGACCCAGGGATCGAACCGGTGCCCTTCTCGCTGTGAGGCACGCGCACTACCTGCTTTTTCCACCGTGCCGCCTGAAAATATATATAAGTATATATAGAAGTTTTTTTTTTAATGAGAAGAGCTGTTCAAACGAAGAGGATGAAAGATGCAAAATACTGAGTCAGGAATGTAACAGTATACTCACTGGAACAATATAGTTTCAACAGATTGTAATATGTTTCGCATTTGATTCATTTGGCAGCACTAATAGTGATCTACTGGCACTTGTTTCTGTGTGTGTGTTAAACGTGGAGCCAAGTGGCTTCAGTTGCTCTTGTGGCTTCATGATTTGAGGTTCGCTTTCGTTTCTTCTTGACAGTTGGCAGGCCAATGCACTTCAGAGCATGAAGACTGGCCTTGCGATCCATTTTCCACACTAAAGTCGATACTTTGAACTGCAGGGGAATCCTCTCCAATTATGTCCAGAAATGTATCTGTACTGGTTAACATCCAAAAGTGGCGTTTACCAGTCAAACATTCAATGACCACTCTCTCCTTGAGACTCATCAGAGTGCACCTGTCTGTGTATTCATGGGCGTCATTCTATAATGATTACACATATCTCATTCAGTCAATGCAACTGCATGACAGACAACAATATGTCTGTAACTGGCACTTTGTAATGTTTATTTACATTCTCCTCTCATCGGAACAAATTGCACTGTTCATGCTATGATGAACAGAGGTCCTGTTTAATTTGCAGATACCAGAAAGGACAAATCCACATTGGTTCAACTATGTCAACTAAAAAATACCATCTGAATGTTTGCACTCAATCAATATTTGATAGCTAGTATTCTCTGTGACTCGATCCTTGATTGTTTACTCTTATGCTGTATGAACTGCGCTGTTCAAAGCTATGCCTACACTATTAAATATTGAATGATACTCAGTGAGCTTGAGATGTGACTCATCACACTCATTTGAAAATATTTGACATTTTCAGGGATACCGAACATGGAGGACCATACAGGCTGTGGTAAGACAAGCAAAAAACTTCTCCTGGTGGTGTTTAATGTGATGTAACATGTGAGGTAAATGTGCCTACGAATGCTATCACTACATGTGCTTTTCTCTTGTCCCTGGCCACAGTGACATAATTTAGACATGATTTAGACAAATAGCCATTAACAGAGACAGACAATGCTGATCTTGAGATCCAGCTGTATATTCGAATATTTGTTGAATATGCATTTTCATATGTTGTCGTTGCTGCAAAGCACTTTGAGCTACCATTCTTGCATAGAAGGTGCTATACAAATAAAGTTTATTATTATTAGAAGCAAAGGCTGACAGTTATTGTTACAGTAAGTTTATGCTGATGTCTTTTACTGTTTGTTGTCCCATGCAACATCAGTTTCTACAGATGGATCAGTCACGCATGCTTTGTCCCCTGAGAAATGTGACATTGATATTTTGGACAACGGAAGGACCATCAATGATTTCATTGACGATAAAATAAAAGAGCTAGGTTCACAGGTGAGTGTCAGAGACATCATGGCACTGAAGTTTTCCTAGCTATGAATCTATACTTGTGGAAAATTATTGCAAGACAGCTGAGTTTCTTGAAATGTGCCTTTTCAAAGTAAAATGTTATCTTTGCTTTTTTCATTCAGGAGAGTGAAGAGCCATTCTTTGTGCTAGATCTAGACAGTGTGGCTAAGAGGCACACCATGTGGCTGACCAATTTACCTCGAGTCAAAACCTACTATGCAGTGAAGTGCAACGACAAACCGGAAGTTTTGAGGATGCTGAGAGCTCTGGACACAGGTTTTGACTGTGCTAGCAAGGTACTGTGTCTCTTTTCTTTTCTTTTTCTTTTATTTCCCCACAGTATTTATCATGGAGGAATGTTTTCTGTCTCAGTCTCATTTGAAACATTTTCAACACAGCGTGAAATTCAGCTGGCCCTGTCTCTAGGAGTGACACCTGATAAAATAATTTACGCACATCCAACCAAACCACCGTCGCACATCCGATATGCCTGTGCTCATGGAGTAGATATGATGACTTTTGATAGTGAAGAGGAACTCCTAAAAATTGCTCTTTGTCACGCCAAAGCCAAGTAAGTGAACAACTGCTCACATTTTTGTTCTATGTTGAGTGTGAATTCTTCTCTGAGTATTGAGTCACGCAAGTCTTTTGAATCATGTTCCAGACTGGTTCTCCGCATCGCAGTGGATGATTCAAACTCCCTGGTGAGACTCAGTTCAAAGTTTGGAGCCAAAATGTTGGCAGTCGGTAAGCTGCTTGAACGTGCCGGAGAGCTGGGCTTAGAGGTCACTGGGGTCAGCTTTCATGTTGGCAGTGGGTGCACTGGAAGTGTGGCATTCAAGCATGCAATAGCAGATGCCCGACGTGTCTTTGACATCGCAGTAAGTCATTGTCATACCAACAGAACAATTAAAAATACAGTAAATGTACATGTTTAGAGGCATAGTTATTGATCAAGCTTGTTGTGATGATTTGCAGTTGTGATGTAAATACTGCTAAATACTGCTCCAGTGGAGCTGCTTTGGGTGTAAATGTGTGTGTTTGTGTGAGTTTTGGCAATTTGCTTGTGGTCAGATGCCTATTGGTGAGGAATGAACCACAGTAGTTGCTAAGTGCCAGTGCCTTTATCATATTTGTGAGTTCAGTTCCTCTTCCCATTGCTCCTTAATATGATCTAAGGGAGGGAGCGCTACATAAATTGTCTCATGTAAAACAGATGCTTTTAGATACTTATTGTATTGGGTCAGTTTATCAGGCATCCACTACCTGGACCCAAAACACCAGCATATGAATATTGGCCACCCAATAATATATAGGATATACTGGAATTTGGCAAAGCCAACCCTCAGTCTCCCTGCTGCCTATAAATACTCATATTGATATTGGCCACAACTTGAATTGTCTTTTTGTCAGTTTCATGACCTTCCTTCAATCCCACTTGTGGCTGCCTCGGTTCTGGGCTCAGGTGGTGCTTCAGTCCTAAATCTGCTTACCATTTGATTTTGTAACTCCACAGACTGACTATAAATGCTATCTGCTTTTAGATAATACCAGTATGATTCCAATATCTGGATCCCATGGTGGGCTCATCACTAACACCTCAATACATGGCCCCACCCAAGTCCCAACTTATGAACCCGTTATAATGCCTTATTTGTAAATGATACTGATATTTTTTTCAGAATATGTATGGCATCCAGATGAGTCTCTTGGATATTGGTGGAGGGTTCCCTGGGACAGAAGACTTTCATGTGAAATTTGAAGAGGTAAAATAAAGAAAATGAACAGTGTTAGTGCTTATTCATTGTTATATTCTACATTGTATGTATATATATTATACAAATAACTTCTACAAATATTTATATAAGTGTCCTGATTTCCTCAAGGACCATTCAAACTACTAAAGAACCTTTAGATAGACAGATCCATCTGAGTGTACATACAATACAACCATTGCCAGGTGTAAATATGTGAAGACATTTTTGAAAATGTACCTATGTTCAATTCCCTGTTATCATTGTATGATTTATCTTTTATAAAAGTTTCTCTATCTCTACCAAGCATGAAAACATTTTCTGCAGTGTTGGAGACATCAGAATTTGTTATTTGGCCTTCATCCAGGTGCTCTAATTACATGGATTGTATGCCATAGAAACACATGCAAAGGTGCAATACCTGTGAAATATGCTTTTACCTCATTGTGTTTTGCCCTCCTAGTTTTCAGAAGTCATTAATGGAGCACTGGATGAATTGTTCCCACCTGACAGTGGGGTCCAGATTATTGCAGAACCAGGTCGATACTACGTGGAATCAGCCTTCACACTGAGAGTGAACGTCATTGCCGTCAAGCGGGTTGTCACAGACGATATGGATGAAAACAGCAGTAATATATACATATGTCTATTGAAGAACGTGAATGGTACCTGTATCATACACAATGTTCAGTATCATACACAAACTAGATGTCACAAGTTTACAATATGTGGTTGTATTTAAATGTCTTGAATTTAAATACAACAGGGTTGTGGGTGACACCTAGCACTGAAGCAACTAGCAACTAAATTGCAGGGTTGAGATTGGTCACTTTGACTAGAGTGCCAGTTATCTAGTTGCATGTGGTGGGGACCATAGATCAATTTCATTAGAATTTTCCTATTATTTTCAACATCTTTTTAAAAACATTTGCATTTTTTTAGTTGCTATTTTAATCACTTTCATTATTGTCCATTATTTATTCCAGATGATGAGGAAAACAGCCCCAACAGAATGATGATGTACTACATTAATGACGGAGTGTATGGCTCCCTGAGTTGCCTTATCAATGGAGGTACCCACAATAAGATTGAACCATACCTCCACAGGGTAAATATCAACCCTCTTGTCAAATAAGAATGGCAAATCCAATGATTTCAAATTCTTGCTTACAAGTGAATCTGTGCACAGTACTGAATAACTAAAATTAGACAAAGATTGTGGTTATTACACATAATCTATTGATAAGATATGGATAAATGGCAAGTTTGTGACAGAAAGCATGGAATTCAGACAGAGATTTCCACCAGCTTATTGATTGAGATACTTGGCTCTAAAACAAACGCAATGACCCAACTCGATATCATTCTCATGTTCAGTAATCAGGAATTGCTTGCTTTGAATGAAATGTGGAACAGCATATTAGAGACTGTAACTTACCATTTGGCCTGATGAAATTGTAAAATGAGATTTAAACATAGATTGTGGGAGAATATGAACACCGGTGTGATGTGGATTTTATATTTCAATGTTTGTGCTCTACGCAGGCCGTTGAGAGCAGTGAGCAGAGATACCGTTCTATTATCTGGGGTCCAACCTGCGACAGCTTGGACAAAATAATAGACAACTACTGGATTCCTGAGTTGTACGTGGGGGACTGGCTTGTCATCGACAACATGGGTGCTTACTCTGTTAGCATATCCTCTGACTTCAATGGCTTTGGAAAAGTACACATGTACCCTGTGGTGACAGCTGAGACGTGGCATGCCTTAAATCTTTCCAACATCTTTTAATGATCTGTTGGTCTGTTTCTATTGACATCTACTGCAAATATCTTGTCATGTAAATTAATTTCAACCCACCATCGAAAATTTTTTCTCTCAAATAAAAATTGCATGTGGGGTATACAGCATGAACGTAGATTTGGGAAGTCAGTGTCAGGGTGCTGCTGAATTGTTGCTACCAATATTTTAATGTTATCAAATGGTCCTGTCATTTTAGGGTTACTGGTAAAATCAGTGTAAAGTTACCAGGTTTGTTTTGAACATGATGAATTGTAAAAAAGTACAATTACCTGTGATTGTGAACATAATGAAATGTACATGTGTTCCTCCATGTAGATTTGTTAGTGAGTGTGTGTATTACCTTTACCTCCACCAAGGACGCTATTAGATTACATTAAACATAATTGTCACTGCACAGAGTACTGGAACAACAAAATGCAGTTCATGATCTAACTACACTGTAACAAATTGCTGTAAAAATACAGGACATTTTGTACAGGAATGTACTGTTCTTTATAAATACAGTTTAATACTGTAAATGTCGATGACAAGCTACTGTAAAATCTGTACAGTATTTTTGATTTTTCATTGTGTCTTTTGCTTGAG
The DNA here is from genome assembly GCA_037975065.1 of Chaetodon trifasciatus. NCBI lineage: Eukaryota > Metazoa > Chordata > Actinopteri > Chaetodontiformes > Chaetodontidae > Chaetodon > Chaetodon trifasciatus. The sequence continues at coordinate 1,492,310 of JBBMOE010000033.1, forward strand.
TCCGCCCGTTTCTCATCTGAACAAAATCCATGCCATGACTGGTATGAATTCAGATTACTTTTTGGCTTCATAGGGGAGTCAAACCCTGGTGTCCTGTGTGGAGGTCATTTCTGTGGTTCACCACTACGCCCCAGCCTCCACTCTTACATGGCCTTTTTTGCTCTCTGTTCTATGGTGGTCCTTTGTAACTATCATTACCTGGTACTGGTACTTTTCACATGTAGGCAAGGCAAACGTCACACTGGACCTCAGCTTAACCTCTGTCTGGTTAACAATGACAGACTGTAATCAGAACACACAGGCTCACATATTCACAACACCAACACCTATCCTACTGTGAAAGAAGACAAAACTCTATCTTTTCTTATCTTCTTCAAGGTTACATCTTTATTCCAATACGCTGATCTATCATCTTTTTTTTTTCCTGTTTCCTGTGTAGCTGTTGCTTTGTTAGACAAGCAGGTGGAAAAAACATTGGAGCATGGTGTTAGGCACTACAAAGTCAGTTGGAAATATCAACTGTCATTGCTTCTCAGAATCTAAAACCCCCCACAGATACTTTTTAATGGCAACAACAAAACGTGTCACCCACAGGAAAAGTTTTGAACATTTTGATTTCATCTCTAACCTTCATGTTTGCCTTCTGCATTGTATTCAGATGAGTGGGAGTGCACAGATTGATTAAGTGTGCTTTGCATTAACAGATGTATGCAGTATTCCAGTGCTATGACACTCCATGGTGTGACTTTTAAATGTTTTTTGCATGGCTTTGATAAACACCCTCTTGTTCTCCATGAATATGATTGTCTTCATCACAGGGATTGGCAACATTCATATATGTATAATGAAAACCTGCATCCTCTTTCTCTCTGTTGTCCTCTACAGTAAATATTCTCTGCCCTTACATAAACATTATCATCCTCATTTTCCCCGTCACATCCATCACTCTACTGTTCCTCATAATCATTATCTTCTTCACGCTTGTCATGATCATGGTTCTTATCACACATTTCTTTCTTCACATTTTCTTCTTCTGGTCTTCTTACATTGCGCTGTTCCTCCTCCTCATCCTCATTGACTGTGTACTCATTCCGAAGAGCCACTGCAACACAAGCGTCACAACAAAAATGTATCAAGGCTGTGATGTCTGGGACTGTCACAGAATTTTGTATGCATTGAAACATAAACATTTAGTTCAAGGTGTGTCTTAAAATGAGGAAAACAATTAGCGGTAGTTTCTTATTTGATGTAATGTGTGTCCTGGTGAGCAGACATTGAGTTTGGGCCAGGGCTTCAGGCTGCTTGTCTCGTTGTCTTTTCCTGTAGCTCAAAGAGACCATCAACAAGACTGTCACGAGCAGCAGCAAGGGTGCAAAGGCTGATGAGACCACCTTCGCCAAAGGCACTAAGAGAGAAAGACATTTGATCATTTTATTGCTGACATGTCTGATTTAAAATCAATTTTTTAAGGCAGTTTCTGACTAACATTTTGTGCTCTCAAAACAGAGTACTTATCACCTGCATGCCCTGACTTGTGCGTACCTAATTATTGCCTGTATTTAATATAATTTTATTTTGACATAAATATGAGGATATACTTGGGGATTTCCCTTTTAAACGCAACATGCTGTTGAGATCCCTGGAAGGTCTTTTCCAGGATAATGGACTGGTTCACCATGAAATCTTTAATGATACTTCTGTCATCCATTTTCAAAAACCTTAGCTTCAGAGTTCTGAAGAGCTTTAAAAATGTCTTATTGTCAGGCCCGAACTCACACAGGACTCAGACGCAGAGTAGGTCAGTGAGCAGACTTTTATTAAATCAAGAAAACCCCAATGCAGAGCAAACAAAAGGGCTATGAAAACTCAGCTATGATAATACTCGACTATAGCGAAAACAAAAAACACTCCCAAGGAGGAAACTATCCGATACGCAGATCTATCAAATTTATCACAAATCAAAATCACTCTCTCAGAGGGAAATCAAACGGCTACAAAACATTAAACTAAAGACACTCCGAATGGAGGTAGAGCGATCAAGAAAAAAGGAAAGAACAAAAAACTCTCCTAAAAGATGGAGGCAAGACTCAATACTACTTTTACTATACGAACTGAAAATCTCTCCAACGGGAGGCCAACCAAAAAAAGCAAATTACTCTAATAACTATGAATGTAAAACTAAACTGCAAAAGTTACAACAAAAAATCACTCTGACGAGGAATCAAGACTTACAGAATACCGACTGTGGCTGTGGACTATGATGCAGGCTTTGGTGATCGGACACGAGACGAAACACTTCGGCACAAGACAAAGGGAAACGCAGACTATTTAAACACATGAGGGTAATGGGGAACAGGTGGACACAATCAGGAATCAGGGATGACAAATGGGTGACACAAGAGGAAGGGCAAGTGACCTGAAACGAGAGGAGAGTTAGACTTTCAAAATAACACAGGAAATGACAAGACAGTAACCCAAGACAGGACGACCTCACCGCAGTGTGACACTTATTTGTTGTCTTCAAACTTTTGGCTGACTGAATGCAATGCACCAAAGGTGTTAGCTGCCCTTGACAAGGGGAGACTACTTAAACATTATTTACTACTTACATTATATGAATTATTTAACCAAATACACAATTTAATTATACAGTTAATAGATGGGGAGAACAAAGTATTAATTAGAATTGATAATAAAAGACACCGGACAACATCTGAAGTGAACATTCAAATGTTGTATTTAACAACGTGCCTTCAAAATTTTTCAATTTCTATTTTACACTTAAAATCCCTTCCCATTTACAGCAAGGAAGGGGATTACAATAAAAGAAGTCAGTCTGCAAGTGGGTGGCTGACAGACTTGAATATGAGAAATTAATGATGAGGCTGCGTTGATATTTATCGAAATAATGTCAAGATATTTTTTACATATGATGTTATATTATATGGTTAGCACTTATTCTAGATAGTTTGCAATTTTTTTGCTTCCATCAAAACATCATAAAATGCACGGAAAGAGCAAAATGACATGCAAGAGGCAATGTAGCAACCAGGTACTTCTGATATTTGTATTAAGATATTTTAAAAATAAATCAAAGCCTTATTTAGCTTAAATTCTGCCGTCTTACATTTAATGGTGGCACTCATCATTTCCGTCATGGCAGAAGTGAATTTCCTTGAGGACAGTGTGACTTCATACACACAGCCGTAGTTTCCCTGGTGTTCATACTCAGCCACAGGGAAGTTAAAGGAGGCTGAGAGGTTAACTGCTGGCTTTGTGTAAGTCATGTTGGAGCCAGAGAAGTAGAGCAAGAAATGGCCTTCAGAATGGGTGGAGTTAATGGAGCAGGTGATGACAAAGCTGTAACACCTGGTGACCTCTGCACCTTCAGGACCCCAAACCAACCCTCCATTAGGAGATGTCAGGGAGATGCTGGGCTGCTGCAGTGGCACTGGGTACAAAAGAGACAACATTAAGACAATGTAGACTAGATGAACATTACAAGACTAAACTCACTGCAGACATTTTGAATCAAAACGTTGTAAGTGACATTGGCGCTGTAGTGTCTCCACTCTTATCTGTAAGACAGGCCTCTCCTGCACCAAGGGTCTCATACACTACAAAATTTCACTTAGAAATTTCATCACAGACTGCAACAAGCTGGCCACTTTGAACTCAGAGTGATGGTCCATGCTACAAGGTAGATGCAGAGCAATGGTTCCCATCTAAGCTGTACTGTATTTCTGGACCCTCAAAAGGGGCTTCAATGACAAACTGTGCTGTCCTGGATACCATTAATCAGACTTTGAAGAAGGTGCAGGGAGCTGGGATGGAATTATTGTGGCCAGGATCTATCATATGGGGTATCTGGGCTGGTGCCCAGGGACCCCTAAGCATGAAAAGGTCCTCTGTGATTGAAGAACAAAAAAAGTATGCATAATAATCCAATCAAAATGGAAAAAAAAGAAAGAAAGAATATTAAGTTTCATGGTTGATTGCTTTATTGTTGAGATGGCTGGGCAAGTGGTGATCATTGAGCAAGCGGCAAGCAGACAGCAGGTGGCATACACTGCACAGATTCAAGATCAGTTTTCCTGAAACCAAGTCAAGGTTAAGTCAAGATTGACCCACTATCAGTTAGGTTCTATCAGTGAGAAGTGTACAGACAAAATTGGCAATTGCCTTAACCAAAAGCCCTGACTTGGACAATGCCTTTGCTGATGAGCTGATCCAGTTTAGGCTTTTGGCAGCATGGAGCAAAATACGACCCCTGAAAATCTATTGCAAGCTGTGTTGAGGAATGGACTCCAGAAAGCCTTCCCCACTGTTTTTGTTGTGCTTAGACTTTTTCTTTTTCTTTTTCTGCCTGTATCCAACTGTGTTTCATAATTGAAACGAATAAAAAAGTTAACTCAGAGCAACCACGGTGAAAAAAAAAAGTCAAGAAAGAAGATCTTCATTTGTCAAGTTCCTTTTATGTTGGCTATTGCAGCTGCCAGCTGCCTTTTCTGTGCACTCAGATTTTACCATAGCCTTGTTTCATAGCACCTGGTTTATTGAACAGACATATGACATATGTGAGTACCCAGGAGCCTCTGGGGTACTAATCCACACTTGATGGCCAGGTGCTTAGTAAAGGTCTCTATATACATAGCACTGTGTATCTTTTTTGTGATCAAATTTTTATTGAGCAGTTGCACATCAAATTACAAAAATACAAAAGTGAGTGGGTAAGAAAAGTGTGAGGTCATCTATTTGTCACAAAAGTAAGCATCCAAATTCAAAGTAAACTATAGTACAACTTGAAAACTTAAATAAAACAATGACCCCTACCCACCCAGCCCACCCAAACCTCAATCCAACACAAAACTAACACGAACAATAACATGTAATAGGGAATAAAATAAAATAAAATAAATATAAAAATGAAAAATTAAAGCAGCCCCATACACGCCTGCCTGTATGCAAAGGGATGTAATCAAAACACAAAAGAAAAAAGGAAAAAAAAAAAGGGGGGGGGGGCAGGTTAGGCACACGTACATAAACAAGGACAAAGACACAGACAAACATACATACATACACACACACACACAGTTTTTTCCATGGCACCATGAATGCGGGGAGTTAACAATTCCATATATACCACATCTAAAAAGGTAAGAATCCACTGTCTAATATTAAGTAATATCAGAACAGGCACAGATACCGGCACTGGTTCACCCACTAAATCTGTGTTGAAGCAACATCATTCCAGAACTGTGCCACTGGTGGGCAATCCCACATCATATGTATGAATGTTCCAGAGCACCTTAGATTACAAAAGGAGCACAAGGGAGAGTCTATCAGTTTCATGTAGAAAGGTTTGCAAGGAGTTAAATATGTTCTATGTATGAAGTTATAATGTTTCTGCTGGTGGTTAAGGTTGCATGATGCCTCCTTTATACTATCCCAAACATCCTCCCAGTCAAACTCTGGATCCAGAGCAGAAAGCAGAAAGTTCTCACATTCATTTTTATTTAGCTGCCCCTCAGACTAGTATAAAGTGTAATAAAAATCACTAAAAGTTTTATTAACACACCAGCTCATTTATGTGGTACATTTAAACCACCAGTATTCCATACTAAAATAGATAGATCACCCATTATCGTATTGACCGGATCTCATAAGAAAGCAGGGAAACTGCAAATATTGGCAACAACCGGAGACGATAATCCCGGGCATAGTGGCATAAACAGACAACTCTCCTGTGGCATACATGTTGAATTGCCCCATAACACATTGAATATGTAGCATCTGACTATAAGATAACCCCTTAAGACAAAGACAACACACAGGAGGGACAAACACTGACAAGACAAAAATGGATACATAACGCGTAAAATAAACTAGGCAGGCAAACGAAATAGCTTTAAGCTGATCCGTGACCATGTGTTGATAAGGGGCAGTAGCATTCCAAAGCTCAACTCTGCAACTTGTGTCCAATTTAAGCATAACAAACCGTAACTGTATAACATGACAGTCCACAGAATATACTAGTTCTGCAAGCAATAGACTTTACAAAACCGAAGTGGTACTAAACATACAGTACAGATAAAGGCTTACATAGAAGAGAAGGCTTTCCTTACCCGTGAGCTCTTGGTCCAACAAATGAAAAGATCGTGTAGCAGCAGTGTCCACTCACTCGTTCAAAAGGGAAATCCAAAAAACAACAAAAAATATCCATAAATTAACAACATAGAAATGACCAGGACTGTTTAATCCAGAGGGCTGCAAGGGCTGCTGCTTCATCTGCAGTTACTCTTTGCCATTAGCTGGCTGCGCCTCCATCACCAGCTGTATGTTGTGGTCCTGCAGATTATCTGTCAATGAGGGCAGTATCTTGAGATTCAATAAGAATTGACGAAGTCCTTAGCATCCTTGGGAGAGTGAAACGACTCAGTTTGACCACCTGTTTTGATTTTTAGAGTGGCAGGGTTGGTAGGGAGAATTCAGCTCCTTTAGTTCTTGCTGTGTCCATGACTTGAGAGAATGCCTGGAGTCTCGTGAGGGTGTAGGCGCTATAGTCAAGGGAAAAGTGAATCTTCCGTCTGTTCACTGTAGCAGGTGATTTCCTCGCTGCCTGTAGGATGTGTTGATGGGTGGTAAAGTGAAGGACATTAAATATCATGGTACGGGGACCGGTTCTGTTGTTGTCATCACTGTATATCCGATGTGCCCTCATGATTTCATCTTGAACATCCCCAAAAGTTGTAAACCACTCCGGTAGGGATTTTGTTAGGAATTGTACAGTGTTTGATCCTTCCACACCTTCAGCCGGGCTGATAATGTGGAGGTTGCATCTCCTGTTGCGATCCTCCATGTCTACTAGCTTGAGTTGCATCTGCTCTAGCATGGACTCATGGCCGCTTAGCCGAGTAGAATTGTGCCTCACCTCAGCGTTAATTTTCCCCATTTCTCCCTTCACATTTCCAATACTTCTTCTTAAAGTCATTAAGTCCACTTGTATAGCACACTATTTCCCATCAGTTTCTTTCCCAATTTGTTCCAATTGGTCAAAACAAGCTTCAAGAAAACAACGTTGATTTTCTAGCACGAGGTCCACGATAGCCTCATCAGCACGTGTAGTGCTACTATTTCTTTCTGAGGAAGTGCTGCTGTTTTCTTGCTTGATTCAGCCATCATATCAGATAAGGCAGGATGTACATTCGTATATGATTAAAAGAAATGGTGGTATATAAAAACGAGTTTTTACAAGTTGAGGTTGAGGAGAGAGAAATTACGACGCCATCCCATCCAACCAATCATGTGATTGTATTCAGCATAGCACTGTGTTTCTGTGTTTCACCTGGAGGGACCTTGATGAAAGCTGTCCCCATGATGGCCAGCACAGGATATGGACAAAGAAAAGGGATTTTAGTTCCAGCTCCATTTGAATACTTTCCAGCTGCTTTACCCCCTACACCAAGGTACTTCTCAAATTATTCCTTCAAGTGGCCATTGAGGAAAGTGAGAACCTTTCATACACACACACACACACACACACACACACACACACACACACACACACACACACACACACACACACAAAAAAAAACATTGAGAAATGTATTTTTTCTTACCAGTAACAGAGAGTCTGACAGAGTCACTGAAAGGAGAGCTGAAGTTTCGACTTGAAACCGTGGTATGATACTGACATTGGTATGATCCCTCATTATCAAAGTTGACTTTGAGGATGCTGAAGGTAGTTGAGTTGGTACTTGATGTTTGGGTTTTTCTGAATGAGCTTGAGATTTTCTCCAGAATGAATGTTCCATTTAAGTGCTCAGTTGGGATTGAACAGGTGATGCTAACATCATGAGCCAAGGTAGCTTCACCAGCAGGATTTGTAGAAATACTGGGCTTTGGGAGGCTCACTGAAAAAATAACACAATGTTAGAGTGATAGATAAACAGTATCACCTTTGAGCTGAGGTGTATCTCTGTAATTTAACTTCTTGTCATTTCTGCTTATTGAATAACTGCAAAAAAACCCCTCAACATTGGCAAATACATGTTCCCTTACCAGTAACAGAGAGCCTGACAGAGTCACTTAAGGGGAAGCTGATGTTTTGACTTGAAACCTGTGTCTTATACTGACATCGGTATGATCCCTCATTATCAAAGCTGACTTTCACAATGCCAAAGGTGGCAGAATTGGTACTTGAAGTTTGGGTCATTGTGAATGAGCTTGAGTTCTTCTGCAGGGTGAATGTTCCACCCAAATGCTGAGTTGAGATCAGACAAGTGATGCTGACGGCCCGACCCCAGATAACCTCACCAGCAGGATTCATGGATATGCGAGACTGTGGGAGGCTCACTGAAAAACAACAACATGTTAGACTAAAAGATATCTCACCTTTGAGCTGAGGTTTGTCACTTTAACTTCTTGTAATTTCTGCTTAATTCAATACAAGTTATCAAAAAAATAAATAAAGTATTTTTTCTTACTAGTAACAGAGAGTCTGACAGAGTCGCTTGATGGAGAGGTGAAGTTTCGACTTGAAACTGTTGTATGATACTGACATTGGTATGATCCCTCGTTATCAAAGTTGACTTTGAGGATGCTGAAGGTAGTTGAGTTGGTACTTGATGTTTGGGTTTTTCTGAATGAGCTTGAGGTTTTCTTCAGAATGAATGTTCCACCTAAATGCTGAGTTGAAATCGAACACGTGATGCCGGCATCATGACCCCAGGTTACCTCACCATCAGGACTCATAGAGATGCGGGGCTTTGGGAGGCTCACTGAAAAAAAACACAATATTTGAACAGTATTTACTGTATTTCAACAGTAAATGCTGCCTTTGAGCTAGGGTGTATCTCTATGCTTTAACTTATTGTAATTTCTTCTTAATTCAGTTCAAATTAATTTAAAAAAATCAACAACGGCAAATATGTTTTCCTACCAGAAACAGAGAGCCTGACAGAGTCACTTAACGGGGAGCTGAAGTCTTGATTTGAAATCCTTGTCTGATACTGACATTGGTACGATCCGTCATTGTCAAAGTTCACTTGAGGAATGATGAAGGCAGCAGAGTTGGTACTCGACGTTTGGGTGTTTCTGAAGGAACCTGATGTCTGTTGAAGGATGAATGTTCTATCTAAAAGCTCGGTTGAGACTGAACAACTGATGTGAACATTCTGACCCCAGGTGACCTCATCAGCAGGATTCATAGAGATTCGAGGCTTTGGGAAGCTCCCTGAAAAAAAGTATTTGAACAGTATTTACAGTATATGAACAGTAAATGCTGCCTTTGAACTGAGGTGTATCTCTATGATTTGACTTCTTCTCTACATAATAGAATTTCAACAAGTGAATAAAAGAAATCACTGGAACGCTGGTACGATCCCTCATTACCAAAGTTCACCTGAGGGATGTGGATCATACCTTGTCATCTTCAAGAGCTCATCGTGTATAATGTACAAAGCATACTGTACATGACTGCTTTATTATAGTTTTACCCTGAACCCCAGAAATCAATTAATACTCCTTCTCTGGATTTGCTATAGGTCTGATGCTTTTGAAATGTTTTTTTTATTTGAGCACAAGGTCTTATTATTTTAGATTGTATTTTAGTGATACATCTCTCACCTGAACAGACCACACTGGCATCCTCACCATGTCCACAGTTGTGTGTTCCAAATTCTCTGTGCTGACAGTCACTGACAGACCTTTCACTTCCTGAACAGCCCACATCATCAAGCCAGATTTTTCCAGTTCCTGGACCAAAGGAGGCCGAGTGAGGGGCACTCTGTGCTGTCCCACAACCCAACTGCTTGCACACCACCATGGCATCATTCAATTCCCAGTCGTCATCACAGACTGTTCCCCAAGCGTTGTTGTGATAGAGTTCAACTCTTCCAGAGCACCGAGTCGACCCAACTAATCTAATCCGACCATCTATGAGACATATAAGAGATATTTTACACACAACATATATGGAAAACTACAGGAACTGTATGCATCACACAGGAGAATGGACTGACCAGCAGCAGGTAGGACTCATGCATGCAAGCCATTAAACAGCCACACATCTTCTGCTCCTAACTATCAAAAACATATGCACTCATGTTCAAACTTACCTCAGTATACTCACTTATTACTCATTACAATCAGTATAATTACTCACTGCAATTTCCTTTCTTCACTTACTATAATCACTATGATTAAAATGATCCACTAATATTGCTCTGATGGCTTTGGCACAGTAGTTGACATAGATTATTAATATATACATCCTATATATTTAGCACATGTGACATAACTGAATACATATCACTTTATAGTGCTGTTGTATAAATGGTGTATAAATGTCATTGGAACAACTGCATGAACAGCAGAGATGAAAGCAAGAGTGATTAGGAATGACTGATACAGGCTGGTGGATTTTAACATCATTACTACTTTTAAGGATGTGTGCTAAAAATCTCTTCTCACCTGAGCAGACGACACCAGCATCTTCACCGTGTCCACAGTTGTGTGTCCCAAATCCTGCGTGCTGACACTCAGTTAGAGACCTTTCACGTCCTGAACAGGCCATATCATCAAGCCAGATTTTTCCACTTCCTTCACCAAAGTGGGCTGACTGAGGGGCGCTCAGTGCTGTACCACAGCCCAAGTATCTGCACACCACCTTAGCATCATTTAAGTCCCAGCCGTCATCACAGACTGTTCCCCAGGCACTGTTGTAATAGATTTCAACTCTTCCAGAGCACCGAGTAGACCCTGACCCAGCTAATCTGATCTTAACACCTATTTGAGAGGCAGACAGAGGTAGACATGTGGCAGTGAACATAATGAGCACAACGGCAACGTCAACCCAACCCAGGATTTTTGTATATAGAGATTTAAAAGACTGTAATATGTTAGCCGTATCTTTAGATAGACAGCTTAGTTGCTGATTTGTTGCTGCTTTAAACAGGTTCTTCTCTCCCTTCACTACTTCACTTTGAGCTTCAGAATCAATTGTTAGCTTTTGCTAGTAACTGTCATGGCACTTCAAAATAGGGTTGCTTGTTCCATTTTAGACATGTAAACCCCCCAGTGAGCAGCAGCATAGCTGGAGATTTGCAGGTGTCTCCCGCTTATTCCAAATGAGCAATGGACCCCTATTGATACCCTATTATTCCCACTTTCTGCATATTTTGTATGTACTCTGTTGCCTCCAAGTGCTCACTATGTGCAGTATAACAGCAGACTGCAAATGACAACTTCATGATATTTTACCTTGAAACCTAGATACCAGTTAGTACTGCTTCTCTGGAGTACTACTCTGTACCTGTTTTGCCGTAAGCTTCTTAATTTAATTTGGTGATGGCTAATTTATTTAAACACAAGACCTTATTATTTTACTTTATGTTGTGTTTTAGTGGTGCATTTTACCAAACAATCGATAATCAAATGATCATATGCTAAAAGCCATACACTGAACCTGGTGCTTTCTGGGCCCCTGAGTTTCTAGGCCTCTGGGACAGTTGGACATTTTGCCCAGTTGGTTAGCTTGGGTTGGGGCCCCTCATCTTTGACCAGGTAAGGCTAGGTGAATCAGCAAAATCTTTTAAATAAACATATCTTCTCACCTGAACAGACCACGCTGGCATCCTCACCGTGTCCACAGTTGTGTGTCCCAACTTCTGAGTGCGGACACTCAGCAATAGACCTTTCATTTATTGAACAGTCCACATCATCAAGCCAGATTTGTCCGGTTCCTGGACCAAAGGAGGCCGAGTGAGGGGCACTCTGCACCCCACCACAGCCCAACTGTCTGCACACCACCATGGCATCATTTAAGTCCCAGCTGTCATCACACACTGTTCCCCAGGCGCTGTCGTAAAAGATTTCAACCCTTCCAGAGCACTGAGTAGACCCAGAGCCAGCTAATCTGATCCGACCATCTATGAAGCACATATGACACATTTTACACACAACATATATGAAAAACTACAGGAATTGTATGCATCACACAGGAGAATGGACTGACCAGCAGCAGGTAGGACTCATGCATGCAAGCCATTAAACAGCCACACATCTTCTGCTCCTAACTATCAAAAACATATGCACTCATGTTCAAACTTACCTCAGTATACTCACTTATTACTCATTACAATCAGTATAATTACTCACTGCAATTTCCTTTCTTCACTTACTATAATCACTATGATTAAAATGATCC
>JBBMOE010000033.1:1504741-1569751 GCA_037975065.1 Chaetodon trifasciatus
ATTATTATTAATATTATTATTATTATTATTATTATTATTATTATTATTGAATATTGGTTGGGTGGCTTTGGCACAGGAGTTGACATATATTATTATGCATGTATGTCTGTATATATATATATACACTTTATATATTTAGTACATATGACATAACTCAACCAATATGTTGTGACTTTATAGTGCTGTATTGTAGAAATGCATCCCCCCTACCTGAACAACTGCATGAACAGCAGAGATGAAAGCCACACAGAGCCAGAGTGATTGGGAGTGACTGATACAGGTACCATCAGGAAAACTGGTGGATTTTAACATTAGTACTACTTTTAAGGATGTGTGCTAAAAATCTCTTCTCACCTGAGCAGACAACACCAGCATCTTCACCGTGTCCACAGTTGTGTGTCCCAAATCCTGCGTGCTGACACTGTGTTATTGAACTTTCACGTCCTGAACAGGCCACATCGTCAAGCCAGATTTGTCCGGTTCCTTGACCGAAGGAGGCCGACTGAGGGGCGCTCAGTGCTGTACCACAGCCCAACTGTCTGCACACCACCATGGCATCATTTAAGTCCCAGCTGTCATCACACACTGTTCCCCAGGCACTGTTGTAATAGATTTCAACCCTTCCAGAGCACAGAGTAGACCCAGACCCATCCAATCTGATCTGCACAGCTGTCAGGCAAGAAAGAAATAACAATACAATATTTTTTTTATTTCACATGGAACATGGAAAGCTAAAGAAAGTGTATGTATCACACTGGAGAGTGGACTGACCTGCAGTAGGAGCCGATGAGGTCAACAGAAGGGAGACTATAAGAAAGAAAAAAGTCATCTTTATACACACACACACACACACACACTACACACTGTATGTGTGTGTTTCTGTGTGAATACTATCCCTCTGTCCCTCACACTGCATATATCTTACTCACCTGAAAGCAGGCTAGGTATAAGATTTAACATCCTGGTCAATGCAGATGACACAGAAGCATCCAGGCTCAGGAGGGTATAGATGCAGAGAGGCAGTACTGCAGTGTGGTTTGCTGCTTCTCTGCTTGTGTTCGCAGTGGCAGGAGGAATTAGTAGGATAGCATTTCACAACCCAACCTCTGTGTCTGTGACGGTAACATCATTTTAATACCACAGAGCCCCAGCTGGATGCTCTCCTGCAGCTGTCTAGTGAAACTGTAATTAAAATGTATATTAGTGACTGGGTACTGCTACAACATTACAAAACCATCAAACTTTTTATCGCGAGTTTAACACTCTTTGTGACCTAGTGAACTTGTAGTTTTGTATAAGCTGTGGCCACTGCTAGTAACGTAAGAAAAACTACAGGATCCGATTGTAAACTGGAAACAAAACAATAGGCACAGCCCACGCACGTGTTTGGTCTTGCCTGCTCGCTAGCTGTAAAAAAGTAGGCTACCGGTTTGTGTGGATGTCAAGCGCGAAACGCCGAAATGGATGCGAACAAGATTCTGAATGGAAAGTTTAGTTTCAGAAAGTTACCAGATGGGTCGACTGACAAGACCAAAGTTATCTGTGTGTATTGTTGGTGTGAACTGAGTTATCACCGTAGCACATCCAGTCTGAAACACACGGCTAATGCAAATTCTCCGCCGCCTCCTTGTCAAAACCAGGCGACAGTGGATGGCTTTCCACAGAGGCATATGGATACCGCAACTAAAAGCAAGCTTACTGCAGCCATAGCCAAGTAATGTTCATTCTTTCTGGAGAGAAATAAGAGGCTGGGTTGATAAGCCTCTGGTGAATAAACAGAAGAGCATTATAGTCTGACTGCTTGTATGTTCAAAGAAACTTAAGAAAGGAAAGTTTAAGCCATGGTTTAACTGCACTATAGGCTGAGTCCTAGTTTACAGTGATGTGCACTTTGTAACTTTATCTTGTATCGACCTGTTTTGATCCCTTAGAAAATGATCATTAATGGGACATTTAGAATAGATAAAAATGTGTGATTAATTTGCGATTAATCGTGAGTTAACTATGACATTCATGAGATTAATCGCGGTTAAATATTTTAATCGATTGATAGCACTAATATACGTAATCTTCAGATTTTTTTCCTCATGTCTGTCATGTTTTTTCAGTTTTTCAGTTTTTTCTCTGTCATTTTCTGTCTTCCTGAATCCAAGGAATCCTCCAAACTCTTTGACAAGACCACAAACTTATGGCAATGACCTCACCTGGAACTCCTTAAGTGCAAGTACATTAAGTCCATTTCTCTCTCTGCTGGTGTTGTTTTGCATAGCCAGGGCTGGGTTAAGCTTGACTTTTAACTGACTTCATGCTGGTTTGCAAAAAAATGGCTGTTAGAGAAATTCTTATACTTTATGTCCATTTTGTGTGATCACCTTGTATTGACCTCATATTATTATCTGTGTGAGAGTTTGTGCTACTATCTCATGATAACAGAGGCTGCATCCAGGGGAGTGAATACCAGAGAGGAACAGAGCATTCTATTCTTCTCTGCCCATGTGGCATGATAAAAGTCTCATATGAACTCTGTATTATTGAACATTCACACTGCAGGCTCTCTGTAGTGACTTGTTCCCTTGTGGCAAGAATAAACAATCTACTCTCATAAATTTCAGATGGTGTTCCTGAGTCTTCTTTAAAACTTTTTCCTAACAATAGCACATACAATTTTTTGTTATTTTCAATGCTTTTGTCTGAAATCAAGGATCCATTGTTTCAACAACTACATCACATTTTGAGAAATAAATCTGATCCCATTATCAGTGTAAGCTGTACATAAGCTTTGCAAGAACACAAAACTTGACAGGCATAGGAGCAGTAATCATGGGGGTGGTGCTTAGCGAACAGCCAAGCATAGGATTAAATCTACACTAACAATCATGGTTAAGCTTGATAGAACACTTAATGCTGCTGGATTTAATGGTTACATTTGTGTTGTGCTTTTATCCAAAGTGCTTTACAATTTTTGCTTCTCATCCATTCACACACACACACACACACACACACACACACGCACACACACACACACACACACACACACACACACACACACACACACACACACAAGGTGCTGAACTGACCGTCACTTTATCATCAGAAAATTTTCCTTAAAATTATTGTGATCCACAAGATTGGTTGTTGACAAGACTGACATGCTTTTGCTGTGCATCGCTTACTATGTAATGTTGTTTGGCAGTGTAGAGCTGCATCCAGCTTTTAATTATTCTTTTCATTTGGTCTTCACACTTTGGACCACACAAAGAACTACAAATGAACTTGTTTCAACTGGATAAACAAGTGACATTGTATTACACTGACTTTCCTGTTCAGTGAAACATGAGGCCTTCAAAGTTAGCAGCAGTGTCTGTGAATATTTTTTGAAAAGTCAACTAAAAGGCACCATGTTAAGAAACAGGCAGTCATGGGGCTTAATATTTCAAATTGTATAATGAAGTCAGCAGTCTCTCTGTGCACTTTTGGATTTTGGATCAGTTCGTTATGGGCACTGTGACATTTACTTCATTCAACATGCTGTCAAAAATGACAGAAAATGGACGTTGATGGTTAAATTCAGGAGGCCTTATGGGCCAACTAAAAAGAGATGGCCAGATAAAAGCCATGTTAAGATCCAGAAACACAACAGAGATCCAAAGGGAAAAGAAGAACCACAGCAGCCCCATTCCACCACAGACGGCCCAGAAAAGAGTAAGCGCAACCAGGGCTGGTCAGTGATTATTGGACCTCCATGACCGACCATCAACAGAAGAAGATCCATGGCCCAGCAAAAGGGAGGAATAAGAACAAAGGAAACAGCGATAAGAGGAGATGGACATTAGATAGAAAGAGATTAAAATGCTAAAAGCAAGTAAGTTAAGTGTGTTCATACTCACTGAATCAGCATATATTAATAGAAATGTCTGATTTATTTGGTGTCTGTATTATGAAATGTGTGGAGTCTACTCAAACTGAGAATAGTCCAGTTTTGTAATGTTTGAACTATTCATGATTTTTAGTGATAAAAAAAGAAGAATTAAATAGCTAGAAAAGTCAATTTTGAACAAATGTAATGTCTGGTCACTTTGTGACCTTGTAAGAGTGTGCATGTGAATAAGCAAAGGGAAATGAAAGAAGTGGTGGAAAGCAGTGAGGGGGTTGGCGGACACAGATGGCTGAGAAAATGGGGAAGTATCTTGATCAAAATAGAAGGCTTGATTAAAAAATCAGCAAAATATGGGTCCAGGAACTGAGATGTCTGAGGGGTATGACCTGAACTAATGGAACATACGAGAAATGGGGTTGATGTTTGTGACATGTAGCGGCTTATTTGTCTTCCAGTCGATCAGGTTGCCCTTGTGGCTAGTTACCTAAGAGAGGACGTCTATACAAGGATACTAAAAATTAGGGAGAGAGTATGAATTGCTCTGCGTCACTCTGAAGAATTCATCCTGAAGACTGAACAGATTTTGACAACAACCCTTAAGCTCTTGCACCCTCTAAGTCCAACAGCCTGAAGAGGCTCGGGTGATGAAGACTATGTCCAAAAGAAGAGAGATGTGGGAGCATGATGATGTGGCAAGCCACGACCAGGGGCCTCAGAAAACAATTCTATGAGACAGTGACTATGGGGGAAGGACACCAAGGCCCAGAGGATGAGAGCCAGGCTGAAAGCAGAAGAGGATCATATCAACCCTGACCAGCTATAGCCATCTCTTTCCTTGCTAATGTTACTGAAGATTGCCCACAGGAATGAACTTTAAGTGGATGCACCATGCTCACATGGAGAGAGATAGAAGGAAATAAGTGGCAGCTTTTAATTGCTTCAACAATCAGTTACAGCACAAAAGAAAAAAGAAAGGAAGGGCCCGTCTAGAGGCTGCATACCTCGAGCTGAGTTTGACTAGTTTGTTGTCGGCAGAGAAGGTGAAACTCATTGAGACTAAATTAACCCTTGGTACAACATTTTTATATTGGAGCAAGCTTACTGGAAGGGTAATGAGATCTTCAGTGACACTGAGATTAAACCCTACCTGTAAACACAGCTGCCACTGTGTCCACAACCTGTCGCCGCATTCGACCTTGAGGCATAAGAACATTACCACAAGTAGGTCGGAACATAAATGGTTGTCACTCTTCCACGTCAGACATGATGATCTTGGGATATCTTGAATGGCTTTGCGTTGCAAAATACACAGAAATGTTAATCAAAAGTTATCTAGTGACTTACTTGTATCCTCAGGTGTTTCCCTGCTCCATCAATGTACAGTCAGCTTTCCAACAAGAAAGAAACCTGTGGGTTCCTGGAGGACCTTCCTTTAAAGGTAATTCACATTTTTGATCCCAGAACATGTAGAAGAATGTGAATGGCAATCAATGAAGTGACAAGACTGGCCCAGATGGGAGAATGTCATCAATGGGACCCTCGGTAAAGACATTTACTGTCAAGTAAATGTAAAAAAAAAGAAAGAAAGAAAAAAAAAGTGGTACAAATAAAAGAAGAGCTGGCCTATAACTACCATTATTCATTTTCTAAACGGTGTCATGATCAAACATGTTTTCATTGAAATGTGCCATAAGTATAACATAAAAAGTAAGACATCAAATATTATGACAGAAAAACAAGAAAGAAAACTAAAAATGAATAATACAAAAGACAAAAGGAAAAAAACATGTTAGAACAGTTATTTTAATGTGCAAAGTAAACTATGCTGTCATTAAGTCTACATGTGTGCATTAAGACCTGCTGATCTGCATGGAGGGCAGCGTATGACAATGACAATGAGGGCTCAGCTGTTCTATATAACAAAAGAATAACGATAAAAATTTTAAAAAAGAAATGAGCATGGACAGTAATAAATGGGACAGTAGTAATAAATGACCTTCTAATTGCATCTGATAAAGGATTTGTCTCTGTACTAGTCTTATGAGATCTCAGTGCTGCATTTGACAACATTGACCATGGTATCCTATTGCAGAGACTTGAACACTTCATTGGCATTAAGGGAACTGCGCTAAGCTGGTTTAAACCCTACTTGTCAGATCGCTCTCAGTTTGTACACGTTAATGATGACTCCTCTGTGCTCACTAAAGTCAGCTATTGAGTTCCGCAGGGTTCTGTGCTTGGACCAATTCTTTTCACCTTATATATGCTTCCTTTAGGTAAGATTATCAGGAAGCACTCAATAAATTTTCATTGCTATGCAGATGATACCCAGCTATATTTATCAATGAAGCCAGAAGAAACCAGTCAGTTAACTAGACTACAAGCGTGTCTTCAGGACATAAAGACCTGGATGACCTGCAATTTTCTGATGCTAAACTCGGACAAAACTGAAGTTATAGTAGTAGGGCCTAAACACCTCAGAAACTCACTTCCTGATGACATAGCAGTTATGGATGGCATTGAGCTGGCCTCCAGCACCACTGTAAAGAATCTGGGAGTTGTCTTTGATCAGGACATGTCCTTTCACTCCCATGTAAAACAAATTTCAAGGACTGCCTTCTTTCACCTGCGTAATATTGCAAAAATCAGGCATATTTTGTCTCAAAATGATGCAGAAAAACTAGTCCATGCATTCGTAACTTCCAGGCTGGATTATTGCAATTCCTTACTATCAGGCTGCCCAAATTCGTTGCTGAATATTCTCCAGTTGCTCCAGAACGCTGCAGCACGTGTTCTGACAAAAACGAGGAAGAGAGATCATATTTCTCCAATATTAGCCACTCTGCACTGGCTCCCTGTAAAGTTTAGAATAGTATTTAAAATTCTCCTCCTTACTTACAAAGCCATAAATGGCCAGGCACCTTCTTATCTTAAAGAGCTCATAGTACCGTATTACCCCACTCGAATACTGCGTTCCCAGAATGCAGGCTTACTTATGGTTCCTAAAGTCTCCAAAAGCAGAACAGGAGCCAGAGCATTTAGCCATCAAGCTCCTCTCCTCTGGAACCATCTTCCAGTCTTTGTCCGGGAGGCAGACACTGTCTCTACGTTTAAGAGTAGGCTTAAAACTTTCCTTTTTGATAAAGCCTATAGTTAGGGTTCTCCATCTGCACGCTTTCATGACCTACCACAGCGTGTTACTAATTTAGCTCCTTCCCTGGAGTCTCTGTGCTTTGTAGTCTTGCAGGTTCCCATGGACAGTGGCTGAATCTGGATCGTGGATTACAGCTACGTCTCCTGCCATGGCCCTGCCTGACATCCACTGCAAATGCTATTACTGTTATTACATCCACTGTCACTGTTACTGTGACTGCATGTCTGTCTGTCTCTCTCTGTCTGTCTGTCTCTCTCTCTCTCTCTGTGACTGCATTTCTGTCTGTCTCTCTCTGTCTGTCTCTCTCTCTCTGACAGCATTTCTGTCTGTCTCTCCCTGTCTGTCTCACTCTCTCTCTCGCTCTCCCTCTCTCACCCAACCGGTCGAGGCAGATGGCCGCCCACCCAGAGCCTGGTTCTGCCTGAGGTTTCTGCCTGTTAAAAGGAAGTTTTTCCTCGCCGCTGTCGCCAAGTGCTTGCTCATGAGGGAATTGTTGGGTCTCTGTAGATAAAAGAGCTTGACCTGTACCAGCTCTATATGGAAAGTGTCCTGAGACAACTTTTGTTGTGATTTGGCGCTATACAAATAAAATTGAATCGAATTGAATTGAATTAAAATTAAAAACAAATATCATTATTTCCACAATCATTTGAATTGATGCCACCTGATACCAAAGAGCGGCCCACCACACTGTGACAGTCCAGCAGACTGTTACGGTCCCAAAATACGCTGCCATTCTGCTGGTCAGCTGGTTAGCACTGGACATCACGGCAACATTGTCACAGTTCCAGTATTAGTAAGTAAGTAAGTTATAAGTGATGTTAACTTTTGTCTTGATCACAGATTTGAATTGGAACTATTCCAGAACTCTATGTTTGTATGTGGCCCCTGAAGTCTGGAAACTGATTATTGATAAAGGTGTGTGATACCTTTTAGTGTCCACTGTAACAGTGAGGAGGAGTGCTGCTGGTTAGAGATCAGCCTGTGTCAAACAGGAGTGTTCTTGCATGCTGTTGGATATCTTAATGACTTCAGGCTGTCAGAGTTGAGGAGAGTAGTGTTTTTCTTTCTATATGAATCTGCAGAGTTAAGTGAGTGTTTCCTGGGCTTCTATATTTGCACAAGATGTGAATATTAGAATAGATTTCACAGTGAACCACACATTTCAGGATAGAAAATCCTTTTTTTTTTTATTAAACTCCCCATATGTTATACTCCAATGAGTTTGACCTCACCATACATTAAAAAGGACAACATTGAAAATGATTTGTACCTGACAGAGTATGTTGTTGTGAGACAGTGGCGATGCAGAAACAGACTGTGACAGTTAGTGATGCAGACTAGAGACACTAAGTGCAGCTTGTACATTTTGAGACATGTTTTGGCAGCACCTCTCATCGCTGAGGCTGAGATTTCCATATCGCCTTCATTAGGTTAGGATTCTGCAGGGCTCAACAGCTCTGGGGGTTTGTTACCAGAAGACAACACTCTGAAGCGTTTGGACTGCTGGTATCAGTTTGTACCACCACCAACAGGCAGAGACTGTATCACGTTAAAATGAAAATTTCCTGTTTCACAGTTTGTTGAAATAAAGTCACTTAAGTTGCTGAAGACCTGAAAACAAACCAAATGCATCTTTTCTCACAAAGGTTGATGCAAACTAACACATGTAGACACACGAGTCCCTCGAGCTACAGAAAGTCTCCAATTTGCGTTAACATTTCTGATTCCAGTGAAGGAAAACTGAACCATCATCATATTTTTTCCCTGATGTGTCTGTGAGGGGATCAAAAGCAGAAGGTTGTGGGTATTGTCTGTCTGTGTCTGCGTGTGGTCGAAAGTGGATCAAGGAAGAACTCTTTGCTGCTGCATTAGGGAAACAGTATATACACATGTACATGTAGGAAAATAACTTCTTGTATCAGTCCATCTCTGCCCAACATCTTCTTGCACAGCCTTTTTTTTATATACAATATATTACACATAATGATTCTACATACTTTACATGACTTTTCACACAGGAGGACACGTGTGATTGAGAAGGAATCCTCTCCATCAGTCTGTGCACATTCCAGTATCCTGATAATCCTTCATGAAGGTTCACACAGTCTGCATATAATTAGCCTTTGAGGCATTGCAAAAAGATAACAAAACATTCTAAATCATGTTTTTTTTTTTTTTGCATTTGATGTATAAAACCATGATGTCTGGACACAAATCAGTCTTCACAGCATAGTTTAGCTGCTTTCATTCAACCTCACGCCACCTTCCTGCAGCACCTGTATAAAGATATTTAGCCTCCCTCCTTGCTGGCATTAATGTTACGGACAATAGATGTCACCAGTAGCTCAGAGAGTTTATGAGTTCACACATTTAGCCTTTTCTGCCCTCTGGATTAGAGTTTTTTCTGCTTTCAGTCCACTCTGTGGATGCAGTACCACGGCATGCCGCATGGTGGCGCTGTGTGTGGAACTTCAGGTGCAGGGGGAGGAAGAAGAGGGGGAGCACGGCACGGGGCTCGGGATGGGAGAGGGAACTGATTTGGGTGACGGACTTAGATGACAGCTCCCGAGCTCTGTTTCTTCCTCTTCTCTGCCCCCTCCTCGACCTTTTCCTCCTCCTCCTCCTCCCCCTTTCCCTCCCCCAGCACCGTGTCCCTCCAGTCCCTCAGAGTTCTCCAGCATTTCCTGGATGAGAGGAGGCATGGAGCCGGGAATCTCCATCTTCAGTGTGATTACTCGCTCGGCTCCTGTGAGATGGAGGCGGAGGGAGCAAATTCAGGGTATCAAAAATGTTCAGTGGATGAAAACAGTTTTGTTAAGACAAACTCGTCGATATGACATGACTCAATATCCTTTTATGTCTCTTTAGTTACAGTAAACCTATGTGCTTCCAGATAACTGGATTTAAAATCTTAACAAATTAAATTACTCCTCAGCTGCGGGATTAAAAAAAATCTTAGCTCAATTGTGCTATGTACAGTATTCATGTGAGTGACGGGATTGTCCCTGTGAGCTCTGATGAACCTCCACACACTCGATTATCGGGCACATGGGCACTGAGGTAATTACCAGAAATATGTCACACATCAGGCACTCGTCTGCTAAATACCTCCAGTGTGAGTGCTGGGACTCACCACAACAACATCGCTCATGTATAAGCAGAAGCCCTCTGTGCCTGTAGCCCCACCTGAGTAGATTATCACCAGCTGCCACTGGTGTGTGTGTGTGTGTGTGTGTGTGTGTGTGTGTGTGTGTCTCACCCTTCACACTGATGCTCCTGAGGTCAGTAATCTTCATCAGTATCTTGGGGAACATGCAGGGTTTATCAGGCCTCCTCCTCCTCACATAGATCTATGCACACACAAGACATCGAGGAAAGGTAGATGAAAATCTATATATGTGTGTGTGAGTGTGAGTGTGTGTGTGTGTGTGTGTGTATACAATATACTGTATATATACGGTAAAGCAGCAGTTATTATCATATTCCTCCTTTAATGTTATTCGCCGCTGATGTTGTTTTGGGCACCTTTCTACATTCCTCTGATGGATTTCTATATTTATTAAATTTCAATGTGTTTGTTAAAAATGATTGATGAGTGTGTTTTATTGGACGATCCACCTTTATTTTACTTGTTTAATTCCTCCCTCACAGCCCATCTATAGCTGCCACATCACAGCTCGATAAAAATACAGTGGGAGAAACATCACATGAAAACGGATTTGTATCTTTTGTTTTCTTTTCGAATTCTACAAGTTTGCAAACAGTACGGGAAGTGTTTCTGAATCCCTTTATTGACATTATTTAAAAGATTATTGTCAAGGAATTCCATGCAGAGAACAATACCAACAATTAATTCATCTACGAACAAGTATTGTTTGTGTGTGAATCCAAAGTCTGATTTCTGTTCTTCCTCTGTGTTGTAGAGCTCCGTTGTTGTCCAAAAGCTATCCAAAACCCATCAGTGAGCCACACTGTTGCATTGCGTGACATGTTCCTTCATCATTATGAACACGCACACTGTAGTTTATTTTAACTCAATCCCACTTAAACCATCCTGCTGCCCCAAATACTCACTTAAGCACCAAATTTGGATTAATCTGCCACTGAAAACACTCCCCAACAAATGCACTATTTCCTCCTGCTCTGTTTGTCAAAAACTACAGTGACCAGCTGGTCATTTTAAAAAATGAAAGCGGATACTGTAATCTGTTTTTAAGGATTCTTCAGGTTATGGAAGTGACAACGTACTGACACACACATTCTTGGTTTGTGTCATCTCATGGGACTCTAATGCTTCCACCTTGAATAGAAGTGCAATGTAAAAAAAACAAATAACAACATAGTGCTATAACAATAATTAGATGTCAAACCTTCAAGGCTTCGACAATCGGCTCCTGAAGGACATCCACCTTCTCTGACTCCTCCAGATCCTGACGGTCTGCACAATCACACAAAACACATTATGAAACGCAGCCAGTGCAACAAGCTGTATCACGTGTTTCCTCACAACAACAAAGATCTTCTTTGATTGATTATTCCAGTTCATATTCCCCGGAAATCAAGCAGTACCTCCACAGAGCAGGCAGATGGCACTGAGCAATCCCGTCTCTGCATCGTCCATCTCCAGTGGAAGCAGCTGGCTGGCGAAGGAGAACACCAGGTCTGTGAGAGGTCCGAACCCGGCATTGTGCATCTGGGTGCGGTTCAGAGTTAAACCGTCAGAGAAGGTCATGGTGTCCTGGTCTGGGGTGTAGCGGGTGCAGATCCTGAGGATCTAGGAAAAGGGGATGGAGTGCCAGAAAAGCAGAAGGAAACAACATGTGATTAATCATTTTACAGGAGACAACTTTCTGCTGTGCCACGGGCACTGTTTGGTGTAACTTGCACTGAGTGTAAGAAAAGAGATGAACACACCAGTATGTCGAGGCAGGCGGCTTTGAGCAGGGTGATCTGGTCAGCGATGGTTAATGTCGTGAAGCCGGGCAGCTGCTTGGCGAATTCCACGGTCTTAATGATGCATTTAGTGGACAGTTCACTGAACTTGTCCCACAGACTGACATCCAGAGAGACGCGGTGCTCGGAGCTGTTGCTCTGCAGACACACACACACAGTTGTTCCAGTAAGCTGAAGACACCTTTATAACATTCGCTATACCTGGATGTTTTTAGTTAGGAGGTATTTAAAGTATTCTGTTCTATATTTTTGGATTAAAATTTGCTCGTCTGTGGTGTGTGTGTACCGTGGTGTATTTTCCCAGCTGACAAAGGGAAGGAAATGTGTCCTGATGGGCCCGGCGAACGCGTTCTATCATCTGCTCTGTGTCTGCTGACAGGACGTAGATCTCTGGCTCCCCCTGTCTCTTCTCCTCCTTCTTCTTCTTCATTCTATCATTTCGCACCACTGATGGTGAAAGAAGACAAGTGATTTAGCTCAATAGTTTAAGCAGCAATCACATTTTACTATTTTGGCACTGAACATCTTCAATCAAGGACAAGGAGGCTGCTCCTTCAAAGTTCTCTTGCCAGAGTGAAGAAGAAATAACAGAGTGTTTTGAAATCTTTTGTGTGCTTTTGCGTAAATCCAAGGACAGTCCTTTCTAGTCTTTTCTAGACTGAACCTTCACATCACCACTTACAGAGACACTTCGCCAGTATTACAAACAAATGTCAGTTTACATGTCACTGAATGTAACATGCAGCCTGTCAAAACAGTTGGGATGAAACATGAGTCTGTTTTTATGCCTGTACCAACATTGAGTGTCTCTGCTGAGCACTGCACCCCTTTCAACCACTTGTGGCCGTCTCTCGACTGCACTTGAGGATAGCTGGCAGTCAAATTCCGCTGACTGCATTGCATCAGCATGTCTGTAGCACACATCAGACACACTGCATAGACAGATGTGTGTCAGTCTAAGGATTGAATTTTAACAGCAACTGAACAAAAGGGTTCATCTGAGTTTGCATCATGAATGGTTGAGGACTGTGATTGACTTAGGAGAGGCTTTGACCAGACTGGGAAAAACGGCCATCATGATGTCATGAAGAGACTATACATTTAGAACAGAAAGCCTGAATTACAAATTCACAATTGAAACACACTGGCATTAAACCAGACAGTGAGGGTCCAGTGAAAAGAGGTCATTGGAAATGGTTCTTTTAGAGCTTTGGGGCTACATTTCAACCTATGGTGCTTTGATTTGACCATTCTTCTTGTAATCCAGAAAGCATGTGAAGGCATAACTGTAAATGTCTGGAAAAAGCAGATGTTAAAGCGATACAAGAGGCTGGTTAGCTGGCGCTTGTATGAGGCATGTATTAACTAAGAAAGGCCACCAGAGGGAGACAAATATCAAGGTCAAAATACATCACTGTGCTGCTGAAAAAGTGCACTTTCCTTGAACTGTATTGCTTCTCCTTCCAAAGTATATATGTATATATGTGTGTGTGTGTGTGTGTGTGTGTGTGTGTGTGTGTGTGTGTGTGTGTGTGTTATTGACTACAAAGCTCTTTAAAACATTAACAAACATGAGCCCTTCCTTGCTCATCCTTGTCTGCACTGAATTCCACACACACACAGAGTGGAACTGAATCTAATAAAGTGTACTCACACTCCTTGGACATGCCAACCTCGAGGCACTTCTGCAGTCGACAGGACTGACACCGGTTCCTTGTCACCTTGTTTATGACACAGACTTTGTCCCTGTGACACGTGTACACCATGTTCTTCTGGATGCTCCTCCGAAAGAAACCCTGACACAGAGGAATGGAGGCAATGACTGAGGGCCAGAAGCAGGGGGACAGAATACAACACAGCACTTTCAACATTTGAAGGTATTGTTTTTTTTAAACCTGCAACCAAGACAGGGACGACCTCGGTATTAGAACCAAAACTGCACAATCCACACCTGTCATCACTATTGCACTTGATGAGTGTGTTATCCATTGTTGAGCTGACCTCCCAGCTGGCAGGAGGTTAGTACATGGTCTAACAGGAGATGAGCTTGACCATAAGCACCCAGAAACCCCCACACAAATATCAAAGTGGACACTAATTGCACGCACAGATTCTGTGTGGTTGTGTGTGTGTGTGTGTGTGTGTGTGTGTGAAGGATTAGGTGAAGCAAAGAGGCTTACAGATCCTACGGGAGGTGCAAAGGTCGTGCCCTCTTTGCTTCCATATTATGCAAATACTCCACAATCTCGTGTGACTATTTTTAATTCAGCTTTTTTTCTGAGCTGTAGCCTGCATCTGTTTACATAAATGTCCTAGTTATCCAGAATGAGTGTTGCGGTGCATGTTTTGTGTGTGTGTGTTTGTTGTGTCAGGGTAAGTTTAGCTCACGCATACGTTTAGGTGCCTACCTTGCAACCCTCGCAGGCGCTGACTCCATAGTGGTATCCTGAAGATTTGTCCTGACACACAAAGCAGGGCTTGTAGATGCGGGGTGGAGGTGGGGGTGACGGGGGGCTGGGGACAAGCAGGTCCTCTCCTGAACTCGTGCTTTCAGTCTCTACAGCTGCAGGAGGAGACAGAGGGAGGAAAATCGGGGAGATTTAATAAGACCACAAATAAAATGTGTTTTTATCAAGACGTCGATATCTCTCTGCTTTGTGTTTGACTTCAGCAGCAGTAAGACAATTCAAGTGGTATTTATTTATTGGAAGTGAGTGCACCAATTTGTGCTTCTGCACCACCTGTTTAAGGTGAAGGACTGGAGAAGAGTCGAGTAAGATGAGTGGATACCAGTAAGCTAGCTGAAGGCTAACATTTAGCTCCTTTGTAAATGTGTACTGTAAAACCAAAGTCTTTGTACAAGTAGCCAAAGGAGCTGATGGCCAAAACCAAAGCAGATGAGGATTTGGGCCAAAGTTTGATATGAAGAACACTGACACTGACTGATAGGAGATTTCTGGACACAATGTGTTTTTAATATATGCTGATTAATACTTTAATACAGAGTTAGATGATAAGATTGACACCACTCTCATGTATGCATGTAAAATATGACATATGATGAAATATGTCACAAGGACAATGATGTCAATGATAGGGACATGAGCAACAGTGAAACCACATTCATTTGGGTTCACGATAGCTGTGAATGATCTCCAGCTACAGTGCATGTTCAACAGCACTTTATTTTAAAAACTTCAGAACACATTGTAGCCTATTCATAACATGAGGTATGGCAGTAGTCCTCGACTAGATTTGTAAAAGTAGACACTGCGGGGGCTGGACTATCACACTAAAAAATATTTTGATATAGGGATCCTCACAGTCTGTGGGCTGAGACTGTCCATGATAAAGTCATTACGAATAAAAACCCACTGTCAGGCTGATGTATGGTTCCATAGTTCATCTTAAAAATGATGCATTTACACATTTCTGCTTCAACTGCCACTTGACATTTAATGTTGGTGTCAGACCAGGTACAACATAAATAACAATTGTGGGAAGGCACTGAATAGCATCTGTTGAACAAAGCACTAAACAGACCATGTATTTGCCTCACGTAGACATTATCCAATCCAATATAATCTCCAATCCAATCTTTTAATAGGTTGGTTGTGGTGAAAACCAGTGGTTAGGATCTGGTGGGTCTGGTCTTGGTATGAACTACAGTCTTCTTGCCTGCTGCATTGAAATTCTTCACTTACTATGGAAAAATGTGCTTGGTTACATTTAGGTGATGCTTTACTGTTCTTCTCATTTGCTCTGACTGAATAAAGCTCAGGCTGTGGTCTGCTTTGTTTTGGTGTAGGCTCATTAAAGATGGCGAGTGAGAACCTCTGCGATAGGTTTTGGTTGACAAAGAAAACAGCAGCAGTGCTGTTTGGACATACTATTTGAGCTAAATGAACAAGGAAAGATGAAGGATGCAAAGGAGTCCACATGCAGATGATGCCACAGAGCAATGCTAACGAAAGGTCCTAACAACAAATGTAGCAAAGCACCTGAAGGACAAACAACAACTTCCACAAAGAATATGGAGAGGTTGGTGACAGCTCCCATTTCAGCATCACTGAAGCATTCAACAAGATGACCCAGTAAACTGTTTTTAATAAGTGTGTTGTTCTGTTCTTGGCTCAGCAGCCATTTGTAACTGATGATCGTGGATGGTCAGAAGTACCTTAACTTACATGCTGCTGTGCTTCAACATGTTCGATTGAGCCCACGTGGGAATAGAGCAGGTCACTGTCCAGAGAAGTCAAACAAGAGGGCAAGCTGATGTTTCTATCACGCCTCTGTCTTGAAAGTGCAAGGATACAACATCTTTCCAGTTTTTGGCTTTCCACTCTATCACTGCTACTGTGGATACGTCCAAATATATGCAGTGTGATATTAACACAAAAACAGTCATTACCATTGAGTGCTCCTACTCTTCCTGCATGTTCTACCCATGTGCCACCCCTCACCCAAACCAAACAGAGCGTTTCCAGTAGGCAGGAACATGTGTGACACGGACAATTTCCTGTTGTGTGCTACATGTGTGGACATTGTCCGGACCTGGTTTTTGTGGCTTTAGATACCAGGACCATGCACAACTCCTCTGCCTCTCCCTCTCTCATTCAGCCTCTGTTAACCTCTAACCTAACACACTTACAGACACACACACACACACACACACACACACACACACACACACACACACACACACACACACACACACACACACACTTTCCCCTCCCCCTACTTTAGTAGCCATACCAGACATTCCACTATGGAGGAGACTCAACTCCCCTCTGCTGGTCTGCTGTGTTTACACAGAGAGAGAGGGAGACACAGAGAAATAAAGAGCTCCTCCTGCTCCTCAGCCATCATACATCTCTCCATCTCCCCCTCTCTTCATCTCTCCTCTATTTGTCTTTGCTCTTTTCTCACAGATATATCAGCCAACCGACCCCTTCTGTACTGTCTGACCTCTTTCCAGCTTCTCTTATGTCCAAGTGTCTCACTCTGTTTTCATCCGTGTGTTTGTTAATCTCTTCCTATTGCCTCCCACTTCTGCTTTAGCGTGCACGACATGCACAGACAGCAGAGCGCTCAAAAAAAGCAAAGCTTTTTGCCGTAGGTTTTGATTCTCAGAAAGACTTTCTTTTTGTTGCTAAGACAAGGGACACGTTATTTGAAAAGAGCGGAATATTGGTGACTCTTTAAAATGTGACTCAGGAGGAGGACATTCTCCCATTTTAATCAGACAGAAATGTTTATATAAATTCATCTCATCAATGAACAATGAAATGACCCAATATTTTGTACATCTACAGTCATTTGGTGAAATTACAGTATTGATAACATTTTTAATGAAAGGCCAATTTTAGCAAGTCTAGACATTCATGAGACATAAGAGTACCGCTGTTACATGATTTAGTGTTAATAAAAATGACAACCCCCATTTCAAAACTGTTCAGAGGTTGTGCAAAATCTAAATAAAACAGAATGTGATCATTTGCTAATCCTTTTTGACATATACTCAATACTCAATTGAAAACAGCACAAAGACAATATATCTAATGTTTGGCCTCATCAGCTTCATTGATTTTTGTAAATATCTGCTTATTCTGAATTAATGCAGCAACATGTTTCAAACAAGGAACAGGAGCAGCTAAAGACTGAGAAAGATGTGGAACGCTCCAAAAACACCTGTTTGGATCATCCCACAGGTAAACAGGTTTATTGGTAACAGGTGATAGTGTCATGATTGGGTCTGAAAGGGGCATCCTGGAAAGGATCAGTCGTTCAAAGGCGAGGCTGGAGCGAGGTTCACCACTTTGTGAACACATGATTGCAGAAAGGAGATTACTACACGAGCTCAGGAACACATTGTAAAACTTGTTGGCGGTAAACACAGTTTGATGCAAACGATTTGACTCGTCGCAATGGCCCAACTTTTTTGGAATCAGGGTTGGACAATAAATACATCTAACTCATTAAATTTTGTAGCATTAAAACTGCCACATTTGACCACTGTTTTGGCTTAACGAACAACACAATGTAGACGACATAAAAACATTATGAGGACACCTGCAGCTGTTTCATGTTTGTTGAGTGGGTGGCAAACAAACAAGACATATTCAGTGCAGAAAGAAGAGGAACGGTATAAAAGTCTCATGTCGATGTTAGCCAGACATATTTGCCTACATTAATTATTCACTTGGGGTTTACTTTGGCATGGGCGATAAATAATGCATAATGTAAAAAAACCTTTCAAAGCTGGGGCTGTTTTTGGTTGTGGGCAGGGCATCCTATCAGGGCCCTCAGGTCAGTTTGGCTGAAATCCAGTAGTGACAATGTTAAATGTTAGCCAGTGCTGTGGTAAGCAGTTTTCCAAATCTGATGTAAAATACTGTTAAAGGGTCTCCCCAGGCGGTCATGGCTTTATGCCAGCCAACAGTTTGTGAATAGAGAGCATGCTCTGTCAGCTTAGAAACCGGCCTCTAATCACAGCACTGAGTGTATTCTTCTCCCTGGACATTAAGTTCTTGAACATGACTTTTATAGACACGCTGTGAATCATTTTCTTCTCATGTAAATCCAAAACCAAACTAGTAAGCGCATGTACAGTCTAGAACCATTCTTGGACAAACACCTTTGATTAGCCCCTCTTCCACATTCACCGTCACGTAGGGGTGGACAATGTGCATACAATCCTTCGCCGCGGTACATGTCATTTTATCACATTAATAGTAATATATAAACCAGGTAGATTTAAAAAGAAATTTCAAGTCTGTGGCTAAAAAACATGCTTTCATTGTGCAGTTCACAGTCTGATTAAATGAGCTGCTTTTCCATCAGTAAATCAGGATGGGTGAGGGGCTTTTAAATCATGATATTACAGTGGTAGAGGGCTCAATGGTCAATGTCAGCCATCAGCAACAGCCATCACTGGCCCAACCCTAATGTGTACATCTTTTGACTAATCAAATTAAGTAATACCTGACAAATCAAGGTATTTCATCACACTGATGCAACAATCCTGTAAATCCAATATTGCCAAAAAGCAGTGACTGCTTACTGATTTGCTCACACTGGTCTTATGAAGTACGCAGTCGGTATTATCAAGCCAGGTAATGATATATCAGGGTTTATGGCAGACTTCTTCACTCTCTTTCTTACAATTACAATTAGTCATTTAGCAGACGCTTTTTATCCAAAGCGACGTACATATGAATTCACACACCGATGGCACAGCATCAGGGGCAGTTTTTTGGGGTTCAGTATCTTGCCAAGGATATTTTGGCATGTAGACTGGAATTGAACCACCAACCGCCTGATTGGCAGACAACCGCTCTACCACCTGAGCTACAGCCTCCCCACATTCTCATTCTTCACAGCAACCAGCAGTATACAAAACAGTCAGGTGGCAGCTTTTCATTTTTTAACTGGCGCTGATCACGCTTTCGCTGATTAAAATGCCAAATGTCGCTGTGACAGGTCATATCAGCAGTCACTAATTAATATTGATGCTGTGAGAAACACGATGACAAGCCAAAATGAAGCTGTCTGTACTCCAAGATAATTTGTGAGGGTGGAAACTCTACTCTCTTAAGTAGACTGTCTTTTAGTTCCCTCAACTCCAACAGAGTGATACAGTTTTTTCAGTAGAACTGTCAGCTGATTGCATCATGTCATTTTTTGCTTACCAACTTAATAACTTTGAGCCAGGACCAGCATTTAGATTAAGTACCTAAAAAATCAATGAAGCTGATGAGGTCAAACATTACATATAATGTCTTTGTGCTGTTTTCAATTGAGAATATGTCCAAATTATTATTAAATTATCAAATTTTCTATCATTAATGTTTTGCAGTGCCCCAGCTTGTTTGGAATCAGGGTTGAAGTGTCTGTGTACTGAGCATCTTTTACACAAACATTTCTTTCAGGATGAATTATCTCATTTTCAGGGTGTAGCTTGGGCAGCACTGAGCGCCTGTGTCATTTATGTGAATATAAACATCAGATCGGATTCAGTATTGGCAAAAAATCAATAACAAAGGAGTGATCAGGGCCCAAAAAAACCTGATTGTGACACCCTGACTGTGTGTGGTATATTAGAGAAAACGTGTTTGCTGGTCTAGCTGCCAAGTCACATAACAGGAAAATGCAAAGTACAGCAAAATATCTATAAACTTCAGCTCTGCAGAGATGTTGTATTGATGCTGCATTGAAGTTTTGAAGTTTTACTCAGAAATAGACATGGGTACAAATGAATAGCAGTCGAAGCTAATGTTGTTCTCTTTCTTCTTCATCCTGCCTCTAATAAACTCAAAACATGTGAAGATACATCAGAGAAGACGTACAAAATACAAATACAAAGACGTACCATCCCAGAGGACTGTCTAGAATGAAGGAATTTAGAACGAGCTTTCCACTGCCACTTGTTTAACATTTATCCAATGGCAGTGAAATCTCCAATACACACAAACATAGCAGATATGAAGATATCCACACAAACACCCATCTCCTCCCATTTTCACACACTCACACTCAGGTCAAACTTGGTCACTATACCCCCACATTCCCAGACAAACTGTGAGTGTGAGTGAATGTGTATGTGTGTATGTGCGTCACTCTGTGTGTGTGTGTGTGTGTGTGTGTGTGTGTGTGTGTGTGTGTGTTCCTCCAACAGCCAGAGAGAGAGGTCATTCAGTGCAGGAAGTGATGACTGGGCAGCTGACACAGGAAAGAAAGAGGCAGATAGAAGGAGAAATAAAGAGAGGGAGAGATGTAGGTCACTTCCCAATTGTCAGTGAGTCATTGCTCTGGATCACACCCAAACACACACACACACACACACACACACACGCACACACACGCACACACACGCACGCACACACACACACACACACACACACACACAAACACACACACACACAGTGAAGCACTATCCCCCAGCCACTGCTTAGATGTCGCTGGAGCAGAGGCTAAAAGTGTGTAGAGCCTTTGACCTTTGAACCTGTTTGACGCTCTTCATTCCAATCATGCAGAAGAACACACACACACACACACACACACACACACACACACACACACACACACACACACACACACACACACACACACTGAGGGCAATCCTCCCTGTCTTAACAACTTGAATTTATGAGCACTCCTGTCTTGCTTCTATACATCTCCCTTTCCCTGTTTCTCACCGCCTGACCAGAGTCCACTTGGCACCCTCTCTTTATGACTTGTTGTGCAAGGACCATGTCACAGTGACATCACCAAGTCATCACCCTCGGGTTACTGTCTGACTCTGACGCAGACTCTGTCATGTGGCGCTGGAGTGGGACGGTGTGGTCAACTCACAGCAAAGAGGACCTGTGTTTGTGTGTTTATTTGTGTTGGTCTTGTGATAGATGGGCAACCTGTCCTCTGTGCACCATGACTCTTGGCCAGTGCATGCTGGGACTGGCAGTGGCCCCCATGATCCTGCATATGTTAAGCAGGTACGGAAAATGGCTGGAAGGAAAATATCTGTCTTACAGCACAGATAGGTATCCAACCTCAATATTTGCAGTGACTGAAATGATCTCATAGCATCCAGTATTGAAAACTGTCAAATACTGAAAGCTGGCACTGAATGCCTGCTCTTGTTGACTCATTCATTCATGAGCTAGCTCCCGACTTCAATCAGAATATTGCCACACTTAGTTTTTCATTTTATTTAGACACACTTCTTGTAAGGCTGCTTGTGATTTGACAGGCCTAGCTTCTTTCATTAAATAAAAAAATGGATTTTGGATTAAAACATTTCTATTTCTCAAAGCAAAATGTATGGGTTTGGTAGCTGGGTATCATATTATATACAACACATTGTGTATAATAATCTGAAACTTTCCAACAATAATGAGCATGGTAGACTGGTGAAGCAAACACATGCTGTAAGTATAAAATCCATCAAGCTACCACAATATAAATAATTACACTCACTGTTGTTTTTAGTAGTTCTTTTAGCTCTTACTTCTTCTGTTTTCCTGCCTTTTCTGCTTTTATTGTCTGGTTTTAAAATGCAAAATACTGTACTCCATCTGAGGGTCACTGAAATAAACAGACAGAAAGCAAGATGTGCACTGCATCAATTTTCACCAGGAATGTCTTATAAACTAACTAAACTAACACTTACATGATCAGAAAAAGGAAGGTGCCATGATCACCTAGAACATCTACACAAAGGGGCATTTTTGTGGTAAAATATGTCCCCTAATTCCTAGTTTATTCAAGAAGAAGCACACAAAACAAGCGCCATATTGCATGCAATAACATATCAGTACTATATAAAATGGTAAATAAGTGACAGAATCAGTGGCACATCCCCCTCTAGGGCTGCGACTAACTACCATTTTAATTATGGCTTAAGGTGATTTTTCAGTTAATTACTGAACTCTTTGGTCCATAAAGGAAACATTGTGAAAAAATACAGATCTAAATTTGCTAAAGCCCAAGATGACATCTTCAGCATCTTGTTCTGTGTGACCAACAGTCCATAATTCAAAGGCAATCAGTTTACTATCACAGGGGACAAAGAAAAGCAGAAAATCCTGCTGAAAACTACGTAATGTTTACAAATTTTGGGTGAAAACTGACCAATGAATGACTCAAAATATTTGCAGATTATTTTTCTGCCAATTTGCTGATTAACAAGTCAACTGAATGTTTCTGCTTGAAACCATTCATACATTAAAAGCCTGAGCAGTTCATGCTGACAAGCTGCAACCACTCTGAGCTCATTCCCCCTCATTGAGAAGCACTGAGCCTGAGGTCAGGATGGGCCAGATTTGGTAAATGAATGCAGGCAGCTGCTGCTGACCTACTGAGGTCATTTGAGTCACTCCATTGAAAACATAAACACACCCCTCAAGCTGTATAACACACAGTGCAGAAACACAGCTATAGTGAATGGTGGAAGGAGGCTTAAATTCTCACCAGAACATTAAACTGAAAGCAACATTTGGTAGATATAAGGTGTCTGGCAATCTGACAGCATGGGATGAACAGCAAAATTATGAAGTATGCTGAATCATGACAACAAATGCGCTTATAAAACTGCATCAGCAAAGAGGAAGAGTCAAACCAACATCATACATGAATACAGCGCAGGATAAAGCGACATGAAACCCAACACAATCCCCTTTGCAGCAGTTTGCTCTGGTGATCTACTTGCTTCAAAGTTAAAATCCTTTGTCATGAAATGATGAGATTTTGTCAACACTTTCTGACAGAGCAGTCAATGTTCATGTTTATAGAGAGGGGAACCATGTATCATGTGAATACATGCACCAAGAGCAGCTAGTGCAGTACAAGTACATAAATGCTGCAAAGAACTAACAAAGAGTATGAAAGGAAGCATACTGAGGACGCGAGAGAGGTAAAAGTGAATGCTGTGTCAAACAGTGGTGTGTTCATTTCCCATCTAGTTAATAAGAGGCTAAAAAGAGGCTGTGGGACACCTGATACTTGAAGAAGGGGCTGGCTTGTCCCAGTTGAAACCACTAAACTCGCATTCATCTTCCCAAGCTGATCACAAATATCAAAGCACAACCTTAGCCAACAGCAGTTATTTTGTTTACATGTCCAAAATAGAAAATCATTTTTCAATGGGACTCACAGTGGCTGGATCCGCTCCAGTGCCTGCCAGTCACCAGGGACCCTCCGAACGGTCGGTGGAGTCCTCCTGGCCCGGACAGGAGTCCCTTCTCCGTCCCGAGCCCCGGGGGTTTGTGGTAGTAGTCCATGCTCAGAAAAGAGCCGGGACTGGGGCTGCTGGGGCCGGGGCTAAAACCCACAACATCCACGCTTTCGTACATCCCCGAGAGGCGGGAGTCGCGTTTGATCTCTTTGTAGCAAACACAGAGAGAAAAAAGATCAAAGCGTCCTGGACGGCGAGGAGAGAGAGAGGAAGGGAGGGAGGGAAGAGTTCACATCTTCATGACAGACTGAGGGGAGGGGAGAGAAGACATGACCGGTCCCGGTGACCTTTCAGCCCTTGGAGGAGCACAGGCGGTCCACTGTCTTTGTGCCCCGCTGTGTTTTTGTCGGTTTTTGCACGACCGGAACCACTTTAGCCGACAAATTAAACGCTATTGCCTTCTGTGTAGTCTTTTTTTTTACAGTCCAAATGCTACAAGTGCCACAGACTTCACCGCTGCGCCGGTGGAGTTGCAGTCCCTCGTTACTTTGTAGCAGCGGACACTAAAACAACCGGACAACCGCGGAAAAGAAACACTGGAGCAAAACATATACACGTTGTGTGTGTTATGTTTTAAGAGTTTATGACCTCCAGCCCGTGTCTCTGCGGGGTTACACACGTCCTACGTCGCTATGGTTAGCAGTTTTTCCGCTGTATTTTTTTCAGTAACGTTAGCTAAAATGAGATTATGTAATTGTCATATCTCTTGCTAATCCTTGTAAATTAGCCAGCAGGCGAAGTGTCCCATTCCGTGGACCGACTACTCCTTAATGTCACAGCTCGTACTGTTTGTCCTTAAATCCACGCATGCAGCAAATGAATTAGCCGTCACGGGAAAGTGAAAAGGTCCAGTCGGTGGAAAGGCTGCTGCTCCGCTCTCTCCGGCTCACAGAGTCCACGACAGCTCCGACACATTAACGCTGAATACACGCTGTCACATATGACTTAGAACTTGTCGCTTTACGTCCAAGTAGCGGAATATCCAAAGGTTAAAGTGGCGGCGGTGAGGGAGGTCGAGCTATCCGAGGCAGTTTGGGCTTGAGCGCCTCTTGTTGCTGGTCGCTGAGGTCCAGCAGCCGCAGGCTCCAGGCAGCAGTGTCCTGTGGTAACCTCTGCTCTGTACCCGTCTCTCTCTCTCTCTCTCTCTCTCTCTCTCTCTCTCTCTCTTTCTGCTGGGGTCTCTCTGCTTTGATGAGTGACACCAGCTGCGCACGAGCTCCACCTACCTGCCCTGCGCGTGCCTCCAAAAGGCTTCTTGACTCCTTCCGAGAGGAGGCTGCTGACTGAGCTGCACAGCTCAGATAACCGCTGATATTTGTATGTCTGTAATCACTGCAAGGAGTAATACTGTCATCAGTACTACCTACTATCATTATCTCAATAGTATTTAAATTATTTAATGAGTAGTTCAATTATTATTGCATAAGCCTACCTGTAAATGTACTTATATACTTCCATACTTACGGTACTTGAATAGTACATGACTTTGTACATGTCATACAGAGCTGGGTTGTAAACTAAGTACATTTACTCAAGTTCTGTACTAAATCAAGTATCTCAAGCTGTGCTTATTTCCATTTTATTTTTATTTACACGTGTACTGCACTACATTTCACTGGGAAATATTGTACTTTTTAATCCACTCAGCTCATTTGACCAATTATTATTTTATAAACTGACGTTTTATATAGAAACTGAATCTTCAGCATATAAACAATTCTGTATTGTTTCAGATTGAAATCAGATAGTATTCCAATTCTATTTACAAGTAAGTAAATGCTTTTCACTTTCATCTGTCTGTCTGTCTAAAATACTGCAGTCAGTGAGTTTTTGGATGAAAATGTAAATTTTTGCAATGTGTTTTGGTAGTGTGTAGTATTTTTACCAATAAATTATTTGGATTTTTTTTTCTCACCCACCTGGTTTTCCGTTCAGTTTGAGCTGAATGCTTTATAGAAGCTTGCAGAGTATTGACAAATGTATTCAAAATATTGTATGAGTTTGCATATATTTTTGCACATGCAGATATAGAGGCACATTAGCAACCGCTGATGCATACATGCATAGATTCTGACATGTCTAACATGGCCCTGCCACACACACACACACACACACACACACACACACACACACACACACACACACACACACACACACACACATACACACTCACACTCACACTCACACACACACACCTTAAATCATTAGCTATAAGTGGGCCTATGTCCTTGCTGTGAGGCCTCACTGTATTGATTAGCTGCTGGTTAAAATATGAGTGGAGAAAGGGGAAACACATCACATTCATTGCTGCCTGTTAATCAATACAGGACGTTAAATCTATAAAAACCACAGAGGCAGGGTGAGAGGTGAAAATGGGTTTTGGGGTGGGGGTGTAGCGACAAAGAGCAAGCGGAGGATGAGGATGGACATTACGATGAGGGTTAAATGTGACAGCAGCAGCAGAAGAAAAAAATAAGTACACAGAGCCAGAGCCAGTGCTGAGGGACAGGCCGGCAGTGAGGAGGGCAATGTTAAAAAAAGAATGAAGTGTGAGCTGGAAGAGCTGAAATATTTATTTTGTGCAGAGAGTTCCACCTGACGGATGTCACATATCGTAAATAAATATAATCCTGAGTTTATTTTACAATACAGATCAGATGTAGGCCGGGCACAGTGCTGATCTGGCTCATTGTGAGCTGGAAAAGTGGATTCAGCAGTAAACTGAATTTGGAGTGACAGCTCAGTGAATCTGCTCAATAGCGGCCGGTGCGGGAGGTGTTGAGATCCTGGCCTCACCACTTCTCTTGTGTTTCTACCGTCTCAGGGCTGCATGGAAGCACGCAAGCAAATGTGCACTGTTGTCATTCAAAGATATGCTTGGCTGATTCTTTTGCACTTTTTATGGATTTGGGGGTTTATCTTAACCTGTTTTTACTGGTCAAGCTAGCGGTGGTCCACCATGTTGGCCCTATCTCAACAACTGTTTGATGGATTGCCATGAAATTTGCTACAGACATTCACGTTCCCCCCAGGATGAATCATAATACTTACAATTATTAGAAACGCTAGTTACACTTTGTGTTTTGTGGTAATTAGCAAATATTAGCATGCAAAATGCTAAACTATGATGAACATGGCAAACATTACACCTGCTAAACATCAGCATTTAAGCACTGTCACTGGGAGCTTGTTAGCATTTAGCTCAAAGTTGCCCCCAAGTACAGCTTCACAAAGCTTGCATGTATTTTAGATTTGGCAGGTGTGTGTGTGTGTGTGTGTGTGCGTGCGTGTGTGTGTGTGTGTGTGTGTGTGTTGTCTCCTCTGCCAACCACTGTGACTTGTGGTTACCCGTAAGATCCTCGTATAACTGTGTAGATCCTCAGAGATGTTCAGGCTGGAACTAATTTCAGTGGAAGAACCCTCACACAATTTTGCGCTGTGCCTCTCTCTCTTTTTGTGACACAGACACAGACACACAGACACACACACACACACACACACATACACACACAAACTATCATGGCAGACATACTGGTTTATATCCAAAGCCCAAACAAACAGTTCAAAAATCACTGAGCTCAGCAGCCCTCTGACAGACTTGACTCACTGTCTGCTCTCTCTCTCTCTCTCTCTCTCTCTCTCTCTCTCTCACACACACACACACACACACACACACACACACACACACACACACTCACTCAGCTCTATCTGCAGCATGTATGGCACCACTGCTATGTCTTTCAAGTCAAACCATCTTCGATCTGGAACGTTTTCTTTCTTTGCTTTAATCTGCTGCTGGGAGACGGTGTGTCAGAGAGAACCATCTTACATTTATTATGTCAGCAATGTAGTGAACAGTGGATTTTTATTTTTTGTGTTTATTTAGTCTGTAGGCCATTAGGGCTAGAGGAGGTGACCACATGCAAAGTGGTTTGAACATTGAACTTGAAAATGATGGCTGCAGTGCTTGACAGCTAAGAGAAAAGATGAAAAATACGGCGACCAGTAAGATTTTTACCAACTTGTTTGACTGTCTCACATCCAATACAGGATTTTTGAACAGTTAGCATTCAGGGTTAGCAGTTAGAGAATGGTAGATTTCAGTTCACCCAGGCTCCATTCACCATTGTGCAGGCAGAGGCAGGCAGGCAGCTAAAAGAGAGAGATATTTCACTCAGGAGTAGTTAGAAACCAAAAACAGAGCTAAAAGAGAGTGAATATCAGACTTTACATTTGCCAGTTGGCAGAAGTGCAACTCCAAATGAAAGCTAATGTTGCTCTGTAATGCTCAATGTGTAGTTAGATAAGTCTCCATCTCAACTTGTTTCCACTGCTTCCAAGTGGCTAAAAAAAAAGTTCATCCTGGCTTAAAGAGTCATTTAACATCATTTTATGTCTTGTTGAAAGCTAACCACAGCCAGCATCACTTATGGATGTGCTCAGAATGATAATAGTGACCTACCGCAGCTCATTTTTGTTAATTCACGCCCACCTTTGGTTGCCCAGCAG
Source organism: Chaetodon trifasciatus (assembly GCA_037975065.1). Taxonomy (NCBI): domain Eukaryota; kingdom Metazoa; phylum Chordata; class Actinopteri; order Chaetodontiformes; family Chaetodontidae; genus Chaetodon; species Chaetodon trifasciatus. The sequence goes on from JBBMOE010000033.1 coordinate 1,532,972, forward strand.
AGATACCTACAAACTATTAAATGATTGAAATAGATATGACACATATTTTGACCAGACATCCAATATGAAAAGATCCAGTTGATAATAAGCCAAGGAGTAATAAAAATCCAGTGAATTTGCATGGCTGATTCAAGACAAGGTGAGAAACAGCTACACCAACAAACAGCAGACAGCGTACATGAAGGAGAGGAGTGTGAATAGAGGAGTGTGAAGTGTGGAGGGTAAAGGAGACATGGTGAAGAGAGGAGGGTAAGAGCGATTATTTATGGGTCACATCTTCTCACTTAACCAGCTGCATTCTTCAGTCTGGTGATATTGTAGTTTTTTTGATATGCATGTATCTTTTTTTCCAGGTTAGATAAAAAGCTGTGGGTGAGTCTGACTGCCGTTGATGTGCAGGTATCCCATCATGACAAAAGTAAAACAATAAGTGAATGTAATACACCAATTATATATTTTCTAAAACCCCAGAGGTCAAATATTAGAAACTGTATCTCACAAATGGCTGGCCAAGCCAAAATCGTCATTTTCATTAGTGATTTTGTTGATAAATTTAGTCTTACATTTTTGTAAAAACTGTCAAAAGGAGAAAAAAATGTAGGAGAGACACTGAAAGAATAAAGGAGGTGAGGAAAAAGTTTGGAGGAAAGTTGCGAGGAAAGGCAGCAGGGAAGGGGAGAGGAGTAGAGATCAAAGCTGGGATCCTGCTGCCTGCTGATGGAGACGCTGATAGTAACTGTCTCTCCTCCATTATTCATCAGACAGCTGTGCTGTAAGTAGGTTACACTTTTCAGAGAGACAGAGAGAGATGAGGAAGGGGAGACAGGCTTATAAACAGGCTGGAGCAGAGGAATAATGAGAGAAATAAAGCGAATGAGGTTGATGGACAAAAAAAATCACATGGAGGGACGGAGACTGGGTGGAGTGGTGAGACAGAGAGAGAAAGAGAGAGAGAGAGAGAGGGAGGCAGAGGAGGGAGGGTGGATAGAGAGAAGCATAAAAACAGGAGAAAAGTGAAAGAGAGAGAGATTGAGGGAGAAAAAAGAGGTAAAGAGAAGGCAAACTAACATGATGCGGCAACACTGTGATTCTGTACGCCTGAGGCAAAAAAGGAAAATGTATTTACACACACACACACGCATGTATAGAGGCATTTATGGTTGACATCACACGTAATTTACAGCACAGAAATGGTCACGCAATGCTAGAGGGGGGCAGAGCACATGCGACACACTGTACACTGTATGCCATGTGACGCAGGGTGTGCTCAGACATTGAATACAGTGCTGGGGTTTGATGTCTGCCAGCCTTGTGTTCGCTGACTCCTGCTGCTCTTCTGAAAGGTACAGAATCTTTACAGAGCAACAGTACGTGCCCTGCTACAGGGTGTGAACGTAAAGGCCTTTTCACACTTGAATTTTAAAACGGTGACTTTTCATGGCAAAATCAATTCTTTCCATATGAATTGCTGTGATTAGTGGACTTTGACATGTGAATTTGCACCGTTGAGCAATAGCAAGCAGTGCTGACCTTTGAGAGGAAGAGGAGTCCAAGATGGAGGAAGCTATCGCAGCTTATTAGCTATGCTGTACCATCCAGTTTTATTTAACCTCCTCTACATATAAACTATTCCATAAAAGAAGAGTGGTTGACAGGCAGTTATGAGACAAGGACTCAATAGCACTAATATGTTGTTTAATAACCTTCTGTGCTTATTATGCTTCACCAGCCAAGCTAACGACAAAGCTGCTTACTAGTTAACAAGCTTGTTAGCTCACAGATGTTTTTTCTCTCCTCAGTTTCAATTATGATAGACTAAAGCTGGGATGTACTAAGTTGTGTTCGTGGTATTAGTGGTTCACCTGTCAGAAACTGTGTGGATGCACTTTCAGGTCTGACCAAGCCTTACCTTGCTCTGATTGACAATGAGGCTGAAGGCAAACAGAAACCCCACACGGTTGTCCAGCCGAAAGCTGAATACAGTGCCACCAAACATCATCTGGCAAAGCGCTGTGATGGCCATCAAGCCCATATTTCTACTGTTTACAGATGTTACAACAATTTCATCCTCTAGAGTTGTACATACAATGTACATTAATACATTTTAGTAACATGGTTACTGTAAATTTGTGTTTACATGCAGCAGGTCAGATTTCAGTTAGTGATAGAAGAGGCTGCTTCCCCACTGTTTTTGTGTTTTTTGAGAGGTCAGACAGAGAGACAGCACAGAATGTGTCCAAAGCTTATAAATCTAATCTTCAGCAGTGGAAACAGAGGTCTAGAATCCCTGTGTATGTGTAAAAATCTGATTAGAAACTCTGTTTCATGTACACGTGGCTGAGAAATGGGAGTTGTCCGGTAGAAAAGCAGATGGGGGAAATCTGGTTTCTTAAATCCACCACTGTGGTAAAAGAAACTGGATTTCTCATTTTTATGGCCTTTCAGAATCAGTCCTGGAGATACTGGAGAAAGCTGACCGACCCGGTTACGTAAGTGCGTGTAAACACACTGAGTTATGACAGGCCTTTTAACTCGCCCTCGAGTGTGGCTGTTTGGAAGAGCTATGAACACTTCTGCCATCGGACAGGGTTAGATGACACATCGGATGAACTTGTTTGCTTTGAGCATAAACTGGCCTTTCCACGGTATTATTTCATCTTTTTACTAAACAAACCCTAACAAACCAACCCCTTGCGTTTTTTTGATGCTGGCCTGAACATTGTGACACGTGTCAAACTTGGCTTGACCAAGAAGTCCTCCAAACAAAACGACAAAGAAGGTCATTTATCATTGCGTTCCAAAACTACCCAGAAGTGTCTCTGATCTGGCAACCCTGTCTGCAGAATAAGATTGATGTCAGTGGCTCTCAAAACCTTTACAGATAATCATAGCAAAAAAGCTTCTCCTCCAAATGAGGATAGAGCATGGGTCAGTCTCTGGCTGGCTTTGTTGAACAGTCAGTCAGGGATGGGAGAGAAATTTAATGTCACTGACCTTTAAACAACAACTTTCTGACCCAACTGTAAAAGAGGGGAAGAGAGAGAGAGTGTGAAGCTCATCTTCCCATACTTACCTGGCATGATTCTGTATAGTTCTATGGCTTGGCACTAAATGTCCCTGATGCGTACAGTGCAAGACTGCAGTTGTGAGTGGATTTTTCGCCAAGTGCGACCTGTGACAGCACTCTGGTATGAACGGATCAAACGAGTGTTACTAGACCTGTGTCATGTGGTGGTCTCCTGTCTGATGAAGCAACACTTTTATGACTTGACCACAAATCTTGAAAGTCAAAGTACATATTGCAAATACAAATAATGTAATGTAGTAAATAAGGTTATGTGTCAGTATCATAAGTACCTTTTGCACATTTATGGAAAGGTCAAGGTCACAGCTTAGGGGCAAAGTTAGGAAATTAGGACATTTCTGGCAGACTAAATTCAAACTGTCCAATTGTTTGAGAGTGTTGGCGACTGGGAAGTCAGTGTGGGATCATGTCCTTGATGCTGCTCTAGCAGCTGCCAGTGTTTGCTTGGGGGACCTTGATGGAGCTTGATGAACCCTGCTGATAAACACTTTACATACAACCAGTGGCAGAATTGCTTTGTACTGCCATAACCCACTGTTTGGAATGCAAAGACACTGAACCTTGCCACACCGCTGTCAGATTTTCACCCCTCAAAAGCCATGCTCAAACCTCAGCCATTTTCAATTTTGGCCTCATTCACTGTGACCATTTAACATACAAAACTGTTTGTACAGTGTCCTAGCCACAGAACACCAGCAACACCAACAGTCCAGTGCCTTTTATTTGGTTGTACTGACAGCCTCCACACGTCTGAAGGGATATTTTTACTCATCAGTGCACTTGATTTGCTTTATGTTAGAGGGATTTGCTGTTACTGTACTGCAGCACATTACAGGAGGGCACACAGTTCATGGCATTGCGTGTGACATATGTGTCACAGCTGCACAAGTATGTCACATCCACTGCGTTGGGGGTGTGTATGTGCATCTGTGTATGTGTGTGTGTGTATTTTATATATATTTATATGATTGCATGTCATGTGCATAGCATGGCCAACGGGGCCGTGTGGATTTGTGTGTGCATAGATCTGTTCCGTATTTATATATAGCACACGATGACGTTCATCTGTGTGTTCTGCCCTGCTGGTGGATATCTCTTTGTTGTCATTATTTACAGATCAGTGAGAAGTAAATCCCAGATGCAGAAAGTACATCATACAAAACAGGGCCAGCAATGAGCTTTAAAGTTTAACTGACATGAATACATAATACATATATATTTCTAAATATAATCTGCTTCTTTTGTTCATTGTCAGCATGTATTTACAACAGACAGTGCAGGTGAAAATCTTCTTCAGCAACAAAAAGACTGTAGTATACAAGTTACACCAATATGCAAAAACAAACAAACAAATAAAAAGACAGAAACAATTATAGCAATTTCTGGGCTCCTCTGATTTGGAAAACACCAACATTTCATTTTATTTCAATTTCGTAAGTTTAACATGTTTTGTTGCTTGCTTTTTGTTTTTGCTAAAATAGTCTAATTGTTTTATGAGAAATACAGGATCACTGTAGTTAAAAAGCATCCAAATTTGACATTTTCTCATGTACAAGATGACAAGCACTCTGCTTGAGTATTAATCTAAAAAACCCTTTGGTGGAAGAACAAATTATCTGCAGTCTCTATGCAGTATTTGAAAAACTGACACAAATTATGGTCTGTGTTGAAATTTAATCTTGGAAATTCATTAACTGTGCCTCTTTAGCTTTAAGAAGAATGGAGAATAATGCCTATTTCCTGGATTGTATGAAGAAACAAGGCAGAAAATACATAAAAATACATAACATAACATAACATAACATAACATAACATAACATAAATGCATTGGTTAACAACAACAACAACAACAACAACAACAACAACAACAACAACAACAACAACAACAACAACAACCATTCTTCAAGGAGCAAGGGCTTTAAAAAAAATCCTTGTTTGTTCCATTTGGGCTCTCTGTGAGAATATGTTTGAACAATAGTTCCCAGTACTAAAGAATCTATTGATGGAAGGCAGATAAATGTATGGTACAAAGACCTCTCACCCTAGAAACATTAACATGAAGCCTGTTTGGTCCAGAGAGTATTTTAGGGAGGAGCAAGTAAATTTGTAACTGAGGAGTTAAAAGGACACATCAAGCCTGCACAGGATAAGAGCGACACACACGTACAGACGTGTACTGTACACATCAGTCATAGCAGTCAGCAGAAACAACATGAACGATGCCTGCATGCACAAACACACACACGCACACACACACACAACACACACATATGCATACACTCTGTAGTCAACCTAGAAACAAGCTTGTCCTCTTTATCTCTTTGCAGTGTGTGTGTGTGTGTGTGTGTGCGCCCCTTGCGTGAGTAGAGCCGAATAACAGATCAAGCTGAATTTAGTAATTAAACATGATGAATATATGAGGGTACGCGCCTGCACACACACACACACACAGACACGCGCACACACACACACACACACACACAATTTTTTTCTATGATGTTAGGGGATTCATGGTCTTGCCTGTAATTAGACTCCCCCACCCCCCCCACCCCCCGTGCTCGTGTGTGTGTGTGGCTGATGGAGTGGGGTAGCACAGCGGGGCACAGCACAGTTAGAGTATAGAACATAATGGGTGTGTCTGTTGTGGAGTCAGATGGAGGGACTGTTGAGGTTATACAGGATACGCTGATGAACCACCTGATGTGCTGTAAATACACACAGTCATACATTCTTACTAACTTTTTAAATGTTTTATTTGGCTGTTCTGTCAGCGTCCAGCAGCGGCAACAGTCAAAATGTTTGGATAAAGTCCAAGTCAAATCTCATGTCTACAGGTCTGGTATTCAATATGAGCCACAATGACTGCTGTCACTCACGCTGTCACAGCAGAGTTCATGCTATCACCTCCAGATTCTGTTGATATATCAGGAATTTGTTGAGCCAAATGCTGTGCAATGAAAACACAAGTGCTCCCTGCATTATGTTCAGTGGAAACATTTCATCATCAGAAGTCACAGGGGAGTGGTTGGGTTTGTTTGGCGTACAAGGTGGGGGACCTCAACACTGGAGACCTGAGCTTGCCCCCTGCATTATGAATTGTTAAGTAGGTAAATTTTGTTTGTTTGTCTTTTCCTTGACTTTACATCTAAACTCAATTCACATTAAAGATGGATTTATAGTTGACACAGAAAGTTAAAGGGAGTCCAGCCACAGATGCCTAAAGAGTAGGTTTTGATCTGCAGTTCAGCATCAGATTTGATATTCTTTAATGCAACTGATTGCCTATGACTGAAGTCCAAGCCCTCCTAATTTACTGCTTTTCACTATCACTATTAATTGTACCCCATGTAGACTGTGCTCATTGCTCCCCGTCTCATTAATAAAAGACTATTCAGTGCAGTTGTTGTATTTATGTTCTTGTTGTGATTGTGAAAGAGGGTTTGCAGTGGAGATGCTTTGTGAGATGTGTGTTACTGAAAAGGAAACTCTTGCTTCATGTTGTCTTTGCTCTCCACAGTCTCCACGGGCATCAAAAACCTGTTCCTGTGGTTGCCACATGGCATCGTCCCAACATGAAGTTACATTTCATTTCATGTCAGCTTCAGTGTAGCTATGGTGATGATGTGCATTGGCTTCATCGATACACCATTAATAGGTCAACCTTTCGTCACATGTGACATGCAGTCAAGGCACTGGCACAGTTATTGCATGTGTTCCCTTGATGTGTCTCCATCTGCTTGTTTTTATGTGCAGTCCATTCAATTTGTGCAGAAAACTTTCAGTTTGAGTTGAAAAGGGGAAACATTGCAAAAACATTTGGCAGAGGTGCAAAAGTTGGTGCTTAAAAACAAAATACTGTAGTGCATGATACTCCACTGGAGAGACAAAAGCATCAGATCTTTGTGGAGCTGAGGAGACTGTTTGTAAAGTAATACATGAAATAAACAAGCCTGCCATATTTCCATCAGAATTTCTGTGCTGTTTTCGCTCATTTGAGGTTTCACTGGCACTCTTTTAATCATCTTGTTGTGCTCTCTTCCTCTGTAACAGTTTGACGGCACCTGACAGGAGAATTAGTGCCACCAACTGTTTATCCTGATTTGCCCAACTGCTAACAGTCACACAACAGGAGTGTGGCAACGTGCTTTCATTTGCATTTTCTTTTGCAGATTTTCTGGAAATTCAGTTCAAATTTGCCTTCAGTTTGGATGGAAACTTGACACCAGAGTAAAAACCTAAAGCTGACAAAGCTAATAAATAAAACTGAGAAAGAGCTGGATAAACCAATTGAATTGAAGGTTGGGCAGAGCATAGAACACAGCCAGTTATACAGGCTGACAGAGACACCTGAGGTTACATAAAAAGGAAAAGAAACAAAGGAGACCGGCAGCGCTCTCAGCTAGCTCTCTGTGACCCCATTACTACAGTGGGATGATGTGGGTGAGAACATGCTTGAGTGTGTGTGTGTGTGGAAATATTTGGGTCTGTCGTGTCAGGTCAGACAGCTCTGCACTGCGCAACTAGTTACACAATGCGTTCATGACTGCAGTCTCTCATCACATCAGCAGTTGCGTGTTCTCAATCTGCTCAAAACCACAAAAGCAGAATGTTTTCTGCATCTCTCGTCCAGTGAAAAGGTCATGCTGCTCACTTTCTCTGTGCAGGAGATTTTATATTATTGATTCATAGACGTCCTGTAACAATAAGCCCTCAGTGTACAGACACAAGCATGTGTGCCCCTTGGTTGTCATGCCTGCACATGACAAGCAGGCTGTGTGTAAATACACTGCTGTCACTGCTGGCCTCTCTGTCTCAGTCAGACAGGGGAATGTAGGGGGAATCCCATCATGTCACAGCTCCCCCATTGTTTTATTCCCCATCTGCTTCAGGCATCGCGCTTCCCCTCCCTCCCTGCCTCCATTGCTACCTCGCGGATGACTTCCTGTGCTTTCTACCTCTCGTTTCTCCAAAACTCTCTTTCACAAGAATAGCATCAACACTGATAGTCTGTCAGGAAATTGACAATTTGGCAAAAGGCATATGAACAAAGACCTCTGGTGGCTGTGCAAATGATCTGGGTAGAAGGACAGGTCAGCAAAGAGGTAGGTGGTTGTTTCCCATTTCCTACCAAAAGCCAGTGTTGGTCTCTATTAACCATGACCACCATCTTTTACTAACCTTAACCAAGTGGCTTTTCTGTTGATGCCAAACCTGGAACATACCCGTGGCAGATCCCAAATCCTATAAATCCAGTATTAATCCATTATTTGTCATTACTTTGGAGGATTTGTTGGTATCTCTGTTTTTCCCCTCAACACATCACTCACATAAGCTCAAATCAGTGTGGGTAATTCAGCTTCATTTTTCATCTCATCGAGAGAATGGCTCTGATGTGAGAGAAAGACATAAAACTGAATAATTAAAACACAGTTGTCAAAACAGCTCTGCAGTGTTGCATCAAAATGTCCCTTCAGTGACACTCTGGAGATGTACTCCATCAAAGCTCTTATTTCCTACTGAAATAGAATTAAAATTTGTGCTACATTCTTAATTAAGAAAGTGATCAGCCAGAATTAAACTGAACTTAAAGCTGCACTAATCAATATTTTTATCTGAGCACACACACACACACACACACACACACACAGAATTATCACCCACCTCTGCACTTCCTTGCAGCCCTGTGGAGCACTTTAGCAACTTTCAGCTCAATGTTTTAGTTTTACAACCTGTAACTTTATGGTGTTGGTTCAGCCTCACTGTTCCCATCAACCTCGTTTTCAGCAGCCGCAGATAGACACTGTTAGACTAGCTGGTGAACACAAGGGAGCAGTAAGCAGCTAAAGAAACAGAAATTTGCTTTAGGTGTAGATCCCATAGATAAAAGCCAAGTGATTATTGAACTTGAACATATTAATGTTGCTCTGTGTCTGTTGGATGTGTAAATTGACAACTGTTTGCTAACAAATTAGCCATATCAACTTCATATGAAATGTGCTTTACAAATAAAATTGACATTGACATTGACATAAGATGAGAGTAAGCCGTGTTTAAAGCTTGTTCAGCTTCCCCTAAATGGCCAAAATTTAATTAGTGTATTAATATCTTACATATTAACCACTGTAGATCATTTTCCTGGAGGACAGTTCCACACACATTAATAACTTTAAAAGCAATAGTTCAAGATTTTGGGACATACACTGACACAGAGAGGATGGATACCACTCATGTCTGTGCTGGAGCAAGCAGTCAGTTAGCTTAGCTTTACCCAAAGAATGGAGATGGGGAAAACAGTTAGCTTGGCTCTGATCAAAGGCAACAAAATCTGCCTGCAAAAACAACACATTGTGGTCTTACAGGAGGTTACGTGCCAGACTTTTTCTTTGCTGCTAGAAGTGACTTTATATGAATTAGACAAATGAGATATAATGTGTTAATTACTGACCTTGGGGTGGCAGATTTGTTATTTCATTAGAGCTGGACAGAACCAGGCTAACTGTTTGTAGTCTTTATACTAAATTAAGTTAGTAGCTTCTGGCTGTAGAAAATGAATACACTTATGTCTCAAAATATTACCATATTCCTTTAATAATAGCTGCAAACCATTTAGTTTTGCTTGTCTAGTTCAGGGTCCCTACTTTTGTGTTTGTTGGGTCATTGGTGTTGCTTCCAAGCACACAATGTGCAGTACCCGATTAGTTGTTAATGCTATTGTATCATTATTATCATTGTTATTATAAACTCTATTCTCCATGGAGACATAAATGTAAAAATAGTTATTACGACTCAAAAATTCAACATTAAATATCTCTTTATGCCAACAGGACAGTTTTATGCCGCTAAATGCCCAGAGTTTAAGGATAATTTTTACTTTATCTTAGATGTCAGATACCTTTGTCCTCATTATTGTGTTTGTGTCATCTCCGTACTCAGATTTTTTGTCTTACAGTGAGGACATACAAACTGAAGCTTCCCTCCCATGAACCTCTGCAGATCACACTTCCTCTTCCCTATAGTTGACGCCTACAGCAGGATATCCTGTGTCACCAGCCTGTGTGTGTGTATGAGGTCATCCAAGTGTGCACTACGGGTTGCAGACGTCAATCATTCGGCTGCACCACCCTTCTCTGAAATCCACCAACTTTGTGGGTTCCCCCTTCTCGTTCTCAGATCACAGGAGAATACTGTAGATCGTAGCGCCTGGAACCGACATCGTTCCTCAAGAGCAACTGTGTGGGTGTTAGCACGTGTGACCTTCTTCACAGAAAACATCACTGTTAAAAATGGAGAAATTTGGTCATGTAATCTGAATTGTGACACGCTGGCGATGACAGCAGCTTGCTAAAAGCTCCTTGAGGTGATTATCCGAGCTAAAGTCTCCCCGAGGACGAATAAATTCCACAGCTTGATGTGCGGTTGACTCCTGCCCATGTTCGTATGCCTGACTACCTCCAAGTGTATCCATTTATTCTCATGTCTGTGCCAGTCAGTGAGAGAGGCAGAGAAAGCAAAAGGATTGATTAATTATTGAGGATACCTACACATGGCTCCTCTCCTTTTATTCTCCCTCTGACCTACATAGTGAACCACCTGATCCTGGCTCCAAAACAAACCTATTGACATTGAGCTTTTGTGTGTGTGTGTGTGTGTGTGTGTGTGTGTGTGTGTGTGTGTGTGTGTGTGTGTGTGTGTGTGTGCTCTCAAGTGCATGGGTGCATTCACATGTCTTCAAGTCACTATGCACACGAGGAGAGAAGAGAAGAGAGGAAAAAGTACAAAGAGGCAGAGATGGGAGCTAATGGTTTAGCGCCCTGATCTCTCTGCTAATGAAATCAACCACCCCCATAAGCACATCAGAGATCATCTGCAGGAGTGTGTGTGCGTGTGTGTACGTGTGTGTGTGCACAAGCTAATGTACATTCATGTGCGTCCATGTGAGGCATTAAGTGTCTGTCAGGGGGCCCCAAAGTATTCTGGGATAGAATGGAACATTGGGTCAAAGGGTAAACTCAACTCCCTCATTTTTTCTCTTTCACTGCCTTCCCTTTTTTCTTATTTTTTTCTTCTTCTTTCACTTCTGTGCATCCCCTTCTTACGTTTCTCTCTTATGCATGAGTGAGACTGAAGTTCTGTGGTAACTTTCTGTATTTTGACTTACTCTCAGTTCTTTAAGAGATAGTTACCTGTTATGTGCTTCATAAGCAGCATTTGGCCAGTTGTGTAAATAAGTAATCAAATACTCCTCACATATTACTCAATGAAAAAGAAATCAGCATTATTCGTGCCTTTAGATAACTCCAAAGCCTCCAGGCCCACAAATCACAGCTTCTGTAATGTAACAAGTGTGAAACAAGACATTTAACAAGCAGCCAGCCTACAGTTTGTACAGTTTTCATGTATTTAATGTGCATCAACAGTTACTTCAACATTAACCCTGGTGACTACACACACTATTCCAGAAGTAACGTGAAGATGATGAAGATGCAGCAATTCTGAACTAAACCAATGATTGCTTATAGTAGTCTTAGCAGCAGCTAACATTAGCAAGTTTGCCAAGAAGACAGAGCTACTTTGGTAGAAGCTTACTGTGACCCACCTCCAGCCCCTGCCCCAAACCAGTATGTCTTGGACCATCCACTGAACATGGAGAGACCAAGCTGGTGTCAACCCACCAGCCAATAATCATCTAACAAGCTTGTAGCACTGTTTCCAGCATGAGAGTGGGAGTAACATAAGGTTAACATAAATGTCTTATTATTAACATTGAATAGCCCATTATCTCTAGGATTTACACCCATACTGGACAATTCTGCCACTCAAAAATTACGTCCAAGGCCAACATTCACAGTCAATGCAGGAAATAGTGTGATCTGCAATTAATGTTCGGAACAGTGTTTCCCTAATCCTATTCAACTGTTGTTGCTGCCTAAGCCCAACATATCTTAACTGTAACGTGAATGGGAATTTAAAAGAAATTGACATAAAGCTGGCACGGTGGCACAAGTAATACTGTTGCCTTACAGGCTAGAAGGTCCTGGTTCGAATCCCACTGTGGGCGCTGGTCGCATGTCCTCCACCATGCCTTCAGTGCCTGCTGCTCGAGGAAAAAGGGGCTTTTCTGTGTGGAGTTTGCATGTTCTCCCCATGTTCACCTGGGGTATTATCCATAAACGTACCCCCACTAAAAACATGCAAGAAGATCACCACCTGACCAATGGTGACGAAAGAGATTGGGTCCCTGGGCGCCAGTCGGATGGCAGCCCACCGCTCCTGGTCTGCCGCGGAGGAAGGATGACCAGGATGGGTTAAAGGCGGAGGACAAGTTTCACCAATTTGCATTGCATGCATTGCATTGCATGTAATCTTCTTCATAACTTAAGAATGAACAAATATTTAAAAATATAATATAATTCTGAGTTTTGCAAAAAAAAAAAAAAAAAGGTTTTTTTTGATGCGCAGTGTCCCACTGAATTTCTGCATTAATACATTTCAAAGTGTACATCAATGAGTCCTTCAGCAGCAGCAGCAGCAGCAGCAGGTTGCAGCTGTTAAATGGCAGAAACACTGCCTCATAAGGTACAAATATGAGTGCTGGTGACCTTTTCAGCATATTACTGTGGCCCCCCAATGCATTCTGGGTGTTTGTTTATGTTCTCTTATCGGTATTTCAGATACACAACTCTTGAATTGATCTAAGTTCTATTCATAGTAAATGTCCAGATAACTCCTCAACAGATATCTCATTTTACACTTCAGGTATATAAGCTTCTGCCTTCAGTTAAAAGTTGCCAATTTTACCCTTCCCAACCATGCCAGTCTCAGTCCAGGATAATGTAAAAACACTACAGAAACCATATGTGTGAGCACGCTACACCGACTGCAGATTGGGGACGGAGGGAAATGACACAGTGAACAGTTAAAATGATCTAAGTCTTGCATTCACTGCCTTATTGCACCCTCTCTCCTTCAGTCTTTCTGTATTTCTTTTTTTCACCCACGTTTATTTCAGTCTTCCCTTTCCCTCCGTCTCTTTGTCTCCCTCCATGCCCATCTCTCCCTACCTCTCCTTAATGAGTCTTTGTGAGGGACAGTAGCCTTTTAGCAGGGAGAAGAGTTAATGGCTTTGCTGATGGCTGCTGCTAATGTCTTTGGGCTAATGGCCTTGGCCACCGCTGATGATAACCATGAACTAATAGCATGAATGACAGATAGCCTACTGCTTTCAGACTCACACTCTGTATCAAGAATAGATAGATAGTCTCAGGGGAACAACTAGGAAGTCCAGTCCCCCTGAATATAGCAATAATACCCAGAGGAGAAATGTTCATTGTGATTAGATATAAAGATGAAGGTGATGTAAGTGGGTAAAGTGCAGAGCCAAGTGCCAGAAAAAAATCACTCGCTCACACTTAGGGTACCATGAAGGATTGAACAGCAAGCATGCAGTCACTGCGTAGAGGAAGTTTTCAGAGCAATCAAAACTTTAAGTGCTTTTGCATTTTTTAAATCTACAAACTAACATACCCTTATCCTTACTGCTGGCCATTTTCCAAAACATACCATATCTTTTAAGGCTCATTTCCTGCCTTCAAGGCAGCCACTGGTTTCAGTTCAAGTCAGTATTTGATCAAATTAACACCACAGAGAACTGAAACTTGTTTGAGGTACAGTTGGAAAACTTGCACAAGAAGCATGTAGCCACCTTTGATTTCATTTATTTTATTGCTATCTCTGTATGGTACTGCTTTTACAAGCAGTTTGAAAGCTCCTCGCTTGGTGACGTATTCAGTGAAACTCATTGCTCAAGTTTCAAGACATTCCCCCAAGCAGAACAGTCCCTGGTTACATTTGCACTAAGACTTAAGTAAAAACTGAACGTAACTAAATGTTCACTCTGTCCAATGCCAGTGTTTGCGCCAACTAAACAGCCAGGTGGGAAGTAAAGGATGCAGTATGCCTGAAATGATCTAGGTCATATGAGGTTTGTTGTTTGACCATGTCTACAGGCACAAGTATTTCTACTGTATCTAATCCAGTCACACTGTGTGCAGCAGGCGTGACTATCATGCCACAATTACATCAAATCAGTAAAGTTCTTGAGCTGCATGTTCAACAAATATGTTGTTTATCCATGACCTCTAGAACGACACATGGAAGTATTTGCAGATCTGTTGCTCATATTGGCAACCATTCCTCTGCACCTTCTAAAACTGTGACAGACAGTTCTCTGGTTATAGGTGGTTTGGTTTAGGTACAAAAAAAACTCTTGGTCAAGGTGAGAATAGGTTAGGGGTAAGAGTGTCATGCTTAAAAAAAGGTGTTGGAACAAACAAACAGTGGTCTACTGTGTAAAAGTTTGCTTTGTTACTTGACTTCTTACCCTTCTTTTGCTCCCTTTTATAATTACTTTAGTCACTTGAACCTATTCATATTGTTTTGGGTCACTGGATGAAACGGCTGATGCTGTTGTTTCAGACATAACAGACACTCCCCCAAGACTCCTGAGATTTTTTAAGAGAGCTCAGCTCACTAATCGGCAAATATTCATTTGCAAAAACACAAACCTAATTTCTAAGTATCTGCGGGATGTGTAACCTCTCCCAATCTTCTCTATTAAGAAAAATGACTTTTTCAAAGACCTACATCCAGTGGGGATGATACAGTAATAAGGTCACTACACTGAATCAAACAAACCTTGTAGCTGAATCAGAAGGATGCTATCTTGCATATCAAACATATTCAGTCTTGTCGTCATGTTCATATTTTGTGTGGTGATAAGGTCGGAAACCATTTTCTAGGACTGAAAGTTTTTCTAAAAACTGTTACATTAATGAGTTCCCTTACATCTTGGGGTCTTACACTCCCTCCCCAAAAGCTGCTTTCAATTTATCATTTTATTTGATATTCTGAACAGGATATCCCTTTTCACACATAGCTAGTGAGCCAAGACAGTGTCAGGAATAGACTGCAAGTGTGAAAGCGTCCTCCTGGGTGTGTTGACCCTGTAAGAATTACCCCATTCAAGATCAGGATTGAGGGCTGGATCAAATTTTGCTCTGCATGGAGTTGAAATTCATGTCTGGAGCATCGTAAGGATGTTGAATCCAAAAGATAAACACATCTACCATATGTTTCTATACGTTGACAGCTTTTAAGACATTCCAGTGAAGGATGCCCAGGGAAAATTGCCGTCTATATGGGAAGCACCTGGATCATTACAGCAAATTGTTCCAAAGTCATGTGAAAGGGGTAATCAGAATATTTTTTTCACTTAGATGAGACTGTTAGCAAAGTAAAAAACATCTGTCCACAGGTGAGACAGCTTAGAAGCAGAAGATTTATAAAATGCAGGTGTGATGCAGTGAAGAATGTGTAGTGTGAGGAACCTCTCACAGGGACGACTTTTTCATCTTAAGCTGCAGTTGGAAGGTCATCCAGCGGCAGGATGAAGAAGAGTCGAGGCCAGGCGGGGCGATGAAACACTAAGCGTCCCGCAGAGGCAGAGCCACTTGATAGAGACACACCATTACAGTGACATACAGTCATTAGCCAGCTCAGCTCTTTGCTGCCAGCCCAATATGTGCTGTAGCAGTTAGCATTCAGCTTGCGTTAATGGGGTAATTCCCATTCAGCTGGGATAGCAGCCATATGAGCGATGTGTCACATCTATAGTCAGCTAGTGTAGCAGCCATGCAATAATTTCTCCACTCACTCCCGCATTAAATGACACTCAATCTTTGCCAAGAACGCAACCCCCACTCCTCCATTTTCCTCCCGGCCCTAAATCACACCTCACTGTCTCTATTACATACCTCAGCCGCTCTCTAAATCACTTTCCCCGTTACGTTCTTTTTCTCCTCTGCTTCTCCGGATCCTACTTTTCTCTCGTGTGTCATAAACACTTTTCTAACTTTTCCTTCTTCATGGCAGCAAGAAGCAGGACTGTGTTTGACAATGACGACATAACGCTGTGAACAATTTGGAAATGCTTGCTGGAAACGCATTTTGGGAGATTGCGAGAGCTCTGACTGTAAAGTGCTTCAATGACCGTGTGTTCAGGTGACTTGACACACACACCGACGCTCACACAGGATTCATTTTAAGGCATTTATAGTTTCACATTTTAATTTGGCTGTTTGGTTCATTGCTTTGACATCATCATTTTATTTGGCCTTTAAAATATATAACTGATCATATAAAAGCTACTTTGGTCACATGCAAATGCTAAATAGCAGTGGTGGAAGAAGTATTCAAACTCTCTATATAAATAAATGTACTAATAAAGTACTCCACTACAAGTCAAAGTACTGCATTATTTAAGTATAAGGATATAAGTATTATTGACAAAACGTACTGTAAAATGGTCCCAGTCAGAGTTTTACTATTAGATATGAAGAGTCTGGATTAATATTACTGCTGCAGTCATGTGCCTGTTTTCATTTGAACTGCTTTATATACTGCTGGCTAGTTTAATCTACAGCATTGTATCAAACTCTATAAGATCATTATATGTTAGTTGTGTCACTGTCCTGTGAAAACCATCCATCCATCCATCCATTGTCTACACCCGACTATCCCTTTCGGGGTTGCGGGGGGCTGGAGCCTATCCCAGCTGTCAACGGGCAAGAGGCGGGGTACACCCTGAACCGGTTGCCAGCCGATCGCAGAGCAACATACAAAGACAGGCAACCATTCACGCTCACTCTCACACCTAAGGACAATTTTAGAGTCACCAATCAACTTAATGAGCATGTTTTTGGTCTGTGGGAGGAAGCCTGAGTGCCCGGAGAGAACCCACGCGTGCACGGGAAGAACATGCAAACTTCACACAGAAAGGCCCCGCCCAATCTGGGGATCGAACCGGTGACCTTCTTGCTGCGCCACCGTGCTGCTGTGAAAACCATGTATCTCTAACGAGTCAGCTTCTCATGAGCTCAGAAAAACAGCCTGTTTTAAGCTTTGCGTCAGTACATGGGGGTTTTAAATAGTTTATTAATTTTAAGAAGTAGAAATTTCATTCTTTTTTTATATATAGTTTAGCACAAAAATTCAAGCCAGATCTGGAGATACATGGTTTTCACTGGACAGGAATGGTATGAAGAGTAACTCGTACCTAATGCTATCAGACAAATGCAGTGGTGCAAAAAGTACAATATGAGCTGTCTTGTAAACTCTGATTCAGCGGCAGCTTGATCAGATTATGGTCTTAACTCAGCAAACATGAGTCAACTGTTCCTGGACAGCACCTGGACCAAAAATCATGGCTAATTGCAAATCTGTCCAGAGCTGCATTTTGAGGCAGAACTTTCCAGACACAGAATAAAAAGTTTTTGTGCTAATACATAACATATTTAAAAGGCTAACGTGGAGATTTGTGCACTTTGAGTGCTTTCTGCGGACAATCGTTACTTATTTTTTATTTTATTCATATATATACAACAATATGGAGGTAAAAAAGAAATTTCATCTCTCTGGGTTCTGAACTGACAGCTTATGGGGCAAGATGCCACTTACCAACTCAGAGGTAAACAGTAGAGACTAGTTAACGCATGACTCTCACATGGCTTGGCATGGTGTTCTTTCTCTGCTAACACGTGCAAGCTGTCCAAAGAGGAAAATGAACTTTAGCAGATTGACAGCAGAGAACATGCACTGCATCCGTCTGTCAGATCCATGAAATTATATCATCAGACAAGTGGTGTCTTAAAAAATATGTCATGCCATTATGGTTAGTATTAAGGTGGTGGTGGAAAAGTTCAAGCAAATGAGAGAAAGTGCGAATGAAAAAAGGCTTACTGAATAAATAATGATGTGCATGGAGTGTGAGTGACTTAAACACTGGCTTCCTCTGAAGAGATGAAAGCTAGCAGCAGATAAAGACATCACACATGTGGAGCCATAAAGAGACTTTAACCACCTTCAAATGAATACTGAAACAAACAGGAAGGTCATATTTCCATCCTGGTTTCAGCAGGGTTTTTGCTCATTTGAGGTTTGACTGACACTCTTATAATGACATCAGCTCACTGCGCCCTCCTCAGTGGTTTAATGGCATCTCCAAATATTCACTCAACAATAGTGGAAGGAAACATGCATTAATTCATATTTCCTTGCTAATTTTCAGGAAATTTGGTTAAAATTTGACCCTGATGACTAATGCCTGGAGCCTGGAGCCTGGAGCCTTTAGTCTCAAGCAGAGATGAGAGTGAGCTACAGCGGTCCGGTAAGATCATTTTTTTGGGACTCCACAGCCCCAGTTTTTTTTTCATTCTTAAACTTGTAGTCTTCAGATCCAACTGATGCTGACTCAAGGGACATCACTTGAGGACTATGGAAGTGCAAAGCTGAATAGCCAGAATTCCCCTGCATGAATTTAGATCTTCTCAGTCGTATGAACCACTGCACTCATCTGTCCGTGTGTTCAACTACTGTTATTTCTGATTCTGTGGCTCTGGATAAAAGTTTCAGTGCATGAGCGGATATATTTACCTGACAGACATTTTTACATGTATCACCTGCTGGTCTGCCTGCCTTGTTTAACAGCTGATGACTTTGTCCAACAAGGCAACAATCCTGATTTGTCAGTCTGTCTCTGAGCATGTTAGTGCCCATTTGACACTCTTCCTTTCTGTCTCTGCTCTCTGTCTCTCTGCAGCATGGCCCAAACTCACCCTCATCATCCATCCTCCTAATCCCACCCTCAACTATTCATCCCCACCTCCACCTCCTCCACTCAGTGTTTTGGGTTTTCAGCTGCTATGGACAGAAAGCCCATTTAGACACTATGTGTGTGCGTGTGTGTAAAACGGTCCTTCTGCGTCCATTTTGGGAGGCGAGGTGCATCAGAGCGTGAAGGCTAGCTGTCCGTCCGAATTACATTCACTTGTTGGGCACTCTGTATGTGTGTGTGTGTATGTGTGTGTGTTTATGAACACAGCCCCAGTGCTGTAAAACAAAATGAAGGAATCTCTGTCTTTCTTTACTCGGCCATTTCTGCTTCCTAATCACCTCCAAAACACACATGCATGCATGCATGCGTGCACGCAAGCACACACACACCCACACACACACACACACACACACACACACACACACACACACACACACCCACACGCACACACACACATACATGCACACACACACACACACACACACACACACACACACACACATGCTTGCCTCCGTCTTACGTCTCATGGGTTCTCTGCATTGCACAAGATGCATGTCTAACCAACTGTTTTCTACTCTCATGCTTCACTCTGCTAAACACCCACCCACACACCCACACACACACACACACACACACACACACACGCAGACACACTTCGCTGCCATCCTTACACATGAAATTTCTTCCTGTTTTTCAGTTCCGCTGCTCAGACATGACCTCTGGTAACCTTTACGGGACTTGCTTTCCTTATGGGGACAAAATGCAGGTTCGTATGATGTATGAAGACTGGGGCTAAGGTTAGGGTAAGGTTAGGGTTAGGTAAGTATTGGTTATGGTTATGGTTAGGATAAGTCTCCAGGAGATGAATGTCAGTTTATGTAATGTCCCATAAACTATGCATACATGACTGTGTGTGTGTTTGTGTGTGTGTACAGATTGAGAAAGAGATCAAGAAAGCATGAGGAAAAGAACAAATTTTTGCCTAAATGCAGGAGCATGTTACCAGAACTTCAACATTTTTACCTCAAATCATCCAACAGGAGTGTGTGTTTGCGTGTCTGTTTTAGAGCTGCAGCAGCGGAGGAAGATATCGGTCAGCGAGCATTACACTCCCTCACACACCACTAGTGCACTTACAGTTCAGGCATGATGCTCTCCAGGATGAATTACAGTGAATCTCATAGAAAAACAGACTTTTCACTTTAGTTAAAGCAGTAATACCACAATGAAGAGATATGTAAAAGTCCTGTATTTAAAACTCAAGTACAAAAGTATCAGCATAAAAAATACACTTAAAGAAACAAAGACAAAGCAGTCCTTATGCAGCATGGACAATTTTCAGAAATAATAAGTTAAAGTTAGCTGTGAAATAAATGGAGTAAACAGTACAACATTGTTCTCTGAAAAAGATAGCAGAGAATGTTCAAGTTCAAGTTCATGTACCTCATAATTGTGCTCAAGTACAGTACTTGAGTAAATATACTCTCCACCACTGGTCACCATTCCAAGAAACCAAGAGTAATAATTATGAACAGACACAAGTGCCAATAGCTGCATATCATTAATCATGTGACATTTAGGAAAGTTTCATTTAAAGTGGACTCAACCACACCATGTTTCTAATATGTTAGATTAAGCATACTATTGAGCATTAACCAGAATGACTGATTCTTATCTTCACTTTGGTGGGGATCATGGCCACTTTGTTACTAGGAAAAATAAAAATTTGCCTACAAGCTGTGCCGGGGTTGCATCATTTCTGTAGAAAAGGTTAAGTGGTAGAAGCTGAAAGCAGGTTGAAGTGCTGTTCAGAGGACGGATGGCTGAAAGGAGACTACCGCAGGCTTCAGGCGGAGCTGCCACAGGGCTGCGGTGGCAACGTTCTCACACCAGTCACTTCCTCAGCCTTCTCACGCGATGAGGCTCACTGGGCTGTCAGTAACGCTCACTGTGAGCGCGCACCATCTCTTTATGAAAGCTAAAGTTGGTTTATCCATTTTCTTTACAGCACAGGTAGAGTTGTGATTGAGAATACTTTTTTTTTTTTTCATTTTCAGCTTGATTGGAACACATGACATTATGCAAACACACTTGTGTGTTACTTGAACTCCAGAAAACATCACAGCATCACAACTCAGGACTAAAAATGGAACCAAAGTAACTACAATGAACAAAAGATATCCCTAAAAACATCCTGTTATTGGAGGGCTGAAGGAATGGTAGAGAGGACGGGCTCTTTTATCAAACACCTGTACTGTGATAGCCCCTAGTGGATGGTATTGAACATTGCAACAGGCCTGCAGATTGACCTGCTTTAAAGCTGCGACGAGTGAAGCAGTAACTGTTGCTGCATGCACAGATGCTTGTCATAGATCTCTTCGTGTTGAGTTGCTTAAAGTGTTTAAGTCTTTATCTTCATGGTGGAGGTTTTACCACGATACTGACTCACTAAAGCTGAATGGTTCACATACAGCTGTATTTAGACTACAATCAGTGGAAAGCCCATGAGTGCACACACAGATGGTCTCTGTTGAACTAATTAGGCGACTTCTAAAACAATCTGGCTGCTCCAGAGATGATTTAGGGGTGTCCTATTCATTATTCTGTATCTTAGATTTGTAATGAATGTAGATGGTGTTGAGTCTAATCTACTCTTATACAACACCAAAAGTTGAGGTTGAGCATTTTTTCATAGGTATTGTATATTTGGAGAAAGCGCTAACAGAGAGGTGAATGCACTTTTGTTCAACAATTTTAAAAGCAGAATATTTCAGAGATGTGTTGTTTCCGTGCTGCATTTTTTGGTCTTTGGTCTCAAAACATGTTTCAAAAATTGTGAGCTTTCTGTTGGAAAAACTCCATGAAAGACATCTGCCGGGAGGGAACAATGGTGTTAAGTGTTTTTCTGTACACTGGAGTACTGATGACTGCTACAGAGCAGCGTTTTTGTTTCAGCCATGAGGAGCTAGAGAAACCAGTATCCCTCAGTGGGTGAGATACTAGTCGCAAAATTGTGTCTGGAGAGTTATTTTGCACTCAGATAGAAAATTAAGGGTGACTTTGAGAGTCAGTGTTCATATTTAATTTTCTTTACATTATTAAATCAGGATTCTACATCAGAAAAAAGGGTCAATTTATCCTTCTGCATGTTTCAGCCTACAAGAGGAGCCATGCCAAGTCTTTGTTTTTTAATCTCATCTTTGTCTGCTGCATGTCCATTCTCTTGTGTCATGCATGATATTTTATGCCTTTTTTAATTTGTGCAGTGCCTTCTCTATTGGTAGATGTTCATGGATTTATTATATACCTCAAAAGTGGAAATATTTCACATACTTAGTATACACTTTTAAAGACCAGGAAGCACTTTACCATGTGCATTTGTTTCAATACCAAATGCTCAGAATTAAATAACATCATGAACATGACAGTTTATCAAACAGTTCTCATGAAAAACTTGATAGATCTTTCAAAAAATTGAACTGACAGAGGACAGAGGACAGACAGTTTAAAGATACCCCATTCTCATATCATTTCATTAAATTGGGAAGCTAAATCATACCAAGAACGGATACTTTAGCATGCTTAATTATGTATCATAAAACTTATATCAGCTTATATCATTTAGAATGAGCCATACCATCATGTTCAATATAAAATATAGAAGAAGAAGAAGAAGAAGAAGAAGAAGAAGAAGAAGAAGAAGAAGAAGAAGAAGAAGAAGAAGAAGAAGACATACTTTATTAATCACAACACACAACATGCACATGCCATGCTTCGGTGAACACAACAACAACAACACAACATGCACATAAGTACTGTGTGTCTTTTGTGCCAAATAGATCGTCAGATAAGGTTAGCTGGATCTGCTTCTACTCTGTGCTCTGGAGCAAAAGAAATAATTTACATTCACAGCAGCAGTAACAGCCGCTTTGGAAGCCGTCAGGTCCGAGTCTGTGTCTGCTCTGTGTCACTTCCTGTTTTATTCTGTAAGGGTTTTCAGTTCCTGTTTTGTGTTGTCTGTCCGTTAGGTGTCTGTCCCCACGTGTGTGACTGTTCATTGTCTACACCTGTGTCTAACTGTCCCACCCCTTGTGTGTATATATACCTGCCCTTCCCAGTGTGTCTTTGTCAGATTGTCTGCGTCCTTGTGTCTGTAACTTTCCGGCGTTCCTCGTGTTTTGATCTCCTTGTGTATCGACTTGTTTTGTCTCTTGTTGCCTTTTTGCCTAGCGTCTTTGTGCCTTAGCCTCCCATACGGTTTTCTGGTATTGAACTCTAGCCTGGTTTTTGTGACTCCTGATCCGCCTTGTGATTTTGTACTGCTGCTTTTCTGGACTGATCTCCGTGTACTGACTTGGACTGTTAATAAACGCCTCTCATCGTCCGCCTGTGTCTGGTCTGCTCTGTGGGTCCTCAGTTTGTCTGTCCTAGTTCTGACAGAAGCAGCAAATAGTAGCATTAGTGTACAATTTCTATCTTTATTATAATGAATAATTCTTCTTCTTAATGTATCTCCTTCGCTATTCTGTAAAAGTTCTGTATCTTTCATCTGTTGCCTAACCATGTTGCGTGTGAACATACATATCCGCGCGTATCGATTGCACATTGAGATGTTAGCTTCCTCTTTCCTGGAAAAATGCCAACCATCTGTCTATGAATTTTGTCTTTTATTTTCTTCTGAATTATTGACTGCCTTTTACAGGGCAGCTGTACTCAGTATGCTCAATATTTGGAATCAGAATGTCAATTTGTTCCTAATATATAGAAGAAAAACATGCACATGTCCACGTTCTCTGCAGTGCATTTTAAAAACATCTGAAGTATGCAATGATTTGCTAGTTTAGAGATTTTAATTGATTGAATTTGAATAGATTGGATTAGTTCTGGAATTAGTTAAGAACTTGTGTTATGGCTGTGGTCTCGGGTCATTATGTTTCCCTGATCCTGTGTCTTTTCCTTCACTGTCACTCAGCAGGTTGGAGCAGGAGAGAGGCGGGGCCACGTTGCTATGGGAGCGAGCTTCATGAGACACACCTGCATCTCATCAGTTAATCAGCTCGGCTTCTTAAGGCGCCTCATGCTCCTCTCCTGTGCCGGACTGTTCCCTTTGTTCCCTGTCGCGTGCAGCTCGCTGCCGTTCTGCATTATCTGCTAGTAGTTTTTCCCAGCAGTCTGGTGATTTTGAGTTTTCATTATTTTGCTATTTTGTAACTGCTCGTAGTTTATTTTTCTGATCGTCTTTGTTTTGGTACTTTTTCCCGCTGTGGAGATTTTCTGTTCTCCTCACTTTTATGCGTTTTTCCCTGGTTCGGGTGATTTTTGGTTTGTACTTTTGATCAATAAATCCTGGTTTTCTTTGTCTCTGCAACTGGGTCCTGGCCTTCATTAGCTCAAACCGTAACAACTTGCTTATTTTAGTACATACACAGATAAATTTGCAATAGTTGAGCAACTGCTCTTAGTTTGAACAGTACTTTTTCTCAGCTGTATGACACAGCAGCAATGACAGTGACAGTCAGTGTCACAAACAATGATGCCGGGGTGTTCATAGCCTACAAATTCGCTTTCATTTACTCTTCTGCTCAATACCTGCACAGTATGTGTGTCTGTTCCTGTACCAACTCTCCTGTGAGGGCTGTGATTTTCATGAAACATCAGCACTTGAGGCTGGCCAAGAAAGGCACATAGCAAAGAGTTTCAGACACGCCCCATTCATAAACTCTATTTTAATGATGTTACTTAGATTCTCTATGGGCATTACTGTTCTCATGGGATTGCTGCAATGAATGATATTCACAGGACTGTTTTACAACACAATACAAGACAACACTATTGTCTAAAGTGGTGGAAATTGGCCTTTGAATGTAAATGTTGATGAATGAATGTCAACCTGGTGGTGGTATTTAAGGAAAAGTCAGCGGACCACCAAAATCAGTGAGATTTATCCTCTGGGGAACATAAAGAGAAAGATCAAGGAAGACATTCATATCAGCCACCATATGGAACTGCTATCTCTCCATATATACGGCGACTGAAATTCCACAATTACAGCTCATGTGACAACAACTGAACCATCTCCATGACAAGGGAACAAATGTCATTGGCTTGTGAGATGTGGCTGAGGCCAAGAGGAACCTTCCCAGGCAATCAAAGAATCTTGAAGGTATTTAATCATGTAGCCTATTTAACGACTGGTAACGACTGAAATTCCTGTTGGGTATTTTTGCCTGTTTTTTCCCACCTGCTTGCCTGCTTTCTGACTCCTGTTTTTGTGTCCAGGTGATTCCAGTCTGCACCCTGGCAGATCTGGATTCCTCTCCAGTCTGTTCACTCTCCTGTCATCCTCTTTGTATGTGGATTGTCTGTTACATGTTTCTGAAGATTCATTTACGTTACCTTTCTTACTGCACATCTGTTTCCATGTTATCAGTTCAGCATTTAGTTTCACTGTTTGCAAGTGTAACAATTTACACTTTTTGCTTTTGTATTCTAAGTCTGCAAAGTAACTTGTAACTAATGCTGTCAAATAAATGTAATGGAGTAAAAAGTACAATTTTTGCCTCTGAATTGGAGAAGAGTACCTCAAAATTGTATAAATTAACTACAGTAAAAGTACCTAGTTACTGTCCACCGGTGCTTTTCTAAAGTGTATTTTCCAGAAGCAGGCTCACAGAGATGGACTAGAATGGTGTCTGTGAGACAGTTGATGAATCTCAAATACAAAATTAGTAATTGCCTCAAATGTTGTTTGTATGGCAGCACTCCAAAGTTTCACACTATTGAGTTGCTGAACTTGGTTGAAAACACAGCAGAAAAGGGGAAATGTTTCAGGAAGACCAGCAGTGTTTCAGGTCTCAGCTATGAGTTGAGTTTTGTAGCCTCTGCTGTGTCACTGACCACTCATACAGAGCAGATCTGTCTCAGCCATGAGGAGCACACCAAAGACAACCTTGATCTCTTTGATCATAGGTGAGAAGCATTTTCTCACACTGGAATTTCTTGTTTCTTTTTTTTTTATGTGAATAGTAGAGGAAGGAGGACTTTCAGAATTAGTGTTCAGTTTACAAATGCTCACACTTTTCATTTCATATAATTGAATTTGGAAGCTAAGTCACAAAGAGGATATCTTATATTTCAATTATTTTTCATCTTAAATAATGAGACATGGTATTTTTGTCTTCCCTGCAGTTTCACTTGGGTTGACCTTATCTTCACCTGCTGCAGGTGAGTCCATTCTCTTGTGTAAAAGCCTCCTAATTTTTCATGTATGCTCTGCGTAGATATTGAAATGCTGTACATTACTGTATGTCTTTTCTTTCGATAGACATTCAGGTCAGATTAGCTGGGTCTGGGTCTACTCTTTGCTCTGGAAGAGTTGAATTCTATTACAACAGAACCTGGGGAACAGTCTGTGATGACGGCTGGGACTTAAATGATGCCATGGTGGTGTGCAGACAGTTGGGCTGTGGTTCAGCACTGAGCGCCCCTCTGTCAGCCCACTTTGGTCAAGGAGCTGGTCCCATCTGGCTTGATGATGTGGCCTGTTCAGGAAGTGAAAAGTCTCTAACTGAATGTCGGCACAGAGGATTTGGGACACACAACTGTAAGCACCGCGAGGATGCTGGTGTGGTCTGTTCAGGTGAGAGGACGTTTGGATCCCTTACAGAATATCAAATAAATGTAAATGTTTCCTCTACAGTTCTGCATTTATATCATCCAGTCATTGGGTTGACTATGACGAGCACAGTCATGACACAAGTCTTATGTCTTTGGTTGCGGGAATGATCTTTTCTTCCTTTCTTAATAGCTTCAACACAATATGTCTGACAAAATTAAAAACCATCAATTTCACAAACTAATGACAAACAGAAAAAGAAATGCTTTACACAAAAGATGTGTTCTCTGTGTTTTGTCTATAGGCATGCCAATCAGATTATCTGTGTCTGCTTTGTGCTCTGGAAGAGTTGAAATCTATTACAACAGAACCTGGGGAACAGTCTGTGATGACAGGTGGGACATAAATGATGCCATGGTGGTGTGCAGACAGCTGGACTGTGGTTCAGCACTGAGCGCCCCTGAGTCAGCCCAGTTTGGTGAAGGAGCTGGCCCCATCTGGCTTGATGATGTGACCTGTTCAGGAAGTGAAAAGTCTGTAAGTGAGTGTCAGCACAGAGGATTTGGGTCACACGACTGTGGACACGGTGAGGACGCTGGTGTGGTCTGCTCAGGTGAGATGACATTTGGATCCCTCACAGAATATCAGATAAATGTAAATGTTTCCTCTACAGTTCTGCATTTCTATCATCCAGTCATTGTGGCTTATGATCAACACAATATGTCTCACACACACACACACACACACACACACACACACACACACACACACACACACACACACGCACACACACACACACACACACACACACAGAAAGAGAGATGTAAACAGGAAGTAATATTGAAATAATATACACTATCTAGTATTTATCTTGACCACATTCTTTCTCTAACCTTAATCAAGTGTGTGTTTTTTTTGTTTCTTTAACTTAAGAGATTGAGAGAGAGAGAGAGACAAAACTGGCCCATATTGTTCATCACATTGTCAATTCTCAATGACCAGTCCATGCAGTGAGTGTCAGACTTTACTGCTCCTCCCAATCACACACCTTTGTGAAACTGGATTCTCCTTTATGTTATCCACACAAATGTGATATTGCAATAAAATGGATTAACACCCTATAGCAGAAACAGGAGAAACAGGCCTAAATTTCTTGCTGGTGTAATTGTTTTATTTCTCTTTGTAATAATTGGCACACACATAACATACTTAAGCTACATAATGTAATGTTTTTACCATGATACTTTCCTCACTAAGTAGTTTTTTTATGCCTAAACCTTGGGAAACAACCATTTCCCACTTTGCCTACATGATGACAAAGGTCTGGCATAACAACGGTCTGGTTCAACCTTACCCAAAGACCAACATTTCACAACATTCACCATGATAACTAAGATGTGGTACACTTCTTGCTGGTACTCTCCAACGGTCATACATGAGCAATGGCCATCGGCCTATTCAGTCCTTTAGGTATGAGGACATGTTGAACATGAGGTAGCCCCTGGAATTCTAAATAAGTTTCCATCACTGAACACACTGAAGAAACACAATGAAAAAAGAAGAGACCATTTACTACATGGCCTACGTAGCCATGGCAGAAGCACAAATATCAAGAAAAAATGACCAAATCTAAGCAGCTCGACAGAATCAGGCAAGCGAAACACTGCTTCTGACATACTCCTTTAAGCCACGTGGAGGACAGATCAAAACCGCGATGAACACGACACAACGGTGCCACATGGAATCTTTGTGTTACTCTTTCTAGTGATTGTGTCCATCAAGGATAATATCCATCAGTCTACTTAGAGATCATAGAAAACCAGTGTTTCCTGATAACTTCACGTATTTGGTGATCTGGTGATCGTTGTCTGTGTACCCATGGCAACAGTGCAAACAGTAAGTGCCAAGAGTTCATGCCACCAGGCATGGTGCAGCTCCCGCATCTACTCCATGGCACCGTCGCTTTCCACCAGCCAAAGCATGATGAAATGATGGATATTTTTAAGGATACACTGTTGAACGTTTTTCTCTCCAAGGGCGTTTGCTGTTGGTCTTCTCAGTGGCTGTTGGGATACTGCTGCTGCTCCTGCCGGTCCTGGTGGTGGTAGTCTGTCTGCTCTGCAGGAGAAGACAAGCAGCCAGGCAGCCTGGAGCCCTCGTCCAAACTCAATGTCTGTGCTCACCAGACACAATACATACCATTAATTGTACTGTTTGTTTTTCAGATTTTCAAGACACACTTATGTCACATTTCTTCTGATGCTTGTGTTTCAGTGATGGTCAGAAGCAATGATGAAGATGGTATTAAGAAGGATAAGGAGGAGAGGGTCAATGTGGGCGTTGAGTCAGGGGACACCTACAGGAAATGGACAGAGCAAGCAGGAGGAGTGGAGGATGACAACGATGATGATCATTATTTTAAGGAAGAAGAGATTGATGACAATTATGTAGTGGCTGAAGAGTTTTTGGTTACAGAAGAAACCAGTAGTGATGACTATGTAAATGTAATGCAGCCATGTAGTGAACAAGCTGTGTACATTGGTGGAAAGTATGAGGATATTTATGAAAACTGTTAGGTTTCCACTTGCCAAAAGTGTCATATTGATTACTGTGTATAGGCATTCAACTTCTGACCCATGTCAACATTTTCTTTTAAAAACTGTGAAATTGTCAATCAGTTTTAGAATTTGAATCTCTATTTTTGAATCTCTGATGTTGAAAAATTGCAAATTGAAAAATATTTAGTGATATATACTAATATTAGGAGATTGAAGTTGATTCTTTATTGCACTGGGAATCAGTGAAGTGATTTATGTGTTGGGAACGTCATGAAACGTGTGTAAGTACTCAAGTTGAACAAAACTGAAGCCTTCCTCTTGTTTCTTTGGTAATCCATCCAAGAAGGTTTGACCAGTATGACATTACAATTACAATTTGTCATTTGGCACACGCTTTTATCCAAAGCAACGTACATGAGATTTTCATGAATGGCCACAAAAGAGAAGAAATGTACAACTGGGAGACATCATGTTGACATCATATGAATTGATAGGATCTCAGCTCTGGATTATTGTTATTGTCATCATTACTAATGCAGTCCCAAATCCCATCCTCAAGTTTGGCAGGCTGCTGTGCCTTATGGTTGCTAAGCTATGATTAGATAATAATTGCGTCAGGGAATGGTTTTAAGAGTGGCCAATCATTGACTAACATGTCATCCATAAAAGAACTTTGTAAACCATTAATGTAGTGGTGTATTAATATAGCTTTAAATAAATATTTATTCTGTATAATTAGATGCTATAATAACATAACAATAAATACTAAGTATTTAAAAAGCCATGTGATGAATATGTTGCCTTGGTGCTGCAGCATTTTTACTTTGCCCTCTTTGGTTTTTAGATGCTTAGTTTAAGTGCTCTGTAGCTTCAGATAAAAAAAATACCAGTACAAGAGGAAGCGTTCCAGGAAGGATGAACTATGAGAAGTCTTTGTGCACTGCGTCTTTCAGTTCAGTTTACTGTCATCTGTGTTGTCACTGATAAATAATACAGAGAATGCTTTGTGTCAGCTGTGGGGAGCAACCGAGAAATCTCCATTATTTGGTCCTGCTTCTGTAAGACACATTTTTTTTTACATTTTCTTTATATAGATGATAGAGGAACGAAGCCTTTGAGATTCAGTCTTCAGTTTAAAGAGCCATTACTTTATTAAGAGAAAACAAGAATCTAAATCAGAAAGTAACAAACTTACTAAGAGTAATGACCCATGCCATTTTGCTTTCATATAGTCCCTCTGCTCTTGACCTCAACTTCACCTGCTGAGGGTCAGTCCATTCTTTTCCTTCATTCATTCCTCTGCCATGCATAAAATCCATTATGGTTTTAAGAAAAATACAAAAATACTGTTTGTCATGTGTACTGGTGTTCAGATCAGATTAGCTGTATCTGGGTCTAGTCAGTGCTTCAACAGAACCTGGGGAACAGTTTGTGATGATGGGTGGGACTTAGATAATGCTATGGTGGTGTGCTGACAGCTGGGCTGTGGTTCAGCACTGAGTGCTCCTCAGTTTGCCCACTTTGGTCAAGGACATGGCCAAATCTGGCTTGATGTGGTGGCCTTTTCAGGAAAGAAATGTTCTATACCTGAATGTCAGCACAGAGGATTTGAGACATACAATGGTAACCTTGGTGAGCAGACTGGTATGGTCCATACCTGTCAACCCTTTTCACAGAATTTTCTTGTATTTTACCCTTCTCTCTCACTGTCTTCTTATTTAAATATTGTCCTGTAAATTTCCTGTATTTTTAACCTTTAAAAAAATAAAAATAAAAATAAAATAAAATAAAAAGTTGACCAGATGATAGCTGCCTATTTGATGTGTTTGTTCTCGTCTGGTATAGCAGGTGGCAGTATTTTAATGAGGAGTCATTCACGTAAATGGCACCTGCCAGTAAAACGAGAAGATGAAGAACTATGAATGTGAGGGGGACGGAGTACTTTCAAAAGAGTTTAAAAGATTGAACAAGGACCTTACTAAATGGGAACAGGCTCATCCGTATTTAATGAAGAACAGCGTTGGTCAAAGTCATGCTTTTTGTTAAATATGCCACACAGATTTTAGTGCATCACACAAAGGAAAAGCAACAAGTCTGCAAACCTACACATGAGTAAGTGGTGAATTTATCTTCCCTTCTGTGTTTTCACTTATATAATGCAGAGATGTTCACAGCGTTTCAACCAGGTATCTGATTCTGACCAACTAACTGTGGTCAATGTAGGAACTAATTAACCAATCCTTGTTGCTCTGATATTTTATGACAAGTGTGAAATGTTGCTTATTACATTGTAAATTAAACTGGAATGTAAGCGAACAAGTTCATCAAATGGTTGGTGTACTGTGACAAGCATTACAATCCATATACATTCTGTGTGTGATTGAAAGTATGTCAATTAATCAAAACCTTCGCCAAATGTGTTCTATCCAGCAATGATTTTTCTTCTGTTCTGAGACTAGGTAGTCAGATCAGATTAACTGAGTCTTGGTCTGCTAGGTGCTCTGGAAGGGTTGAAATCTATTCCAGCAACACCTGGGGAACAGTCTGTGATGACAGCTAGGACTTCAATGATGCTATGGTGGTGTTTAGACAGCTGGGCTGTGGTACAGCACTGAGCGCATCAGTTGACCCAGTTTGGTCAAGGACCCAGACGAAGCTGGCTCGATGATGTGACCTGTTCAGGAAATTAAAGTTCTTTAACTGAATGTCAGCACATGTTGTACTTCTTGATAATAATCAACAGCCTGACTGAGGGGCAAAAGAAACAAAATGCAAATCTACCTCTATGATTAATTTTCAGTGAGCCTTCCAAAGCCCAGCATCTCTCTGCTGGTGAGGATACTCAAGATCTGGAAGTCAGCATTACTTGTTCAATTTCAGCTGAGCTTTTCAGTGGAACATTCATTCTGAGGATAGTCTCAGGCGCAAACCCAAACGTCAAGTACCAGT
The DNA here is from genome assembly GCA_037975065.1 of Chaetodon trifasciatus. Classification (NCBI taxonomy): domain Eukaryota; kingdom Metazoa; phylum Chordata; class Actinopteri; order Chaetodontiformes; family Chaetodontidae; genus Chaetodon; species Chaetodon trifasciatus. The sequence goes on from JBBMOE010000033.1 coordinate 1,564,849, forward strand.
TTAGCTACCAGAAAAATACCTGTCTTGGTTGCGAGCTTCTCTCTGGGCTGTGAGATTCAGGTATCATGTTGGTTTAATTTTGACAGACACAATTTTTATTTGGTGAATGCACTACACTCAAGCAATCTTTACTTACCACCTAATATATGCTCTCTCCGTTATTACAGATTCAGGCGCTTCATCTGTATCAACCCCAAGAGAGGAACATGGGCCAGTGAGGGGATGATGGTGTCCAAGAAGAACTGCTGATCTCCATGTGGTTGAGAAAAACCCATGGACTCTGAGTGCGACTTTAGGACACAACACATGTCCACACAGGACCTCACTTTCACAAAGGGACAGCCCAACTGATCCTAATATCATTAATTTGTTTCCTTTTTAAATCTAATGTTTTATCTGCTGTATTGATGTAGCTTTAACTAAACATATTATTCAGTAAATAACTGGATGACATAATAAATAACCTTAAACAGTAAATTCATTTATAGACGTGATAGCTCAGAAGTGCAGTGTATGCATTTAAAAGTGAGTTCTGTACTTTTTTGAATCAAAATAGAAACATATGCGGAAACGATAAAGCTGACAGAGCCATTCAAGCTGCTGTGGATCAACAGAGTATGTGGTAAACACATTGCCTTAGTGCTGCAGCTTTTGTGGCATGCACTCTTTATTATTGAGGTTTTAAGATTACGTCTCTGTAATTTGAGCTGGAAAGAAACCACCAAACAGAGAAAGCGGAAGTGTTTCAGGAAGGACAAGCAGTGTCAAGTGTTTCTGTGCAGCATGGTTTTTAGTTCAGTTTTCTGTCGTCTCTGAGCAGCCTTTGTGTCAGCCATGGGGAGCATGCAACAGAGAAACCTTCGCTATCTGGTGCTGGGTAAGACAAGCATTGCAAATTTTTTATAAACAAAGCAGCTTTTTTAATGTGGCGTAGCTGTTTCATTGTGTACTACAGATCAAAGTCCCATGAGTCATTTTAATTCTAGATATCATTCTCTTTATTTGAATATCCAACGGAATCTCAAACAGAAACAAGAGCAACTTTTATTTCTGCACTTTACAGCTTAATGAATATATTGAGTCACGCCATATTTTCTCCTCTATAGCCTCTTTACTCTTGACCTCAACGTTCCCTGCTGCAGGTCAGTCCATTCTCCTGTGTGATGCATAAAATCATTTAGTTTTCAGTTTACATTCTGTGTAAATATTAAAATAATGAATGTTATGTTTTACATGCCTGACAGGTATAAAGGTCAGATTAGCGGGTTCTGGGTCTACTGACTGCTCTGGAAGGGTTGAAATCTCTTACCGTGACGTGTGGGGAACAGTCTGCGATGACGACTGGGACTTAAATGATGCTCTGGTGGTGTGCAGACAGTTGGGCTGTGGTGGGGCGCAGAGTGTGCATCAGTCAGCCCACTTTGGTCAAGGAGCTGGCCCCATCTGGCTTGATGATGTGGACTGTTCAGGAAGTGAAAGGTCTCTAACTGAGTGTCAGCACAGAGGATTTGGGACACACAACTGTGGACACGGTGAGGACGCTGGTGTGGTCTGTTCAGGTGAGAAATTTCTTCGTAAACCATTTTAATAAATGTATCATTTTCGGTGATCCAGTCATTATGGCTTGTGATGCCACAGCAGTTCAGATGTAGCACTGGAAAAACCACACACTACAGCAAGCTTTAGAACTGAAGAACAGAACAAGTGTGAAATGTTGCTTATTACACAGGAAATTAAACTGGAATGTAAGTGAACAAGTTTATCAAGTGTTTGGTGTACTGTGACAAATTACATTCTGTGTGAGTGATTGAAAGTATGTAAATTCATCAAAACCAGATGTGTTCTATCCAGCAATGATTTTTCTTCTGTGTTCTGAGACTAGGTAGACAGATCAGATTAGCTGGGTCCGGGCCCCCTCAGTGCTCTGGACGAGTTGAAATCTATTACAACAGTGCCTGGGGAACAGTCTGTGATGACAGCTGGGACTTAAATGATGCTAAGGTGGTGTGCAGATACTTGGGCTGTGGTTCAGCACTGAGCGCCCCTCCGTCAGCCCACTTTGGTCAAGGAGCTGGCCCAATCTGGCTCGATGAGGTGGCCTGTTCAGGAAGTGAAAAGTCTCTAACTGAATGTCAGCACAGAGGATTTGGGACACACGACTGTGGACACGGTGAGGACGCTGGTGTGGTCTGTTCAGGTGAGACGACATTTTGAATTTTTTATCTGACATACGTTGTAATCATAATCATAATCATCATAATAACAGCCTGACTCACAGTCTGAAGGGCGTGTTGTATACTGGGAGACAGCACAGTATACATACTTAAATAATCTGCAAAGTCTGCCTTAAAAATACACTGACACAATATTTATGAAGTCTGCACAATGCTTAACTGGTGTTGGGTAAAACCAAACAGTTCCCAAAACTTGACCAACATAGGAAATGTGTTTATTTTTACTCTCAAAAAATGTTGCATAATCTTGTTCATCAAGAGGCGTTGTTAAAGAAATACATTTGACACATCACACACCCCCTGTAGCCTTGACAGGTGGCTCTGAAATATTAACCAGGAAAACCACCAGCTCTACCAAAGTTAGTGCTATCACCAGTGAGCAGCTGCTCTGTGCAGCCATGTTTTTATCGTCATGGTAAAAAACTGAATGAGCCCTACAGCTCATAATAAAGCCCAAAGAAAAGGCAGTGTCATGAACACACATAGTAGACAAAATGTGTGACTTAAATGATAATTGGCGCATCCCAAATTCTGACCATGATAGTTGGCTGAGGTGGTTGTTTATCGTGACACGCTCATTGAGCTCTGAAAAACAAAAGGTAAATACAGCTCAGATCACTGAATACTGTGTCTCAACCTGATTATTGTGCTATTCTTTCAGTGAGCCTCCCAAAGCCCAGCATCTCTACAAAGTCTGCTGGGGAGGTTACCTGGGGTCAGGACGCCAGCATCACTTGTTCAATCTCAACTGACCTTTTGAGTGGAACATTCATTTTGAACAAAATTTCAAGTTCATTCAGAGAGACCCAAATGTCAAGTGGCGAGTCTGCTATATTCAGAATCCGTAGAGTGAGTTTTGATGACGAGGGATCATACCAGTGTCAGTATGAGAAGAGCATTTCAAGTCAACTTTTCAGCTCCCCTTTAAGTGACTCTGTCAGACTCTCTGTCACAGGTAAGAAAAAATGATCCCTTTCCTGAACTTGATGTTGCAGTCCAGGTCACATTTAACGCTCTGATATTGTGCTGTTTTTCCAGTGAGCTTCCCAAAAGCCAGAATCTCCATGAATCCTGCTGGTGAGGTTACCTGGGGTCAGAACGTTGAAATCACTTGTTTGATCTCAACTCAGGTTCTGGGTGGAACATTTATTCTGGAGAGAACGTCAGACTCATTCAGAATGACCCAAATGTCAAGTATCAGGTTGGCTACCTTCAGGATGCCTCAAGTGGACTTTAACAATGAGGGACAGTACCAGTGTCAGTATGAGAAGAGCAGCTTAACTCAGACCTTCAGGTCCCCTCCAAGTGGCTCTGTCACACTCTCTATCACTGGTAAGAAAAATAACAAATCAATAGAATGAGTCATAACACAAAACCAAACCAAAAGTTCTCTGTCAGCATTTTACATTGGTTGGCAATATAAAAAGACACAATTCAAAACCAATTTTTGTAAGTGTGTGAGAGATTATTGGAGCCAAAAAGATATCTTAATTACGACTTCAGTTCACCTGGATCTAATCTCTCCTGATGTATAAATCCAGGAGGTTTATATTTTGGTCCTGTTGACCCTTTTGTACCCAGTGCCACTGCAGCAGCCCAGCATCTCCCTGACATCTCCGAATGGAGGGTTGGTGTGGAGTCCTGAAGGAGCAGAGGTTACCAGAGGTTACAGCTTCGTCTTCACCTGCTCCATTAACTCCACCTATTCTGAAGGCCGGTTCTTTCTCATCTTCTCTGGTCCCAACATCACTTACACCGAGCCAGCAGTTAATCTCTCAGCCTCCTTTAACTTCCCTGTGGCTGAGTATGAACACGAGGGAAACTACAGCTGTGTGTATGAAGTCACAGTCTCTACAAGGAAATTCAATTCTACTGCAGCACAGATTGGTGTCATCATTAAATGTAAGTAGACTTTAGAATTTAAGCTAAGCATGCTTATATTTCATGAATAACCACTGAATGACATATCCAGAAATGATCAAAGTGTAATCATGAATCACAAGTTTCTCAGGTGTGATCCTTTTCTTGCCCCAAAACACAAATAAACCTTGACACAAATTAGACACATGGAGACAGAAAGGGAGAAAGAGAAAGAAGAAGCACATGAGAGAGGGAGTGTGCAAAACTAGTCAGAAACCGAAACTAAACTTTATTGTGGTCACTTCCTGAATTTAAAATAAGATCTATATCTTCTTCTTTGCTCTGCAGATTCTCATAGTTTCAATGAAGAGCAGGGATTCAGTGATGCACAATATACAGTGTATGATATGGTCAGACAGAGATGGGTTAAGATTTCTCCCACCTTGAGGCAACTTAAGAGTAACTGGATGGTGTTAATGTGTTAATGAAGGTGCTAATGAAACTCTTTTTGTAGATTAAAATAAATTTGATCAATAGCAGCCCAACTGTTCACCTTTGAGACTGCCTGTCTGAATTCTTGCTGAACAACGATGGGGTCCACCAAGGATCAACATAAACCACTTAAGAGTCTATGTGGTGTAATTAAAATGTAAATGCATGTGTGGGCGGAAACAGGATGTGATAATGAAAAAAAAAGAGTCATATGGGAGAATTGTGACCCTGGGAGCAAACCGGGGAGTCTGGGTAGGATTGGCAAGTGCCTATATGCCTAGTTGATTATTTTGGGAGAGGAAGTCTGAGCCTTGGGG